>JANVCC010000040.1:10947527-11180824 GCA_025345505.1 Todiramphus chloris collaris
AACGGTAGACAATTGTAAATCCTTACTCTCCCAGTTAAAATCAGCCTTTGTTTTCCATATTCCTCAGTCAGTTGTTTTCCAATTCTCATTCAGGCAGTGGAGTATGGATTATCCACAGGTGGATATGAAATGCTCTTTTGCACATCTGCACACACAGCAGCAGGGGACACAGGTAAGGTATCTAGGTTAGCCAACCCTTAGCTTCCAATGCTGCAATCTAATAACATTCACTTGTCTTTCAGACTACTCTCTGTTCAGTGTTTTCAAACTCACCCCCTCCAAAACATCTGTTTTCCTTGGAAGAAAATATGAAATTACAGGGCTGTGAAAGCACTGTCCTTCAGAAAGGTTGCTCCTACAGTTCTCTACTTCAGGACTTCAATACAACAAATGAGATTTTTTTTTTTTTTTGAGTCAGCAGTAGTAGCAACCAAGTTCTAAAATACCTATTTTGAGATCCAAACAAAAAGCTTATCTACAACACAGACAGAACTCCCTGTGCTTCTCACAGAGACTCTGACTACCGTGAAGAAAACACCCATTCAATCGTTTAACAGAAAATAAAACAGAAGTAGCTCAGAAGTAAATTACTCCTATAAAAGAATAAGAATTCAAGTTCCACAGTAAAACCACACCTACTAAGTACAAGAAGTTATTATACCCAGTCTTCTCCACAGCACGCCACACATAACAGGCTTTCGACATAAAATTTTCAAGACAGGGTTGGAGCAAAAAGCTATTTGTTCCATTAAATGGTAGCAGTGGGAAAGTGTCAGTCACAGTGGGCATCAGCTGCAGTGGGAGGGTAAGAATGCCCAGTTGCTATATGTTTTGTTTAGATTTAACATAGAAATTTGTATACACTAGCAACCCAAACCACCTAAAATTTAAGAGCTTTATAACACATAGTTGGAGAATCTCAGCTATGAACTTGAAATAGGAAAGCTTTGGTTTTTTCTCCTATTGTTTAGATTTTTAAAAATATTTTAGTAATTACCAATTCATGTAGGCAATGTAAGATTACCAGGTACGTATTATGCAATTTATGATGTCAAGATAGGAAAAGCAATACAAATTAGTAGTTTGTTAGAAGATAACAGTACTGGCTATAACAATTTCTCAGGTTTAGAAAATTACGGCGTAATGCCTAAAACCAGCTCCCAGACTAGGAAATGTTAGAAATCAAAACAAACACACTCTGAAATAGCTTTTTTTAAAACCCACAAAAAACCCACAAACCAGCAATAAAAATACCCCCAAACCCACAGCTACTTGACAGCACCTGTGTACAAAAATACTGTTGGCTCCTCTGAAAGACATAGTAAAAAGAGAACTACAACATGTTGTTTATAAAACATTGCACAGAACATGGCATATTCCAAAATTATTCTACTTGAAATTGCTGTTCTATGGAGCCAACCTAACTCTCTTTAAAAATTCAGAGTATGTGAAAAAAATCCAGATTTCTCTGTCATGTAACAGCAGTTCCTGTAGGGCTTCTTAGACTTTGGTGCACTACAGCTCTTTCAAGAAAGCCACAATCATTATTAAGCTAGCATAGATAAAAAGCACTTTCCTAATGAAGTGTATTATCTAGTACATGCTTTGTAAATATCTAGGTTCTTTAAGTGTGATGTTATCTTTTGCAATAAAAGGAGATATTTGTCTTAGGTTTCAGAAGTTAATTACTAATTTAGATGACACAGGAAGTGAACAATTGTTCTGTGGAAAAGGAAAATGAAAGGGAAATTAATGAATAGGTCTTTCACGGAATCAGTCTGCAGCTTTTACAGGTAGAGAAGGGATTTCCATTTGACTAGTGAATGAAAAAAAAAGCTGTGACTTTTAGCTAGACCACATGCACATTTTAATACATCATATTCTCCAAACATGGCTGTCTGCAAAAGGGTTTCTCTGTTATTTCCTCCAAGAGTATTGGGTTTTTTATTCCCAAGAATGCAGCCTAGAGTAGCTTTGGTTAAGAGCACGCTGTTTGCAGCAGTCTTTATTTCTACAGTATCTTATATAAATAGTGTCTAAAAACATTTCTGTGCAGTGTAATTACATTCTTGTCATCAGGCTAAACTGATACTGTCAACAAAATCAAGTTTGGGACCTTCCAAGAAGAGCTTTAAAATGTGTGTGCTGGATTTCTGCTCTTTTTGTTTCCCCAGCCAAGCCAATACAAAGCCCAAGTACGTCTGCATTCTACACGGTCCCCAACGTTTAAGTTCTGTAGTTGCTGTTGTGGGAATTCTCTGCGTTACACTGGCCTTTAACTAAAAGTCTAAATTTCATGAAGTATTCAATATAAAGCTTGATGAGCTAATTTCAGACAATAAACTTGTCCCTTTTTATTACAAGTTTAGAAGAACTTCTACAACTACAGTCAGAGCTTTTTTTTTTTTTTTTTAAATAGTGAAAATAACCAAGCAGCTGCTGAAGCCTTCAACTGCCAGAACACCACGATGAAGGCAAGAGTGGCATTTAAGTAAGTCGACTCTGCAGTAGCTGCAGAGCTAAATTACTTTTCCATCACCAACACCTTCTCCTGAAGGGATTATGTCCTTCTTAGCCTGAATGTTTCCAGTAATTACATGACAAAGCTCACAGCATGCTGTTAGCAGCTAAGCACAAGCACCTTCCCTTCTATTTAACTGGCACAGCAGCAAGAAAAGACAAAGGCAACAGTAACCCAGAATCCTTTTAACTGCCAACAAGCTAGAAGATTGTGAAAAGGACATGTGAATATGAAAATTAACCTGCTCATCTTTGACACAAAACAGAAAATCTCAAGTATATAAAATCCAGTGCTCTATCAGGTGCTAGATATGTAAACATGCAAGGTTATTACAAGTCTTATAAATTGTTAACATTGTTTTTATTAATATATAATAATACTAGCACTAGTTTTCGTACCATTTTCAAATACCAGAAATTACACAGCAGAAGATAAAGTGTCTGCAAAATCCAGAAACACAGCAGCAGATTTAAGAGTGCAAAGGGTAACCTTCCGTTCTCCTGCAAGGAGACAACAGATGCAGTCCAATGCGAGATGTCACTCAGATGACAAAACATCAGCTGCTGGTCTGCGGGCAGCTACTCCACATGTCTCACCAGTACTTCCAGAGTTCCCCACCGTTTAGCGAGTTGAGCTTACCTGAGCATTCTGCAGAAGGCCACAGTTGCCAACTACCTGCTTCATTTTTAAAGGATTAAGCATCCAGGCTTTCAACAAGTTCAGGCCTCAAGAAGTTTTATAGTAAACCTGCAAATTAACTGAGTGAACTAAAGGTACTGCACAGAGCATGGAATGAGCTTATTTAGCCAGTTCTTTCTGAATTCAGGAGAGTATTCTGTTCATCACAGTTTCTGCACATGTCACATAAAAGAGACTGCGCTGTGGAGAGATCTTGCCTCAGCTCTAAAAAGCTGAAATTTCCTGGAATTCTGCTTTGAAAAACTTCTAAAATGCCCCATGTAGCCACATGCAGAGGTGCTTAGAAGCATCACTCGCATTCAGACATCTGCAATTCAAAATTCGCACTGGATTTGATCTTTTTAGGTAAATACAGACGAACAAATTACAGCAGATGAGAGAGAGGAAAACAAAACTACAGAAAACAAAGCAAAACCAACAGCTTTTCCAAGCCATTTCAATTGACTGTAACCAGCCTGTTTCCTAATGACTTTCTAAAGTTTCCTAGTGATAAGCTCTTTTTTGCAGGAATACTGCAGCTTCATTTTGCTTCTTCATTTACTGTTTCTTGTATACAGAAATACTCTCTAATAGATCCCACAACACTGCTATGATGCTTTCTTTCCAGGTCCAGAAAATATTTCCAAACACTGCAGAGGACTGCAAGGTTCCCTGGGTCCAAACCTCTTGCTGTTTGGACCACACATATGCGGCAGAGGGTTACACACAACCGAATAACAGCCTGGAGTTCTGATAAACCATTAACTCCACGGCTTCTGAAATGTGCAGATCTTACAGCAGGGAGTTTGAAGCAACCACTGGCAAATATCTCCTCTGAACAATGCAGTTATTAGGAGACTAATCATTAGGAGACATACACATTCTGATTGGCAATGATCTAAAAATGTTATTTTGCTTTTCCAACAGAAATGAATAAGGAAACAAAGGATATTTTAGAAGACACACAATGTACTTCCTGTGGCCAAAACAATCAAGCAAATGCTGCTCATATTTTTGCAAAATAAAGTAAATCTCTAAAGACTAGTAAATTCATTTAGATCTTGTCTTAGGCACACAGTCTGAAAAACAAGTTCCAGGATTCCCACTGAACACCACTGGCTTGCATTCTCACAGTCTAAATCAAGAGGAAAACTCATGGGATCTGTACTTAAATCTGAATAAACTGAAGAATCCGTCCTTGAATCTAACTCTCAAACCACGGAATCTCCACAAAAATCCCAGGCGAATGCTCTATGCCCAGATACTTTGTGCATATGGCATCATCTTCCACCTCCACAGACAGAGACAGGAACAGCAGCTGTTCCATACCAACTCTAACCCAACACAAAGCAAAGCATGTGGAAAAGCTGGAAGGGCAATCACCAATTGTTTACAAACACTATTCAGAATAGTTGTTTTTCCTTCTTTTTCATATTCCTCAGACACTTGAGTTTAGATTAGTAGAAGCACTACATTCAATCTGTTACTGTGCTCTTTCTGCAGGTTTGTACAACGTTATTTTTGCAAACAGCAATTAACTTTAGATTTAGTGTTCAGTTTCTTAAAGAATGCACAAACCCCACAGTATTCAGCTACATTTCAAGAGACCTTACCACGGCATAGCTGAAAGAAAAAAAAAGAGTAAAGCTTTGGACCTTTTATTTTAGATCTAAAGTCCACAAACAATAATTCCACAAATGGTGTATTTGCATTTTTTCAAGATAAGTACAAAATGACTTTCAAAGCATTAAAATATTACTCACAATTAAGGTATCATCTCGTCGCATTGTAATAACAGTTCTGTTCACTGTGCGTAGTAACTGTATCATTATTTCTTGAATATGGTGATAAGTTGATGCCTGTAGACAAACAATCAACAATAGTTTTGGTATTAAATCATATCTCTTACAAAAGAAAGAAACCATCACTTATTTCCATATCAATGGTTCAAGTTGCATAATATAACCACCCCACTGGAAGAACAACACTAATTCTTCTCGCTCACACTGCTCTCTCCTTAGTTTCAGCAACTTCAGTGGAACACTCATGTCAAGTGGCACGGTTCAATTTTAGCCCTAGCTACCCAATAACTCTCTTTTTTCTCAGCTAGTCACTTCCCATCCCTCAAGCAAGTGGCTGGTGGTTTCCCCGTAACTGAGCAACTTCTAACTTATTAGCAACACCCTGGTAACAGAGAAATGAAGGAATTGTATCATAGTTCCCCACATCTGTCAAAGGCCTTCGGGGTACTCTGGACCTCAGTACCATTCTGAGATTGCAATCAGAAAGTACATAATGAAAGGAGAGAGGTGTCCTTCTTTGGCTTCTCAGCACTGTGAAGGCACAAACTGAAGATGCTCTGCTGTTCAGCCCCACTGCGGCTGACTGAGACTACACCAGAGACCCACCATCTCTCAGCATCAAGGTTTGAGAGATCTTTGCAGCCCAATGGCAAATGTTCACCAACTCACATCAAATGATAAGTACTTCCAGCATTCGGTCTACAAAAGGACATTTGATTCTTTATTTGAAAACACTAAGCAGAGGTGTAACCTTCTATCACCAATTCCACTGACTTGGCTCTGATTACTAGCCAGCTTTGGAGACTAGCATGCAACAATCAAAGAAACACTCTAAACAGAGTCTATACAAAGCTACCTGCTGGAACTGTGGTTACCTTCTGACAATAGATTCTGAAAGTACTCAAATTATCACAGCATCGAGTCCACAGAGAGTATTTTCTTTTCACCCAGGGAAGATGCTATGTCTAACTCCAAGCACTGCCACACTTAAATAGCATTCTGGTTAGAACTCTGCCCAGGTAGCTACCATGCCAAATGAAGACAAACTGGCATCTCAGCTGGAACTGTCATCTGCAATGCTGCAAAAAGGATTCTATGACTTAGCTTCTGTTACAATTCAAGCTATATTCATTAAGCATAGCTGTCCTTATGATATTCATTATTTATTATTTAAAAAAATTAACGGCAAACTTTGTAGCAGCACTTCACACACTTGGGCAGAGGGTTCATTAGTTTTCCTTTTTTTTTTTTTTTAAACGTTCAAAGCTGAGAGCTGTTAAAATTTCCTTCCACATTTCATTATGTGCTATACCATTATCAGCAGAACATTATATAATGGTTTTAACATCTAGCCATGACTCTGTTATTAAGGATGAGCTCTATGCTGAATTCAGAAGTAGCACATAACCCACCTTTCCTGGAAAAAATATAACACATCCCTAAGCATGCAAGGGCTATTTTCTGCTAAGCCTTGGAATTTTCAGAGAAATGTAAATGAATAAATTAAAATGATTTCTTTGGGAAACTGGGACTCCCTTTCTTCTTCAGAATGTAAGAAACAAACATTCAATACTGACAAAAATAGAGTTTTCACAGGTTGCATATATACAAGATTTCCACTTGTATTTTAAGTGTGTCTAGCTTCAGAAGACAGCCTAGCAGCCCACTGTAACATGCATTTTCTAAGATGATATTTCACTTCACAAGGATGACACAGGTTTTTTTTTTTTAGTGGAATCTGGAAACTCACCATTTGGCTGCAGTCCATTTGGTTAAACATCAGACTTTCCAGAAGCTAAATTAACAACTTGTACCATATATAAATGCTCCCTTGGAAAACATGAATTGAATTATTCCATTTCGTGGAATATGGTCATCAAAAACGTACACTGCACTGCTGGAAAGGACTTGCTAGGGGACCAAGGCATGAAACAATCAGAGCTCACACGTGGTGTGGAACTCAGCAGTAGGAAGTTCTCACAGAACTTCAATGCCTTCAGATTCATTGATGGGATGGATGGCACACATTAGTACACATAAACAAGTTAGTAGAAAATCCAAACCCAACAAAACTTCGCTCTCTTCAAAAATATCTATGCAGCATGATAGCAGTGTGTTTGATTTAGTTTTCAGATTCTATTTAAACTTCTACAGGGTTGGGACAAACATTAGAATAATTCCATTTTTCAAGCATGCACTTCACAATGCTGATAGAGCGCTCGCTGATTTGGACAGTGAGAAACAGGGACTAACTGAATGGCTCCTTCAGAATTATAATGCTACACCACTTGTGCTTGAGGTACGCACTTGGAGATACCTCTTGAGTCAATTCATTTCAGCTGACCCATGTGTGCCCCCTCCAAACCCCTGCCCAGCTCTAGCCTATGCCCTGGCATGGGCCAGGGTGAGAGACAGAGGCAGCCCTGCCACTGTGCAAGCACTGTTCAGAAGTAATTAAAGATTTAATTTGTGTTATCAACCCTGGTTTGGTCACAAATCCAGGACACAGCACAATATGGGCCTCCATGAAGAAAATTAACTCTATGTCAACCACATCAGGCTCACTCTCTTACGCACCCACTTGTATAACTTTGCATTCTCTGACATAGACACAAAAAAAAAGAGCAAGCATAAAAGGGTAAAGATTTCTTTTCATTTTTTAAATCACACAGTTCATGATCATGCCTTGTTCTGACTGAAAATTGTCTGCATAAGAATTTAAGGTAATAGGCCCTAAAAGAACATGCAGGTTCTCCAACTAATTTCCTTTGAAATTCTCTGTTAAATCTTAAGAGCTGTTGTTAAGTAAACGCTTTACAAACTTCTGTGCAATTCTAAAATGTTTCCAGACTTGTTTGCTAATATAATCAACAGCTTAGAATGCAGCTGCTGCCAATTACTGAGAGTGCACAGAAAAAGGAAGGGTTATATACCTTATTTCCACTTGTAGTCTCAACCATGATTGGCTTTTAAATTCCAAGAGAGTTTACCATTACATCTAATCATGGAAAGAATACAAATAAAATCTTGTTCTGGTGCAGTAAATAGTAAACTATAGGGTACATGTCAGATAGAGACAAAGTCACCTTATCACAGAATCCCAGCATGGTGGGGTTCAGCAGGGACCTCAGGATATCATCTGGTCCAAACCCCCTGCCCAGCAGGGTCACCCAGAGCAGGGGGCCCAGCAGCGCAGTGTCCAGCCAGGTTGGAAATCTCTCCAGAGAAGGAGACTCCACAGCCTCTCTGGGCAGCCTGGCACAGGCTCCCACAGCCTCACAGCTAAGAAGTTTCTCTTTCTGAAGAGCTGGTAGATTACATGCCTCCAAATTGTAAAGGGGGAAAAGGGAAGTGGTTTTAATTAAAACAAAACCAAGAAGTCACAGATTTCACTGTGACCTTCATCAATGACTGACTTGCAGTTGTGAGTTTTAACTGTATTTCACAGTACAGTCTCAAGATATGAAGCTAATTTTAGACATGATTCAGTCAAAACAATGTCATCTATGGCCAAAAGTTGTTTCCTGTAAAAGCAATTTAAAACCAAACATAATCATCTCACCCAGCTGCCTAACACTGTCTATTCATAAAAATGAAGTCTTTACCATAAACCAGTGTTCTAAATGTACTTGCTCCCTGCAGAACCCTGCAGCTTGACAGCTGTACTTTAACACAAGGATCTGATGATTCACAAGACCTTTTTCTTTGACAAGGAAAGGACATTCTTCAAAAATTGTGCAACACCTCACAATAAAGGTTTTGACCACACAAACCAACTACTGCTGCTTTTCTGTCCTTTGGGTATTTTCTACTTATTTTTTTTTCCCCCACGGATTAAATCTAATGCAAAAATATCAAAGTTCAGTTTACAAATACTAATCCCAAACCAGATTTTTCTACTGAGATGAAAAACCAGAAGAAATATGGACAAGATGTTTGTGTTTTCAAGATACAGTTAAGGTTATAATTAATACTGTTAAACGAGTCTGCCACTAAGGCCTAAAGTTGTCTCCTCCAGCAGGTCAAATCATTGGTTTTCTTACAAAGATATCAAGAGGTACAAAAAATTAAATTGTTCAATAGAAAATTACATAAATCGTAAGGTTCAAAAGTGAAATACCCTAAGAAATAATTTGGATAATTGCCAAAACATTTCTGTATATCTAAATCACACTGAATAAAAGCATTCTGAAGGAGACCACCTAAACATGACTATCATAATAATAACAGTGAAGTTTTCCATTTGCCTGTACAAGTGTGGAATAGAAAGTATTTCCCATTAGAAGTCAAAACTGTATATTCTTGAAACAAGGTTTTTCCTCTTTAGCTGAAAAAAAATAAACATCTGTGTTGCACTGAAGAGAAATCTGCACTGTTAAAGACAAACTACTGTCTGATGCCTTATATCTAGTCTAAATCTTCCCTCTCTCAGTTTAAAGCCATTATGCCTTGTCCTGTTGCCCTACTAAAATGTTTGTCCTTGTCTTTCTTATGGGCCCCTTTAAGTCCTGAAAGGCCACAGTAAGATCTCCCCAGAGTCCTCTATTCTCCAGACTGAACACCCCAGCTCTCCCAGCCTGGCCTCCCAGCAGAGGGGTTCCAGCCCTGCCAGCATTGCTGGGGCTCCTCTGGCCCTGCTCCATCAGGTCCATGTTTCTCCTGTGCTGATGACTCCAGAGCTGGCCCCAGCACTGCAGGGGGGGGTTCACCAGAATGGAGCAGAGGCAGAAACCCGTCCGTTGACCTGCTGGCTACACCTCTTGATGCAGTCAAGGATGTTAGTGGCTTCTGGTCTGTGAGCGCACATGGTTGACTCCTGTCCAGCTATTCCATCCACCAGCAGCCCCAAGTCCTTCTCCACAGGGCTGCTCTCAATCCATTCTGTGTTGGTACTGGCAGTTGCCCTGACCCAAGATCAGAACCTTGCACTTGGCTTTGTTTAACCTCATGAGGCTCACATGGGCCCACTTTTTGAGCTTCTCCAAGTTCCTCTGATTGGCATCCTGTCCCTCAGGCATGTCAACCACACCACTCAGCTTACTGTCACTGATGCCATCACTGCTCAGCTTGGTGTCAGAATACCCAAATTCATTTCACTATGTATTCCATTGAACTTTACCAGTCAAAACTGTAAGTGCCAAAACCTCCAGAAGGACAAAACACAGCAGCCTCACTGCTTTGGATAATACTGTGGTGAGGTATGGCAGCTGACTAAAGAACATAGAATTGGGAAAAAAAAAAAGCACAGATTTCCATACGTCACCTTTAATACCTCAACTGCCCTTTAACTTAAGTTTCTGAAAAATAGGAGAAAAGTTCAATTTGCCACTGACTTGTATTAAAAATTTAAATGAGATTCATCAGCATGAATAATTTACTACCTAATCAGCTCAAGCATACTACAAACTTGGGCCACCTACACCATCATCAATACTTACAGGGTCTTCACAGCTCAGTACCTCCAGGATGCTGTTGAGTAATTCAACACAGTAGTACTTCTCTTGGACCTGGAGCTGCTGATCATCCTTGCGGTCCAGTAACTCCTTCAGCTCTTTTGTAATCACAGGAAGCAGAATGTCCCTGCATTCTGAAAGAAAGCATGTTATCTTAAGAACAAATACAAATCAAATAGTACTTGCAAATCAACCCTCCTCCAAACAATGAAACATAATATGCTTTAACAGCAACGGCCCCTTCCAACAAGGAATTGTTGATTTTTCTAATCATTCATCAGGGATACTCTTAAACTTGTTTAGTATTTCTGAAGTTAGCAGTGTTTCTCACACGAAAAACACAACTTCTGATGAAAATAATGTGTTTCAGTTACATACTGAAGGCAGTTTAACTTGTCCCAAACATCTAGGGTCAAATAATCCACTTTACACACAATGCACCTGGAAATAAGCTATATTTAAGTAATGACAGAATTTTAATGTATAAAAGAATACTATACATGTAAAATTATTCTTACTGAAAATAAGACATGAGCAGCAATTGTTCCACATGCATAATTTTAAAACAAACCTTCTAGGAACACATAAAAGAATGCAGACAAGGGAAAGACTAATGAAATGCCCATCAAGCCTCAGAGCAAGAGCTATGTGAACATTCATCCTTATCTAAAACTAAGGAAGCTAATATAAATTGTTAGACTTTTAAAGACAGAGGTGCTTATAGGAAATGTTGGGAAGACATAATGCAGAAATCTGAAAGAACTTCAACAAAGGCACTGTCTATGGAGGAATGAAAGATACAGAACATTTTTCTTTTCCTATTCTAATTGATAGACATTCCACAGAGCGATTTCAGTAGCAACTTACTTATACGGTGCTATGAAATTAAAGAGAATACAGCACAACAGTGTGAATAATGCTGAGCACATACTTCAAAGATTCATAAACAACCTGGGAAGGACACAGAGCTAAATGTATCTTCAAAGGTTCCACCTCAGAATAAAATTTGTATAGAACTACAGAAGCATACTAGTCACAGACAGTGCACTTAAGTTCATACTTATTTCCATTCAACTGATGGTTGTCTGCATTAAGTCATAGGAAAAATGTTTGTATAACCAACTGCATACTATTTTCTATCAATACCACATATCTCAGCTTCTGAAAACACAATGGAACAAAACTAGAAAACTTCTTTGTCGCTGAAACCAAAAATAAAAACATGGCTATTTTTTTTGTTCTTTTAAGAATGCTTTAGAAGACCTCTACCTGGACATCCAGCACACTCATTTTAAACAAGTTGAGTGTGAGATATGGTGAAACTGTATCCAGTGTGATTTAAAACATTCTGGAGCTCAGAATCCCCCCAGAATAAGGGTGCTAGTACAGGAAGACAGGAGGGAAAGACAGAGAGACAGAAAGACAAGAAAGAAAAGGAAAATAAAGAAAGACAACAGGAAGTACATTACAAATTTCTGTAGTTTGCAGATGAAGCAAGAGAAGCTCTCCATCCAGATTATTCTTACTTCAAGTTCCAAGACATATAAAGCCATGAGCTTTCAATCAAATCTAACAGGCAGTAAAATTTCTTTCCTCAGAAAGTATCTCTACTTTTGGTAATGCCACAGCATGAATAAAAAGCTATTTATCTGATTTTCTATAACACTTCTATCAAGCTACAAGAAATCTCACTTAATGTCTAAATTACAAACTTTTGCTAGTAAAACAGCAGTTAAAGGGCACGTATTGACACAAAACCTGTTCAATGCGCAGCATAAAAAGATTTCACAAACCTTACTGTTCATTTATGTGACCAATTCTGCACAGACAAGCTTCCTGCACATAATGCAGGCCACAGACTAACCCTGCAAAACAGAAACCCAATAGCTGCAGTTACAGAGCACTTAGTAGAGCACTCTGGCAGGGTATACCGACACTCCTGAAGCACTCCAGCATCGATTTGTGTCCATGGAGACAAAAAAACCTACCCTCCATAAGTCATGCCTACTGATAGATTTGTAGTCACCAGGTGTACACATCAAACATCATAATTCTCTGAGACTGAGTTGTAGTAACAACTTCTTTACTGTGAGGAAGCCTGGCCCAGGCTGCCCAGAGAGGCTGTGGAGTCTCCTTCTCTGGAAAGATTCCAAACCCGCCTGGACACCGCAATGCTGGGCCCTCTGCCCTGGGTGACCCTGCTGGATGGAGCAGGGGGGTGCCACCAGATCATCTCTAGAGGTCCCTTCCAACCCCTACTGCACTGGGATTCTCTGTAATATAATAATTAGCAAATTCTTTCTTGGCTTGCTCATATGAACCACTTCTAATAATGAATTATGCAAAAAATGCAGCCATTAGCTTCTTGACCAAAACCTAAACCAAAAAAAATCATTAGTAATGTTAAAAGTTATATGCAATACTGTCAAAACTTGCCGAAATGTGATAGCACTTTTTTTTTTTTTTTTTCTTATATAAAGGGTTTAGATATTCAGTAAACAAGTAAGTACAAGTTCTAAATGAGATATTACATATCTACTTTGGAAAAAACTAGAAAACAAACTTCAGTTCTGTTTTCATTGCAGTCTGTGGAAACTGTCCTTCAAGAGCCTAGGGTTATTCAGGGGGGAAACAATTCATCGTACCATCAGCTCATGATTCAGTTGTCAAGGTTCTGACAAACAAAACAAAGATACATCTCTACATATACACCTATGTAAATAATCACATTTTTAGAGCTTGCCATGTTTTTTCATCCATAGTCTCAAACACAGAGGTTTCTTATACCAGAACAGGAAACATCAAAACCATGACTAAAGACAGACAGGAGAAGCCTCTTTCTTGTCAATTCAGTTCATGGCACTTGTGCAGCATCTGTATATATATTTAACCCATATGAAAATACACACGCAGCAAGAACATCAAGGATTCACTTCCTCCTTTCCGATATCCACTCTGCCTCATCCCTGTCCTCCTCTTCAGATTCTCTAACTGCACGCAAGATGTGTTGAAGGAATAATTCATCACAAGTAAACGCCTCATCTTTCCTACATGGTTGTGGATTCAATAAACTAACCCAAATGACAGACAATGAAGCTCACCTACATATAGTATTACTGTATATTCCTGTCTGTAGCTTCATCTAAGTCTACACATGGCAACATTTTGTGTCATAAGGTCTCTGCTCTAAACCTGCTGTGTACAAACTCCACCTTTAATAGGGATGCATAGCTATTAATCTAACATTCTGCAATAGAGGCATAAACAGCTACAATTTACACAACATGAAGATGGATATATTTTAGATAAACACACTCAACCTTTAACTAATCTGCCATCACAAATCATAGGAATAAGGATTCCAAATCAGCAGTGTGTAAGGAGTTCATCTGGCAACTATCACCTCATAACTACCTTGCTTAAAAACAGTGCCCTTAAAGCATTTCCACTTCCAAACAACTCAGCAGGGGCAGCTCTGATAACAGATGTGATCATGCCAAAGTTCAAAGTTATACCAATTCACATGACATCTCAGCCACTTCTCACCACTCATGAGGATGGGATGTTATATGTATGTACAGTTTCTCATCTGCCAGGACAAACATACTTATTGCCTCCACTCCTCTAGAATAATAGCCAGCTCAATTTTTAAGCCATTAAGATCTCCCTTGAAACATCTGACAAAAATTCTCTTTGGGTAGCTCTTCAAATTGCAGGAAGTAACTAGATCATAAATCATTAAAAAAAAAAATTATATACTTAATGAGTTTAATTTCAAAAGTAAAAGACACTAGACTGAACAAAGTCGTTGATCAAGGGGAATCCTGTAGTTTCACTGTAAGCACATTTTAAATTTGTACTCCTATAGAAAAAAGACTAGGACTTCAAAGTACATATTACATGTATATTAATCACTAAATGACATCTGACTTCCCATGCCAGTGATAGCCATTTGACCAATAAACTGGCAAGGAGATTATGAGTTACAAGCTGTACCAGATACCTTAAAGAGAAGTGTAAGTCAACTTCATTGCATTTAAAACTCCTCCATATCAGGGTTTCAGAGGCCACTTAAAACTTTCCCTACCAGAAAGCAAAATGACCACTGTTGTCTATAAGTCATTTAAAAAACACACACGTGTATTTTGGTAAAATAAATCAGTATTTTACATAGTTGTTCTTCTGCATAAAGCCATTCCATACTTCTTAAAACAGTAAAAAAATCAGGGCTTTTTGCATAGACAATTTTCCTATTGTACTGAGAGGACAGCTGAAGCAGAAGGTAAATTGATTTCCTCCCATTTTAAGAGCTAATTACTCTGCAAGCTTCATTACTCCCAGTTGTACTTTGCATTATAAATTGAGATTTGATCCATATTTGATACATAGAGAATCTATTAAAAGGACTTAACATATGCAGGTGATCAATTATTTACAGGGCATTTTCAGATGTGAACAATATTGAAGTGTCAAGCTACATGGAAATTCAAAGGTTGTTAAACTAGCCTTAGCCATAATATTTCATATGTAAAAAAACCTCGAAACCTGCAGTCATCATTAATGGAAACAATGTTCAATATATCTCTGTAAGCAAATTGTTTGGGGTTTTTTATTAAGTATTTTGTTTGAGATTAAGGAGGCATGTCTGTATTTTGTTACTGGGTGGCATTTAGATAAAATTGGCTTGTTAGTTAAGGCAAGAGAATTACTTCATTTTTTGAGCAGTTAACAAATAATGCACTTTTAGGACATTATTCGTAAACAAAAGACAATAGTCTTAAAAAAGGAAGATGAGATAGGTTATATAAGATCCCTACCAGAGGATAAAACTCCAAGATGATCTGATGAACACATACAGAGCAACAAAAGAAATAGTGTAGCAAACAGACCCTGGGCTCAGGCTGAGCCTTCAGCTAGACTAGGATTAACAGAATACTGCAGTCATGCCTGCTCATCTCTAAAAAAACTGGTAAAAACTTTTCAGAATAATATTATATGAAATCCCTCTATTGTCTTGGGACAAAGGAAAGTTTATTGAAGAGGTATATAAATTACAGATAATAATATTAAGGTATCATTGCACATGTTAAATAAGCAAAATGAGCCAAGTGCTCATTTGAACATGAACTTATCAGCTAGGGAAAAGAACAAAAAGTAAGGAAAACATGGAAGGCAGTAGTCAACAAAGGAATGATCCAAAGTGAAAAATTTTCTGTTGCAGTATTTGATAACCTGGACTCACTATCGAGTAGACCCTCAGTAGGTTTGCAGACAACACCAAACTAGGCAGGGGTGTTATCTGCTTGAGGGTATAAAGCCTCTATGGAGGGCTCTGGCCAGCTTGGATCCATGGGCTCAGGCCAATGGGATAAAGTCCAACAAGGCCAAGTGCCCGGTCCTGTACTTGGGTCACAACCCCCTGCAATGCTCCAGGCTTGGGGAGGAGTGGCTGGAAACTGCCAGGCAGAAAAGGACCCTGGTGTGCTGGCCAACAGCTGACTGAGTATGAGCCACTGTGTGCCCAGGTGGCCAAGAAAGCCACCAGCATCCTGGCTTGTATCAGCAATAGTGTGGCCAGCAGGACTAGAGCAGGGATTGTCCCTCTGTACTCAGCACTAGTAAGGCCACACCACTGATCCTGGGTTTGGTTTAGGGCCCCTCGCTCCCTGAAGACCAGTTTGGGGCTGAAGCATGGCCAGAGAAGGGCAACAGAATTGGGGAAGGGGCTGGAGAACAAGTGTGGTGAGGAGCAGCTGAGGGACCTGGGGTTGTTCAGCCTGGAGAAAAGGAGGCTCAGGGGAGACCTCCTTGTTCTCTACAACTACCTGAAAGGAGGTTTTAGCAAGATGAGGGTTGGTGTCTTCTCCACAAGGGATAGGATGAGAAGACCCTTATGGGTCATGAAGCCCTGGCCCAGGCTGCCCAGCAAAGTGGTGGAGTCCCTGTCCCCAGAGGTATTTAAAAGCCATGTAGAAATGGGGCTTAGGGACATGGTTTAGTGGGCAACTTCCCAATTTTAGGTTTACAGCTGTACTTGATCTTAAGGGTCTTTTTGCAACCTAAATAACTCTGTAAGTCAGCAATCCACATACACACATCTCCTCTGCACCAGCAAAGCTCAAAGTGGACGAGGGAGAGACATGGGGTGGGGACAAATGCCTATTTAAATATTAACTACTCTTTTGCTTGATAAATGATATGGTAACTTTGTCAAAGACATAAATATTCATTATTAAATACTTAAACCCATGAATAAAACAACTGTTCCAAGAGGCTTTTTTTCCAGAAGACAGAAAAAAAACCCCTATGTGCTGCCCCAAACTGTATTTGAACACACAGAAAATCAACATACAGCTTGAGCATTTATCTCATCAAGGTCTGTCAAAAGACACAGTTCTGAAAGTTTTTAACCCTCCATTCACCTCATTCTCCTTCAGATTATATCTAATGATTTCTTCTGTACCAGGTAAGTGAGATTCAAACTCTAAGTCATTAATGCAATAATGTCATTAAAAAAGACATTTGGGTCTCCTTCAGCAAAAATCACAGACGGGCTTCATTCCTGACTGCTCATATGTGCAGCCAAAATGGTAATAAAGATTTAACACCACTTTTAGCTCCCTTAGGAAACACTATTCTTGATTCCCTGGCACGCCTGAAGTCATATCCATCTGTTAGGATGGCTTCGTGCCCACTTAAAAACTGGCATGCCAATTTAATAAGGACATAGGTGTCATCTGAATACCGATTTAGAGCAAAGCCTTAAAAATAAAAGCGGTGAACAACATTCTTTCAATGAGTAGAGAGTTCTGACAGCAGTTAGTGCTCAATTAAAGCACCATGCTTCTTCACAAAGGACAGCTGTTCACAACTGCAAGCATCTTTCTATTAAAAGTCTTCCTCTTCATTATTTGCCATTTCACTCTTTGCTGGGAGCCCAAAAGTAATGAATTTAAAACCATATATATTTTATTCATTGCTAAGTCTAAATTCAAGTTTCACAGCTTAGGTAAGGGACACAGAAAGGGGAGGTACAGTAGGTCACCTACAGACTCTGACAGCACTGTAAGACAAATTCTTTTTGTCTCCTGGAATCCAGTATTAACACAGGGAGGAAAAACACAATGGTTGATCCTGTGAAGCCAGCACACAACACTGTCACTGACCCAAGCAAGTGTCAGCAAGTAAGGTTAGATACACAATAGGTACAGCATCAGTGGTCACGGCACACCACTGTGACCAAGCATCCCACTGCAGAATGCATCCTCTGCCCAACATCAGAGGAGCTGAGTGATGCCACGTATTCGCAGGCAGCCAGAGCAACACCAAACACGATTGCTGCTGAAGCCAAAACAACACTTGAAGCCTTCAGTGCCTTTTCCAGCTTGCACTCGCAACCTGCCAGCCTGCCACAAATGCTTGTCAGCATATCCTCTCTGCCAGATTTGAAAACTTGCCCTCTGTTTGGATGATGGAATGCTGATGAATTCCAGCTTGCATGTTTTCACATTTCATTTAATTGACACAGAAAATTTTGCTCAGGTAACAGCTTCATATCAACTTTTTACTACCTATGTTCCCTCTCTTCGACTTGTAAACATAGAGGTTTTGCAAACACATTTACAAGTTCATTGTTAACACTTGTTCAACTAACATGATTCAATTTTCCCTTCCATATATCGCTATTTCTAAAAAAAAAATAACTAAAAAACCTGCCATAATGAGTCAAGCCTAACAAAAAATTACCAGTAGCAATATTGAGCATGTCACTCCACTATCAACAGAAGAAAGAAATGGCTTTAATCTACAGGTGTTCATCACAAACTTATGCATTCTGTAGGTGTTATCTGCATATGCTATCCTTACCTGCATAAAAATATTGCAGTACTAGAACTGTGAAAAAAGTTAATACAGGCTTTGAAATGATCCTTTAAAAGTAATGTACTCCTAAAAACACTACTGCATGTGACAAAAGGAGGAAGGAAAAGGAACACCCCACTCTCAGAAGTGTGTTTCTTAAATTAATCTTTTCAAAGCTAAGTACAAAATTAAAAAATGAACCTACAGGAAAGATATTGCATTTCAACAGAGAAATACTTTTAAGAAATTTATGGACAGTGAGTATTTTCCATTTTTTCTCAGTAGCTAAAAGTGTGAGAGTCAAATGCATTAACAATCTCCTACATTCAAATGTTTTAAAATATTGATGAGTTGAAAATAGTGCAGGAAAAAATCATGGAAAACGAGCAATAAGACTTGGGCTTAAGAGTTCCTATCAGTAGGAATACAACCTAAAGTTACAAAACCAGTCAAAATCAATTCGTACAACTCAATTCCAGTATTAATAATTGAACTGAAAGATGCGTAATGAGACATTAGTGTTTCTTCTACTTGCTGGTTGGGGTTTTTAAAAAGAAAAAAACCCCAACTAAAACAACAAAAAGAAACCCCACAAAACCAAAAAACCACAAACCAGACAAAAAACCAACCAAGCAAGCAAAAAACAACAAAAAACCCAACCAAACCCACAAATACGTTTTTCTTTACAGTCCTTATGGTAAAACACTATATCTTTCTAAGTTTCAAATGTAGTTACCCAGAGGAGAGAACACAGACTTGATGCTGAATATACACAACTATTTTAACTCTAAAATTCTTCTTAGTTGACCCTGACCCATATGCATCTGAAATGTCAACACAGACTTAGAGCTGGATCTTTTAAAGAAAAAAAACAAAAAAAAAATTGAACATTATATATATATTATATAATGAGTATTATATAATATATATATATAGTGAAACTTAGGCATTATAGGGAGAAGAGACACAAGTTGATTACAAAGTCTAGCGGGACAATCTCAGATTGAGAAGGCTCTGCGGTACAAAGACATAACATTACAAACCCCCTCTGCATTCCCTTCATGCTATATAACACATGCTATATACAGTTCACCTGTTTCACATAAGTTCTGCACATGAATGTTAGGAAACCAGCCTAATTACATGCACATGTAAGTGACTATCTTGTTCAAATAACAGTACAGTAGAAAAAGCTCTTCAGTTAGTTAAAAAAAAAAAAATTCTTTAGCCAGTATTTCTTCTGGAATCAGGCAAATGAACCCCAACTGCTAACATATGCCTGTTGCTGCTGTTCTTCCAAAACCAGTATGTGGTTTGCATATGCTGAACATGCAGTAGCCACGTCTACAGCCACAGTGAGCTGAGGGCCTGCACTGCGAGCCAAGAGACTGAAACTCTACCCCCCCTCCAGTGACCATCTGTGTTGACCTACTTAGAGTTTATGTTCTTTGGAGTAGATCTCACAGTGTTCTGCTACAGCACACTTCTCATAAGGAGCAAACCTCTAGAGAATACAAAGTCAAAAGCAGCTGTGTCAATATATACATATTTTATTATATGCTCAAGTATTTTATATTCATTTCACACCAATAAAACAATTCTCCCAAGCATGAGCTATAAATTCTGGCATAGTGTCAGGAAATATTCCATGGTCATCTTAAAATAATAATCTAGCTCCACATACTATAAGCTCAGAAACATTAACTCCAATAAAAAGTGAATGTAATTTGTAAACAGCTCTGTCTTAAATTGGTGATCTCAAAAATGGAGAGATAGCAGGGAATTTTGGCAATAGGTTTCCTAAAAAACAGCAATGCATCAAAAGTACTTGTACATAAAAATAAAGCAATTCTGACAAAATGTTCTTTGGTCAGTCCAGTGGAGAATTCCACAAGAAGAGAATAATCCATTACATCCCACTGTACAAAGGGAAAGCTATACGACGGGAGACAGTTTCTTACATCATATATTTTTAAATAATTAAGTGATCTAAAAGGAAAGTGTCAAAAATTAAGTTTAAGATTTCTTGTCCTCTGATCAAGAAGGACATAATATTGTCTCAAGACAAACCTGGATAAAAATCTGTGGGTGTGCTCATGGATCCCGTGAGAAAGTTCCTAAATATTATGGTGAAAGTGCACAACCAGTTGAAAGCATCAACCTTCATACATTCAGCCACTTAAACACCTGAGCCACTATAACCCCCTAAGCTAAATTATAGTTACAGAGTGGGAACAATAAATCAATGCCTCAACCAAAAAACCCCATCTGTCAATGCAATCGAAAGGCTTGTAGAAGTGCTGTAGCACTGGGGGCTCCTGCAGATCAGCTGCAGCAGCAGGCAACAGGACCATGCATCCTGTCTGACCAAAGCCATCTATTCCACGACAGTCTACAGTGAAAGCTTTTGGATGCCTGCGAATACATACCAAGAAATTCAGCTTAACTTCAAGGCTCCCAGCTTCAAGTTCACATGTAACTTATGTAACAAAACCGCATTTTACTGGCTTTGCTATTTTTTGAAAATGCATTTTCACCTCTGCACAAATGTACTTCCTTACAAAATGCTGTGAACATCAGAGGGTAAAGGAAAAGAAATACCCATACATGAAATTCAATTAAATTATAAAGACAATACCACTGGGAATGGAAGTGAATGAATTGAACTGGAACTGTAATGAACTACATGGAAAGAGACTAAATACTAAAGCCCAGAGGAAAAATGGATAATTTGAAACACACGCAAATGAAGAGACTTCATTGTAATTAGCAATGTAGTTAAATATATCTCGTATTCATGGCTGGAAAAAATACTACTTGTTCTAGATAAATGTGAACTTTAGTTAATGATACTGTTGGCAATCTTACCTTTATTATCATGCTGCATCCTATTCTGTGATGCACTGCATATGCTTTTGCTCCTGTAAATTAGCTTCCGCCTCATTGCTTGGAGTAATGAACCAGGCATTGTCTACACCCTACACACACAGTTGGTTCTCTACCCAATTAATTTTAGAATCAATTGTACTTAACATAGAGCAAAACCACATCTTCAGAGTTTTCTATTTTAAACCACAGCAATATACAAGAAGGACTTGTTTGCTATTTACCATGCCCAGGATTACAGTACCACAGTACAGACAGTTTTTCCTCCTAGTGTAATATCAGAGATACCTAATGGTGTACTGGTGGTTTCACATTTTTCAGAGCCTGCACTTAAACACGTCGTGGACTTTACCCTATGGTAATTACAACCTGAAGGTCAAATCCAAGCAGTACAAAAACAAAACGTAAATGCAAATAATCATAAAGTATCAGTTAGAAAACACCACACAATTATCCCAGGGTTGTTTCTCTACCATGAGTAACGTCGGGGCAGGTTGGGTGAACACAAAGTTATAAAGATCATCACCCAAAAGGGAAACTCTACAACAAAATGTCCTAACAGATGCTCAGATAATGCCACTGAGGTAACAGGAAGACTATTAGCTGACCATACTGTCTTACAGAAATGACAACGTCATCCTGGAATAGTCTCAGGAAAAGGAAAATATTTGGGTTTGAGACTACTTGGCCCTGGCTGAGTTGCACTGAGGGTGGTGAAAAGGTTTGCCTGCTCCCCTCCCTGCCCACCCAAGAGGATAGAGGGGAGAGAAAAAAAGAGAAAGAAAAAAAGGAAAAAGAAATAAAAAATTGTCAGTTTCAGGTCTGCATAAATTTTAAACTAAACAAGAACAGCAAGAACAGTTTTATTTTGTCACTTCAAAATACTGAAATACACAATGTTTCAGTGAATACTCTCTAGTTAGCAAGAATGTTCTCTGGTTAGCAATATCCACATCATGATACTACTAAAACAGTATGTCACGATAAAGATAAAACAAATTGGGCATGTTTTAGCTTTATTTTCAAATTCAATCAATGTGATTTCTCTGTGGGCAACTGCTTCTTCGGAGAACCATCTCTTGTTTTTAAGTAATAAGTTAAGAAAGATCAGTCTCTTTCCCCAGGCTCCTCTAAAAACATCATCTAAGTATTATTATATACTTACATACCAAGCATTACAGTAAAAAGGTTTTAAGGTAGAATTTGCATATGTAATCACCATAAGCACTTAAACAAGCTGTTCATTTCTACATATTATCAAATGCATACACTTTCCGTGTCAATTACTAGTGCAAGTTTGGATCACAATGACCCATTCAGATACACAGGATCCAGGGCAAAGCAGTGAGACTGGCAAATGGTTTAAGTATTATATGCTACCCTTATGGCCTCAGCTGCTTGGTTTTGCTGTCAAGTGCTTGATGGTGGCAAAAAATATCACTGAGAGGTTTAGAATTTTTTTTTTTTTTTTAATTTGTAAAGTTAAGAGTAAATAAATCCACTAACTACCTGTCTAGGAGAAAGTAAAACATACTGACTATCTGGTCAGTGGTATAAAAACCCCAGCATTTACTGTTTTTATAAAAGCTCCTCAGAATTAGGTATCCTCTTAGCAAAATTTCTTATTCATCATTATCTTAAAAATCCAGAAACAGAAAACATGTATCCTTTTTATAATTCACAACATACTGTGAGGCAGACATTTCCCATGATATACCAGCTGTATATTCCAAGGTATCAGACAAGCTGCATTTACAAACAAGCAGCAATCTATTATTATTATTTATCTGTAAGCAGTAAAAGATTTAAAGAACATTTTGCATTAACAGACCACAGCTAAAGCAAAGGCCTGTTAAACACATGACAAAAGCATCACACTAAGCAGACTGTAAGGGTAGCTTCTCTGGTATCCAAGCCCCCCCTCTTCTCTGTTGTGGAGTATACATTGATATGGAAGAAAGGGACTGTGAGTTGTACACTAAAAGGAGTAAGAAACAAGTCAGTAGAACTGTGAAGCACACAGGTTATTTTATGCTCAACTATTTTCTTTTTGGACCTTTATGAGGACTTTATCTCTTACTATAAGAGCATAGGATCTATTGTCCTGACCAACAGGCCTGGCATGTGAACCAATAACAAATGTATTTCAGTAAGACAGGTTTCTTTAAAGGCAAATTATCAAATCTTTGTTATTCCACAGCAATGTCTTCTCTTACTCTGTCTTCTAAGACAGAAAAATAAAAAGTTGAGTTTTTCTTCCAGAAAAACAGTATTTGCCTGGAGACTAAAGTATCACACTAGAAGCATAAAAGTTATCAAAAGGCAGATTAAAACAAGTAATACCCTTACTAATATTAGATCTAGAATTACCCAGCTCCTTTAAGTCTCTAACTGTTCTTGCACATAGGAAAGCAGAGGGTTTATCAGAGATGAGCAAAACTTTCACAATAGTTTAGGGTGGTGTCTTCTATACATACAGGTTGCACAGAAGATCATTACTAATGCATACATACATCAACAAAAAAAAAAAGATTACAGCTCACACTTATACTGTCATTATTTAACACAGACCAGGTAACTGACTGGCTGTAAGATCAAGAATTCAAGAGAGGGCATTATTTTAATCCAAGAGTTTTCCAGTTTTGTAAAAGGATATTTTTTCTTCTGGTCTAAATGCTCCTCAGCACAAGAAGCAGAGATAAAACTGTGACTGGCACTTCTGATCTTAAAAGCAGCAGCATTAACATGAGCTGCTAATGCAATGATATGTCAGACTGTACTTGCAAAACAGAAATACAGTACACTATGGGAAAAAACCTGTGAATACAGAATTAGATGTCTTTGAAAATTAACTAGTTGGATCTGCTCTTAATAGTATAAACTGTGTTCACAAGGTTTCACTTCATGTTCCTGTTGCATTATACAGCATACAAATGGGTATAAAAGACATATACAGCTCCAGTCATCTAGTCATTATACCACAGGAAAACCCCACAAAACTGTTCCTCTGAGACCCACCTGTTTCATCTCTTGTAAAAAGTGGAGCATCCTCTCCAGAAGTCAGACACTCACATTCTGGCATTCACACTCTCTCAGTGTTAGTTTTACTCAGTTTCAAAAATGAATTACACAAAACACAAGTCAGTCAACATTTTCACACCTATTTATTTTACTTCTTAAAGACATTTTGTATTTACCTTGTTTTTTAAAAAGGTTGCTGCACACTATTTCCTTCATGGACTGCACTTTCTGCTTCTGTAGCTTCACAGGTGGAATGCAAGTGTAAAATTCATATAGCAGTTGGCTGCATGTAAAGGAAAAGTGTCATAAATAATGTACAGATCAACCCATCATGTCTTAATAAAGAGAGAAATAGCAAAGATCATATACTTCTAAATGTTTATTGATTTTTAAGACTCGTTTATTCAGCGCATTGCAAATATTGACAAGCAATTAGCAGATTAGAAAGAGAACTTTTAAGAGAAACATGATGAGGATGAACTAGATTTTGGCTATGTTTACAAATGTTTATTGCTTTCCATTGTTTCTAGTGGAACCACAATATTTTTGTGCTTGTTGGAGGCAATTTATCTTTGTTTGGGAAATAAAGATATTTATTTCAAACTGCTGAAGTCAGATCTGGTTTTCTGGAACAGGACTTATTCAAGGGAGGGGCAGGGAGGAGAAAAAAGAAAGAAAAGATTGTTCCACTTGCTCAATTTATTCACCAAGTTACTGCTCAAGTATTGGGCCACTGTAGTGAATTCTGTCATTAGGGAAATCAGATGAGAACTCCTTTTCAAACCACATGCCCAGAGTTGCCCCACTGTCTGGATGAGTACAAACCTGCACAGCTTTGACCACTTCAATCGATCAATAAGAATTCATTGTTGATAGCAGCAATACACCATATGCACCATGGGATGTATCTACTAAATATTCAAAAGCAGCTCACCTCAGTAGCTTGGCATCAAAGACCATTTCAACATCATGAAGAACTGACGGTATGTACTTCAAGGCAGCAACCTGCATTGATATACAGACTGTGTTATTTTTGTACATTTACCTGCATGTATAGCATATAAACACTACAGACCACACCACTGAAACAGATAGATGCAAAAAAACCAATAAATTCAGACTTCTTCCCTTAGACAATGAGGTTTTACAACACATATAAATATTGATTTCACCACAAAGCACTATACACACAAAGGCTATTACACTGAGGCTATGCAGAGGAATTGAAATCCAACAGTACTAAGTGGATCACATTCTCTTTGTAGACCACTGGAAGGGCCAAGAGCAAATATTAGGAAATCTTACTCTGTTTGTAGACTGCTAAGAATGTCATTATGCAAATACGTAAACCAAGCACTGATAAAAGCAGGAGATCTTAGATGATACTTAGTATCAATTCCACACTAGAAATGTACCACGGAGGAGGCAGAAGTCAGGATAATGGTTATCTATCCACCCCAAAGCTACACTTTCTGGAATGGAAGAAAGGGACTGATCTTACTGGTTGATCTTATCAGTGCTTATCAACATCTAAAGGGCATGTATCAAGAGGACAGGGCCAGTCTCTATTCACTGGTGCCCTGTGGCAGGACAAGGGGCAACAGGCAAAAACTAGAACACAGAAGGTTCCATCTAAACATAAGGAAAGCTTTCTTTGTTGTGAGGATGGCAGAGCCTGGCCCAGGCTGCCCAGTTGCAGGGTCTCCTTCTCTGGAGAGATTCCCAACCCGCCTGGACACTGCGCTGCTGGGTCCCTTGCTCTGGGTGACCCTGCTGGATGGAGCAGGGGGGTGGCACCAGGTTGTCTCCAGAGGTCCCTTCCAACCACTACCATTCTGGGATTCTGTGAGCATCTTCTCCCTAATGAACCAGCTGCATGTAAACTCTGATGCTTTATCCTATCCTATCTATTTCTGAGGTGTATTTTGACACTGTAGTGGAATAATTAAACCTTAAAAGACGACAAGGCTAAGAAGAGGCACATGTTACTGTTCTTCAGGTTCAAAATCATCAACAACTTTTAAGAGTAACATCCTTAATGATTTATGACTTAGATATGATCTACGACTTAGATATTAAGAGCCTACAACAATTTTTACACCCACCACATGACCTGTGACTTACCTTCCCACTAACAAGCTTTTATTTCTCAAATATGTATCCAAAAAGATACACCAACCTTTTTGGCTGAGAGCTGTAACAAATTCCAAGCAAAACCAGACTCTGTGGTTTTAAACGCGCTTTTAGTAAAGTGTTACATCATTTGTAAAAAAGGAGGACCTGTCTACACGGAGATGGGTCTGAAGCAGGACATCAGTCTTTGCCCTCTCTCTCATCTCCCTGTTTCAGTAGGTCACCTACAGGACATCCTTTATATGGAAGTTCAAATTTGCATAAAGATACTGCTGAGCAATCACTGACTGACAAAAGAAACAACCTCCAGAGGTAGTTATGTATCTGAAACAAACTAGCTATTTTCCCCGTTCTCATTTCAGATGAAAATCAGAAAGTCTTCTTGCCAAAAGTATTTTTCCCTATCTAAGGATCTGACCACAGAATCAGTTTTTGGTTAGTGTGCAAAAACACTTAGCAGAAAGCTATAGTTAATCTCCGATGCCATTTTGAACTTAGAACTGAAGAAAACATTTAATTATATCAATTTCATTTGGATTCTTCTATAAATCCAACCACAGTAAAGAGAATAAGGTTACCATGTTTTAGTTGGACTAACCCCTTTGTGGTCCGGATTATGTGAATTCCAAAGATAATAACAGCTTTGCTTCATTGTGCAGTTTTAGACTGTAGATTTCTACTAAGGTTTTGCTGAAAACTAATTGACAGTAATGTGAACTCTTCTATTACTGATATAGCTCTATTTTTCATAATAGGCCTGTTCCTCCCATGGTACATCCCAGGTCAGTACACAGAAATCAGAATGAATGGCATAAATACACATTACACAGACACTTCCTGTATTTCTTCAAGGAAATATGGTGTGTGCTACAGGACTGGTTCAACAAGCTAGCCAGTAAAGGCAGGTTGAAATGGCACCAGTTCTTTTCTCTCAGAACAATGGAGTTTACTGCACACCTTGAAAACTGGAGTGATTCTTGCTTTCTGTCATTTGCTTATAGGGACCGTAACAAAATGGTAGAGATCACACTTACTGTTTTACACTGGCAAAGGGCAAAAGCCAAACCAACTTAGAGAGCGCAACCAGAGGTACGTTTCCACTAGCCCTGAAGTCTGTACATATTTTAAAACACAATAATTGAACTAACTACAAGCAAATGTGATTTTTAACTACGAATTACTGCTTTGCATCATAGGAAGTCCAAGATGACTGTAAACCTGGAACCACTGGAATGAAGCCTATCTAGACTCAATACTTCTCTGTATCTCTACCCAGCAAACTCCTTAAAACCTTGGTTTCTGCGTTGGGTGTAGGGAGGTGAGGATAAAGACAATGAGAGCAGAGCTTTCTTTGCCTCTCATTTCCACTTTTTAAACACCATAAAGCTTGATTCAAAAAGAAAGAACTTAGTCCACAGCAAGGGTGTATACAGTATTTCAAACTGGTGCTATGCTATCTTAAGATGCCTTCAGATAAAGCCATTCCTCTGCAGATCTCATTCCCACATTCATACGCAATCATGGGAGGTTCAAAGGACCGATTAAAACCTGTGGCCACTGCAACAAAAAGACCATACCTTCAACTGATCTTAGCCATTATTAGCTCCTTGAAATAGGTTGAGGAGAAAAGTTACTAAAAAAAAAAAAAAAACAAACCAAAACAAGAAACAACTGACAAAAAACAAGACTGAAATATTCTGGCTATTGAAAACACCCATACGAATACCTATGGTTGGCTAGAAACTTGTCCTAACCCCAGTTTTACTTCAGAAGTGAATTGTTCCCTGCTCTCACACAACAAATACTACATGAGCAGCATCTGAATTTCATTTTACATCGACTCACGGTTACTGCGAACGATGTTTGATGAAGGACAGGGCCACCAGTGGCCTTAAAGCACTGCAGGCAGTACTCCACTGACACTTGGTCTACTGTGCTCTGCCTTCCCACATATTCCCCATTCTGCACTTACATGAGAAGGGAAGTGGAAAGGACAGAGCTACCACTTCTCCACAGACCTGCAGTACCAATTCAAGTACAATAACAAGCATATCCCCTACATTCTTTTCAACTCCCAAGTTTCATTTGCAATAATTGCTTCCAATGATGCACTGTAGACACAACTGAACACTGCCCTTAATGAAGTCATAAAAATCTCCTAGTAAGCAGTACAAGATGTTCTACATTCTTCAGACCTTAGAGATTATTTTTTTAAGCGGGATACAGATAAACCCACAGCACTGCAACAAATAATTTCTTACATATACGATATACTGTTAAATTTCTTTTAACCTTTACTGCTGACCAAGCTTCATTTCTTCGTCGCCCTCTTCTGCAACATTACCTTATACATATTCATGAAATTCAAGTACCCACTAGATGAAAAGAACTCTGGAAGAAATCATCGATGCTCTCTTTCTGAGTATCATTTTATTTGCTGTCAAGGCACCTTTAACAAGTTGCTATTCTATCCCCTGTTGTATACTCCAACCAAAGCATCACTGTCAGGACCTTTCTAGCCTTATTCTCTCCTAAGGAATCTATGCATCTCTGTGCAGTTTTATGTTCTTTGATTCTACTGTAGCGCTTACGGATGTGTCAAAAGTGTGCAGGGAAGAATGAGAGGAGAAAAGCAGCATCTTCATATGATGTTATTTTCATGCTTTTCAATTCCACAGACAATTGTTTCTTCCTACGTTTCCATGACCTTGAAAACATTTCATATAAGGTTTCTGAAAGCATGTCTAGAATTGGGAGTACTACTTTCTACAGTCAGTGCCCTGGAGCAAGCTGGGTACATCTGACATTTGCAGCAGAGAAGACCATCTGTAGGTCAAATGTGATGTGTCAGTTGGGGGAGAAAACAGTTTTTGGGGCTTGATTGGTAATTTAAGGTTGAGAGCACAAGCTGTCAATGAAAGGGCACACTAACAGACTACACATCAGACATCAACAGCATGACCTTATAAAAACACAATCTGAAATTTAAAAATAATTCATCAAATTTTATTCCCCAGAAACACAGGCTGATTTACACAGACACAAAAATATACCCACAGAAAACTATGCTTTTCCTGAGAGCTCAGAAAAATGAAAGAATGTGCTAACACATCCCTACTCCCCCTCACCCCCAGATTCTCCCTTGACCAAACTATGTGCAGGTTCTGGAAATTTATTTCCCAGTTTACAGATTACAAGAAATTTACCCTCAGAAACAAAGGCTTTAGGAAAAACCATCTCTAAAATCTATAAAAACTAATCAGTAATAGCTACAGAGAAGCAACTGATAAATAAAACAGAGCTGTAACATCATCCCTGACAAAATATATTTTAAAAACATTTACGCCCCAATATCTAGGAACGCCAGTGCCACCATAGTCAGGGGAAGTTCTGAAATGACTGTTTGAAGTAATGACCTGAAAAATCTGTGACGTCTCTCAAAAGGAGGAATCTTTATCCTGCACATGCAACACTGACACTCGCACCACTGAATTTATACCATTCCCAATCTTGACTGCAAGAGGCAATCTCTGCACAGAGTAGCATCCCAGGACCTCCAAACAGGTTGCTCTTTAGTCCATGTGCTGGCTTTCAAACACCAGCAAATTTAGGATATTCAAATTATAATCCTAATTCTAGTAAAATGATTTCATGCAATGCTGAAGTTGAAAAGCATTTGATAGCTTTAAACAGAAGAGGTAAATTCATCAATGCCAGAAGTAAGGAAAAAAAGCTAATTTGGATTTATGTAAATTTCCAGTTTAGCAACAATTCACTAACAATTCACTCTTCAGCTGTTCAAAGCTTATATAAACTACTGCAGAACAGAAGCAGGTATCTACCCTTCTCAAAGTGAAGGCAGTAAAATAAGTCAAAGCATCTATCCACTGCAGCCAGATTTAGAAGAAGAGATTGCAAACCTAGATTTTTAATTTTTTGTAAATTTAGACATCATGTAACAGATTAGGATGTAAGATATCACTCAGAAGATAAAGTTAAATTGAAACTACAAAGTGCTCCTGGCACTGACTAGACTGTTTTATATGATATATAATTTTCTAAACAATCCTTTCCTGACTGAATTAATATTAAGCAGAAGACTGTGTATGATTGCTATCAGGAAAACTGACTGGGAACTTACTACTGACTAAAATATTGAGTTTCAGGTTTGAAAAAGAAAAGATCATTAGCAGAGACTAAGATTGCAGGTTTCCAAATAATTCTTTAAATCTTCTAAAGCTAAGCCTCAGCAGTATATGGACAACCAAAGGTGAAACAGGAATTAAGAACTGACATTCCAAGGCTCTGCAAACAAGTTCATTCTAAATTTCAATATTCTGAGAAACCCAACTACTTAACCTTTGTTCAGGGCTCCTAAAACTTTCTCATCTGACATTTTCAGAGCATAATCCACTAGAACTCATTCAATTGATCCTGCTAATGTATATTCCACTTCAATTTACATCAGTCATAATTTCAATTGTGACATATGTAAGGCTGTTTTAATAGTCTGATTAGTTGTCTGTTTTTCCAATAGATTCTGTGAACTTCCCTCTCTGGGTAAAAAGCAGAACACCTCCAGAGTCCTGTATGTTCGTAAGATCTCTGAATTACCACCTATCTCTTACCCTGCAAAGTTACCTATGTACTACTACACCATCTGTCACTGTCATCCCAAAAATACAGGGGCTAAAGGGAGGGACATCAGTGTTGGGTTTATGCAGAGGCAGACTTAGAAATTTATTTCCACCCCTTTCTGCTCCACCTCACTCAATGAACAAATTATCTCCATTTTTGTGGACAACACATATCCAGCAGAAGTCTCAAGTATCATAATGGAAACGTCCAAATAGGCACAGAAAAACATACTGTCCACTGTGAAAGCTACTGTGACTGACACGCCTATGGACACTATGATGTGGGGGGAGGGTGTCAATTTATTCCCCCACCCCCATACTTCTCATTCCATGTTTCACCTACTAGTATTTTATACCATTCATGCAGCAAGCTCTATTTATTGTATGGAAAGCACCCTCTTTGTAGGCTTCTTTCAGAAACACATCTGTATGAATTACCAGTAGTGAAGACAAGAGCAGAGTTGTGACATAAACCAGGACCTCACATGCGCCTTGGATTGTGACAGCTAAAAAGAAAACTTACAGTAGCTGGCGCAGATTTAGATACTTAAAAGCCTGCTAGTGCTTTAAGGTTTTGAATAAATATGATCCATTTTTCACAAGTGACAGTACTCATTAGGAAACCAAAATATTTATGTATAAGATGGTATTGAGCAAAGCATAACTGTTAATAGCCAGTCTATCTCAGAAACATGTTTACAAGCTCATTAAAACTAGCACAGACTGCTTTTCTTTAGTCCAAAGAGATGCTGGGTTATATTTCCAACGCTCTGCTATTTCTTACGATGAACAGCAAGGACACAGTATATTTTTGCTCAACAGGTGTAATATTAAGACCTTGTATGGAAATACAGGAATCACAGTAAACAGCCAACATTCACCAGTACACCCAGTGCCATACTGCCAGTAATGTTCCAATGCCAGCTGGTTTTAGCCACACCCATCAGCTCTTTCAGAGCCAGCCTTGCGACTTGCAAACCCATTAACATGTCCCAGCAACGGCTACACCAGCACAACAGCCTTCTACAACTGTTGCCAGTCACTCGCAGGACCAACCTACCCTGCTCATGAGTGGAAACAGATGGACAATCCTGCACAGCCATTCTGTGATTAAGGCAGGGACAGCACATGCCTCTCCTGAAGAGCACAAAAGCCTCCAAGTTCTATTTGTTAATTAACACATTAATACCAAGTATCACAACATTATATAAATTATCTCCTTTAGTATTACTTCATAGTAAAGACTTTTTCTTCTTCCAAAGTTTCTCCTCTTTCTGCTGCAGTGACTTTCAAATGTATCACCTATTCCCAGGAAGGCCTTTGTGGAATTGTCAAATAGCAACAGAGAGTATCTGAAGGATTTGCAAATGTATTTAGAACATTCCAGTGTAGTTCATAGCAAAAAGGATTCAAAACACAAAACCGGGGGCGGGGGGGGGATCAAGCCAGATATAGGAGTTGGGAAAACAGCATATGAACCATCAATACTGGCAGTTGTCCAGTAAAATCTTCTGCTTCCTACTTTACAGAAAGCTGTGACAGTTTTCTATGTTAATACAGAACTACATACCAATTATTTTATATTAATGACCTTAATGGCACCTTCTTTTCCAATTTTCAAAAAATCTGACTTTAAGGTGTTACAATAACTAAGATTGACATAAATGGGAAACCATGATCCTATTTGCAGTTATTGAAATAACGTACCTCCAAAAGCCTGACACTATAAAGTTTAGTTTTCAAACTAAGAAGGTGGAATCTGTTTATAATTATCTGAAGAAACTAAAGAATTAAACACTCAGCTCCCACTGGAAGCTTCACTTCATTAGATTCCTTGAAAGATTCCAGCATCTCTGTTTTGGTTCTTTCACTCACTACATTCAGAAAATTGCATAACTGTATCTTCACCCAATCTTTCCAACCTAAGCTTCAAACTTTATTAGACAACTTGGTCTTCTGATTAAGGGGAATTACAGAAGAGGCACAAAGGATAAATTTCCTAAGAGTTTCTTTTCCTTAATTTAAAAAGAAGAAAACCAAAAAGCTGACAAACCAAAACCATATGAAAAAACAAACCAAATTTATTTCCATGCACACACCAACCTGCAATAAAATGGCAGTTTTATGTTGGCTTTTCATCAGGTTGTTGATGGATTCAAAGAGCCTCCTCATAGATTCTTCAAACTCTGTTTGCTCTTTGCCTTCATATAATCTGTAGGGAGATATATTGTGTTATCCTTTCAGAACCAGGAAGTTTCATAATCTTAAGTGCGCCAGATTTAACATTACCTTAGAAATTTATTTTATAATTTGCTCCAATACTATGTACATAGACACTTCAATCCGTTGTTTCTGCTATTCACTGTATTGTGTAGAAGTCCTGCAGCTTAAACACAATACAAGCATTTTCAGTTTTTTTAGAAGCCTCTAAAGAATGACACGTCCCAGATTTCAGCTCATAAAAAAGTCATTTCACTCTCCAAGTGACTTATATGCAAAAAAAAAAAAAAAAAAAAGTTTTTTCTCTTCACTACAACTGAGCTACTCAAGGATATTTTGCATATAACACTGTTTGTTTCTTCTGCTGCTATTGTCACTTTTCCAAATAGCCATTTTCACTGTCCCCATCTACCAGTCTGCTTTTGGAAAAAAAAAATTCTACTTGATGCTTTAAAGCTAAAAAATGCATTTAAATTATGCTCACTCCATTATTCCTTCAATCCCTGTCCTGAGGGTTGAATCTCCACACTGTTCATACTAGCTATCAATACTACATGCTGCTTACATAGGCAGTAAAAAGCTGGGGTCACACATTAAACAGCTGTCAAAGGTTAAAGAAAAACAAGATAAGAAGGAAGTCAAGATGACAAGAGAATCCTGAAATGGGTGTAGGATACTGTGAACTAAATGCTGCACCTCCAATGTAAGGCCTTCTCGATCACAAAAAACCTTCTTTTTCAAGTCATGTATTCCAGTAGCTTGTGCTTTTATTTTCACCTTGAAACTTAAGTTCTTAAGAGAACTACAGACAAATTAAGAGCTTTGGTCCATAGCAAGTTAAAAACCAAAACTGCTATTCATGCAGTGAGTGCAAGAAGCTTTGAGGGAAGGAAAGCACCAAGAGGTAATGCTATTCAGGCCCATGGCCTCTGCACTGCTCATGGTCAATGTCAATGAAATTTCAGTCACCTATTGAAAAGGAATCCCAAGAACCAAACATCCTCTAGAAAGGAAAAGAAAATTATATGTACATGTATTCAACATACATAATGCACACTAATTGAGATACACCCCTGCCAAGATGCACCAAAAAGTGCATACCAGAAAAAAATAGCTGTGAAAGGCATCTTGAAACAAAGACTTCAAGATTTAATTGTTTTTTAACAACGTGGACATTGTGGCATGTGGGGGCTATTTAATATTATTTTTCAATGGGAAGGAAGTACATGTAAATTGTAACAATGTAACTGTCTCAGTCTAAGTGTTCATTATAATGCACTGCTACAGCTTCTGACAGTACAACGTTGCCACAAAAGTAAATGAAGTTTCTTAAACCTATTTTTCTGTGCAAATGGAAATTTGAAGCTTTCGTGACTAAACCTGTGAGGCAGGGAGGGAGGAAGAAGCATCACAGAACACGTACCAAACATGCTTTTTAAATTTATATCAGAACTGTATTAAGTCAGGGTGAAAACTCTATTTCCCAATTAATCTCATAGATTCAACGTAGACACAATTTTCTTTGTTAAATTTCAATTAAAATCACTTGTTCTGAAAGCAAATTTTAAAAGATGACTAATTATTTGCTTGGAAACTACTTCATCACAACAGTGTACATAAATTTCACCACCAGAAACAACCTTAGGCCAATGAAAGGAGGAAAGCAAACATTTCATGTTTTCAGAGCCTGTGTTATGTAAACCTTTGGCTAATACATGTGACCTTTCTACAAAACATAGTCACTGAACAAACGGCTGCAGGACATAACCTTAGTTCAGCCAACTGGAGTAAGAAAATGTTTGCTTCCATTACATCTCTATAGCTTCAGCAGGATTGAATTAATACAATTTTAAGCAGAACTCAGTTGTCTTCAATGTATCTGCCTGACAACGAGGTAAAAAAAAGTCTCCCATTTTGTGTCTAATATTAGAAGTTATTATTCATCTCTTCCCTACACAATTTTCACTTGGTAATGTCTCTTACCTTTCAACACAGCATCTTAGTTTCTTAAGCAGCCCATCAAGTTAATGAGAGAATGATCTAAAGATCTGTCTCAGCTCTATTAAATGAAAATATTTGTCTCCAGGAAGGCTAATCTCAACCCTTGAAAGTGCTTCAATCTTCAATCCTAAATTTTCCTCATAGGGAGAAGATAATTTCTTCCTTTTTTTTTTTTTTTTTTTCACATTTTCTTCTTTCTCATGACCAGTCTGACAAAAGGAAATTGACTGCATCAAGTCAGATCACAACAGCTATAGATGGATATCCAGTATCAGATGATACCATTCACTGTTTGGTTATTTTTGCCAGAGGCATTGGTTTGCAAGAACTACTACTCCCTATACTAATAATCATTCAACTAAATTTAGAGTTTCAGACCTCCAGTTAAAGCATTTTTAGGAATAACTAAATAGAGTAGAGATATAGATAGCTAATACTTGAATAGGCAACATATTGCAATAGCCTAGTTTACCACAGACTGTCCAACATAAACTTTTTACTGCCAGCTAATACTAGGTTAAAATGGAGACCAGAAGTTCTCCCTGCAGCAACACCCTACCTTCTGACCTTCCGCCATCCATACAAGGAATTGTCTGTAATCCTCTTACACAATGCTTCCTTCCCCAAAACTCTACATTACCCCTCTTGCCATGACATTTATTAAAGAAATTTAATTAAGTAACTACTGGCTATATCCTATTCTCATGAGCACCATCTCATTCCCTATACAGTTTTTCACCTTGTTTATCTGTATCCATCTATAAATAGGATATTTCTACAAACATTAATATTTCTAAGGGACTATCTACCAGCAGCAAATAACTTCTGAATCGACTCCTACTTCAACCAAAAATTGATATTTCATCAAGTACACTTAATTTCACCAAACTATAAACCTACATGGATTTTTTTTTTTTAATGGGCAATGGAGTAACAGAAAATTTGTATTTGAGATCCCACTGAGCAAAAGATAGTGGAAACAGCTCACCTTTCTGTTCTGCTGACTGTCAACCACAAACATAACATCCCCCCACTCAGCCTACCTATACTCCTGAGTTTGCCACTGCCTATCTTCTACCACTGCATTACTTCAGCCATGTAGCAGAGGGACAACAAACAAGTATTGGGAGGAAAACAGCTGAGGAATGGAAAAAGATAAAGCAGAAGAGAGGAAACAGAGGATGTGGATGGGGTGTGTGTGCGATATGATGAGAGTCCATAAGGTAAGAAGTGGGGGACACAGTTACTGTACTGCAGTTTTTCTCCTTCCAGCTTCCATCTCCTTCATCCTCCCCATTTCCCCTTTCCCTAAAGCTGAACACCACTTGTAAATATTACCCCTCATCTCTTTGTCTGAGCTATACTTATCTAGCACACTGAGTCTTCCCTATAAAGTCCTTAACTGGAGATCTGAACTCTAAACTCAGTTGAACAACGACTGCTGGAAAGTACATGGTTCTATGCACAGTCTGAGCTGATGAACACCACAATCTCAAGGACAAGCGTCCAGCTTCAAGCCATCTGTCACCACGTTTGGCCATCCATTGGGCTTAAGCCAAGCCACCTGACACAAAGAATAATTACCATTTGAAATCAACTGCGATTACTAAATACATCTCAGGAATTTACATTGTGATCAGAACGCAGATTTCTGAAGGTTCCCGCTTCAAAAAAAAAAAATCTCAGCAATGTCTGTGTCTTAGGCCAGTTACAAGCCTTTATGCTCTATTCATAAAACCAAAACCACACTTCTGTTTTGGAATTAATTCTTTTGTTTCTCAGGTCTACTTCTAATCCTGATACCGGACTGCTAGGTAAATGGCAATAGCTTGGGTACTTACTGTGAAAATAATGTCCTTGATCTAACAATGAACTTGAACACGTATTCCAGTGCTTTCAGAGTTCTTAGGATAGGTTCGCACTGCTCCCCTCGGCTGGAGGTATCCAAGTAAGTCTTCAGAACAGTCATTAATTTCCTGAAGTTAAAAAAAAAAAAGCATTTTAAAAATAATTTAAAAAATTAACTTCTCTGACTTGTTTGGCTACTCTAAAGAAATGCTTATGCTTAGTCAAGCATACACAACAAAACGCACTGCATGTATTTTTCTGTTTATGTTGCACAAATTCTGTCAATATAAACAAACGAGCAGCAAATTCTTCACAGTGCAAGCAAGAAAGCAATCTGAAATCTTGAAAGAGCAGCATATCTTCACAGAGTCCTGGAAGCACTTTTATGGAACTTTATAACACACATGTACAAGGTAACACAAAATGTTCCTTTGGCCTACCTAACATTAAAGCAGTGATGAAACACCACTACATGCTCTAATTCAACTGCATGTAAATAGCACAATGTATTGGCTCATAGCAATACCTGCTTCAAGTGTTTATTTTATTTAAACACTCCCCTGCTTTCAATCCAAAGCCGATTTTTTGCTTAGTGCAAAACCTAATCAAAAAGTGCAAAAGCCCATCTTAATGAAGCCATAAGAAGAACTAAGGATGGCTGTTTTCTTTCTATTACGTCCCTACAAAAATGGAAACCTACTACCCCCTACCCTAAAGAAACAAAACCAACCAATCAAAACCAACAAACCCCAAACTAGCACTTGTACCTTGATGAAACTCAGCAGTTCACCAACTGGACCAATAGAACATTAATAAGTGATCACAATGATATTTAGAACATACTTGCATGTAAACACTAGCTCCAAGAACTGCTTGCTACTGCACAGAATATAAAGATACCTATTTGTGTGTGTGTATGTTTATCTCTTTATCTGTGTAACTCGCTGCACTAGCCTAACTCACATTTCTGTACCAAATACCATGATTTCAGCCTCTCAGCCTTCTGGACACTAATTTCTCTCAGAAGTCTATAGAAGCTAGATACAAATGGAAGACTAAATAGTAACTGGAGTAATACCTAACACTCTGGCCAAAATACCATATTGCAATATGGTCATAAGGTCTGCAACACAGTCTCCTTCCTAACTATGACTTAGGTCATCTACAGCTATTTATTTCATAAACGATTCTTGAAACAGGACATCTTCCATGATGTGCATGGAACCAGTGATGCCAAGAGAACTCATAATTTGGGTAACAATCATAAACATTGGTTTGCTTCTGCCACCTTGATTAAATCATTGGAAAATCCCAGTCAGGTAAGTCTTAGAACTATTTTAAGCAAATAAGGCTATCCTGATAGGTTCCACAGCCACCCTTCTTCTATCACAATAATATAAAGCACTACATGTGCTTATCACATATGGAGTGAAGGAGGATTAAAAACAGCAGGTATTTTGTGCTTGAACATTCTGAGCCAAATAATGCTAACTTCAACTTTCCCTGAGTGTGAGAAAGGATTGTACTCTACTGCCTTTCAGTTCTAGCAAATTCATGTTCTAATGCACGAGCTGCATGACATCTCCTCTTCAGCTGCAACTGATGCAAATGCAGGACAGGACAGTACAAAATATCCTCAATGATTCCAAACCTCCAGCTAAGGTCTTCCATCTATTATTCATATCCCAAATTAAAGTTCTGCTGCAATCTGCCACCCCATTAAGCTACCTGAGCAAGAATTCAGGTAGATGAAAAGAGTGCACGTATCCTGCTACAGCACTTCCCCAGGATCAGCAGTAACTGAAGATATTAGCTTTCTTCAAACGGCTTTTATCCTACCATCATCTGCAGAAAACATTTTTAAAATAAACTAGTAATCTAGTATTAATTTTTCTGTATGACAGGTTTCTACTGTTTTTATTCTCTTCTGTGAATCCATGTCTTCCCATCCAAGCATTATCTAGAGTCTCCAAAAATAAATGAAAACAAACCATCAGAATCCTGTCCACCTAACCATGGGCATAATCATGCAGCAAATATTAAGACCCCAGCTCAGAGCAGACCATGGAACAAATACCAAAATTCCAGTTGAGTGCACTGAAACCCTCCTGGTGCAACATCAGACTGTGAAGCGCATATGAAGACTTGACAGTTCCCAAACAATTTTCCCCCCCATGACTTTGTTTGCTGTAAAATAGTACACTGAAACCTATATAAAAGGGTTAAGGACATGCTCAAGTCCTCACTTAAGGCACTTGAGGTTAAAGCTGGGAACATAACGAAAGGGGCTTTACAAGAAAGAATCTTTTGATAAATTTGACAGGATACGGGTGAAGTGTTCAGACACAGCAAAATATAAATAAGAGAAAATGAATGTCAAAGAGTCATTTACTATTTGTCAGATCTACTTAAAATCATCTGTGTATCTCACAGACAGGTTTGTTTCCAGATAAGCAAATAGCAGCACCAAAAAACCAGCCATCATTAATTACAGAAAAGTCACAAACAGGATCTACTTTCTTTACAGGATTTACTTTTTTTTATGTGGTAGAAGAGGTTTAGAAGACAAAAAAAAAAAAAAAGAAGTGAAAACAAACTTACTTGTATGCCAATGTTGCACTAAAATGCTGCTGGATATATGCTTCCAAAACAGTGTTAAAATGTTGAAACTTACGGTCTGCAATAAGTCCTATGATATATATCTAAACAGAGACATAATGAGCATTTTTCATAAAGTCACACTTTAAATATTAATCTTCTGAAATATTTTTGATAATCCACTATTTAATATTTAACCGAAAAGCAAATTTCTTTTAAAACTTTTAATATTCCATCTGTTATCTGAAATAAACAACTTGATAGATCATTCAAATTTCTAGGTTTCTTCACTATCAGAATTAAAACACTTTGGTACTCATTCTTACCAGTGCATCAAAGACGAGGATGTCATACTCATCACTGTGGGAATGTTCCATCATGATGTTAAACAGGGCATCCAGCGTATCTTGGAGAAACTACAGAACAACATGAACTGACAAACTGGCACCCAATTCACCTTGAAAAAATCTCACAGTCATTTTTGTCAGAGAGTAGTCTTCGTGTCTCTCAAATTAAAATTTTAAAGGCCTTCACTGAAACATCATCTAAACACAGAAAGTACTGCTGAGGGTTTAGGTTCTAGTTCCTTTAATTTAAGAACCTACATCCCTAGACACATGAGTGATCATTAATACATGTTTAGCTCCAAGCTTATGGAAAAGCTAAAAATACTATACAAATGAAGTAACTATCTAAACCTGCATTGCTAGTCCCTTAGCGACACAGATTAGTAGTTGCTATTTGCACATATACGCGGTGATTAAAAACAACATACTTCATACTTCTGTGATCTGCTTCAAAGCCCATTTTAAATCAAAGGAAAGTACCCCAGTGACTTGAGACCCAAATCTTTCTTTGCTTTAAAATAAATAAATAAATAAATACTGTTTTCTTTAAAGTTCTCCTTCCTCTTCCTCTCTGCAGGGATGTCTAATGCTTATATTTAAAGAGTAACACAAATCTAATAATGCCCGTTACTTTCCAAATATTAACATTCCTTTATCCATGTTAAACTAATTAAATTAACAAAGCACTTCATTTGTTGTTTTTTTTAATATCAATGTATAAATTGATATTAAGAACTGTAAAGAAAGCAGTAAGAATTGTTGGTGATGTTTCAGATAAACACAAGTAAACAGCTGAACAGAGATTCTGGAAAGTATTTCACCATTACTGCTTTCATATCCTATCAAGGGGCTTATTAAAAGATTTTGCACATGGTCAAAAGTAAAGCATACCTATGACATATGTGAGCACCTGACCTCAAAAGATATTCTTGGTATTGAATTCTCCATTCACGCACAAAATCCCCATCAAATTAAAACAACAGAAAGCAGAAAAGGATTCTAATAAATGTGTTACCAGTGAACGCAGGCAGACTTGACCAGTAATGTTGGAAGTCTCCCCTGCCTAACGGCAGCCAATACCAGAGATATTTGAAAGAAACAGGTAGAAAAAAGGTGGCTAACACTATGAAGAATCCTCTCCAGGTGCTTGCTTCCTTGTTCCCCCCAAGGCAGAGCTTAGCTCGTGTCTTTTGCACACCACCCCCAATGAAGGCATTACACTGAATAACATTTATAGAAGAAAGTGTAATTGACAGGAATTTTTAAGTTTCCACCTTTACCATAACCGAAGTGAAGGTAGAAAGAAGAAAAGAAACTGAGGTTGTTTCTTCTTTTTGAAACTATGTAGCATTTTTTTCTGCCATGGTATGAAAGGAAATGAATAACAACTATATTTAGAATAACTACAGAAAGATGTACCTTCACAACTTCCTCTCCATCCACAATCTTCAGTTTTTCCAGGTTTTCCTGAAGCAGCTCTGGCTTCATACGCCACTTCAAGAGACCCAGTAAGCCCACTAATAGAAAATAAATGGACAGACATTAAAATTTCAAGTATCATCATTTCTACAAGTATCTTCTCTCTAAGAATTCTACCTGTTTAGAAGATACATACCGTTCTGAGTTAACTTTGTAGAACAAACAAGGGTTGAAATATAAAATGCATCTCGAGGGCTTACTGAAAGCCCCCCTGCAATACTTGAGTTCCTGATTATGGTTGCTCCTTTATTTTCTACATGTTGACGTGTAGAAGGTAGTGTCAAATAAGCACTAGCATCCTCCATTTTTTTACTGTCCCCCTAAAAAACAACATATTATTCAGTACAAATTTCACATCACTGGATTTAAAAGTAGACTTTTGTGCTTTGTACAAAAGTAACCAGAAAACTATATTTCTGTGGACTAATTCCCCCCGTGAGTTTACAAGCTCTGTCCCTTCAAGCTACACCACCATGGCAGATCTGACTCAACAGCAGACCCTAAGTCTGCAATTGTGCATAAACAAGAAGATACAAAAACCATAGTCTAGCATGATTTTCTAAAGCTTTGGGTTTATATCTGATTTTATGACCATAGGTGAGCAGTCTCTAATTCCTATTAAACAAGAGGAAAGGTTAAAAACTGACTATGAAGACATCTAGTCAGACAAAAGGCACAATCCTTCTGCAGCAAAGTGGACAACATTATTAACTTTTATAACTGTATCAAGTTTGCCAAATAATTACTTCTTAGAAATGACTTGAAATTTTGATCCAAAAACCTCTCAAGATTCACTGCCTGAAGGCAATGAAAATAAAGTACATTGTTTAAACTTCGCAGTTTGCAAATCACTTATTTTGAGAGGCCAGATGCACAACTGTTTAAAACATAGCTTACCATGACTGCTTTTAATACGAGAATAAGCAAACATATGTCAGAAAATCTGTCTCACCCCCCCCCCCCCATACATAAACTAGGTCAACTCCATTTAGCATTTCTTATCTATGCAAAGAAAAATTACCAGGTTGATGCAGGAATGAATTACAGAGAATTTTGTAACCCTCATTAACTACAGTCATACAACTCAGTCATTATTTTCCTTCTGGCCTAGGTGTTTATTAGATTTGGTATCAATGAAGATAAGGTAACTAACTATACACTGCCTTTAATCTTTGTTGCACTACCTAAAAATCTACATTTAATTGTATGCATCATACTTGCCATTAATGTTAACAGTGAACTAGTTTACTGAAAAGAGTACTAAGAAATATCTCAAGTAAAATTACTTCTATAGTTGCAGTAATTATTGGTTCTTAGTTTTTCTAGTTTCTTCTAGATACTATTTTGTAAGAGAAAAGAAAATAAAAAGCAAACATCACCAAAAAAAACCAAAAAAAAACCCCGAAACAACAAATCCTGAAACATCTGTTTAATCCCAAATCTGGGGAAAGGGGAAAGGGGAAGATACTGATCCAGTACCTTCAGGACTAACAAATCATGAATGCCATCTTGAAGAGTTGTTCCATCCTCCTTCATTAGTCTTATGTAGGCCATTGCAAAATTCTTTTCTCCTTTATCTTTAGCTGCAAAGCAAAGTATTTTCAGTAGACTATCAACCAACGAATTAAAGTTCCCTAGAAGTAAAAACTCCATACTTACACTCTTGAGATGACCTGTGCCTGAACATGAAGCGCAGGTGTACGCTCTGCATGTCTTCAATAGGGACTGCTACCTTTTGTAAAATCAGAAAATAATTAGTAGACTTAGGAAGAGGGCAGAGGGTGAAGGTGGTTATACTGGTTCCATAATGCCTTTCACAGGCTACTTAAAACTACTGAGCCTGGTCACAGTAGCAGAAGTGGCTGGTAAGCAATTGCCTATTCAACTTTGCTCAAAGCCTAGCACCATCACAGAAGTAACTAAAAAAACTGACTGAATAGTGTGAGTTAGAGCATAAAGATGTTTATACACTTGAAAATAAGTACACTGCAGTATTGTTACTTACCCTGTTAACCATACTGAATTATGCAACACCTCTGCACTACGAAGCTTCTGCATTTCATATGCATGTATCAACTTAAACAGGTGAAAAAGATTTTTTTAAAAAAGCAAAATATATTAAATATATTTTTGTGATTACATTAAGTTTCAAAGCCTTGAGCAGAATCCCAAAAACTTGACTGATTTATTCTTCAGGCAGCATACCTACTTACAACAAATATGCAACAACAAAAGGCTAACTGCAGAAGAAAAACGAAGAAAAATTTGCATTAACAAGTTTACAGTTCTGAAACTTTAAAGACTTACACTCCTCTGTGCTCATTCACAGCTTCCCTTTACAATTCCTACTGCATAACACTCCTCACGGTATCTAGAGTTTTCAAAAGCATCTACTGTTAATCATTATGTACACAAGTCTGAATTACCGGATAATTTTAAAAAGGAACTAGCGTATTAAGCAAAAAACCAGAATGGGTCAAGGTTTTCAAAACAACAAATAAGCTTCTGCTTCAAAGGACACTTCCATTCCCTCCCTGTCCTCCCTAGTATCAGCAATACACCTTAGTGTAGCAACTAAAGGCTTGTCACACACAGCAACACTGCCTTCAACAATGCTTTCGGAAACAGTCATGCTTGCTAAGAAGCCTGAGATGTGCTTGATAAGAAATACTTCTAGAAGCTTCTGGGCATCTTCCCATTAAAGATGGCTAATGATTGGTATGTCCCTAAAGAAATACAAGACTTTTTTTCTCCCTCTAAAATCATACTATTTGGGGTCAAAGAGGTGGGGGCGTGTTGGCTTGGGGAGCTTTAAATTTATTTTTTTTTTTTGTACCATGCAACTGAACAGATAAGAACAAACACAGTATTTCATTTTTGATAAGCCACGTTAGGACATGAGGTTATCTAAGATGACCTCGTTCATTTTGGTAAACAAAAATCTTAACATCATTTTCTAGGCCAAATTTTAAGCCTCAGTAATCAGATGCCCCTAATTACTGGTGCATGATTAAGGCTCCATCCTTCCAGCTGTAATCAGGAGAAAGGCTTTTTTCTTTTTTAAGAGAAAGCTGATGTGCATCTTTTCTGTGTGAGGAACCAAGAAATGCAAACCAAAGTGTAAGTGAAACGTATCCAGGGTACCTTTAACGTTTCCATCCAGCGTGGCTGTTTGACCTGGTAGTAGAGCACGGATCGGTACTCGCTCACAGGCCTGTCCCCCGCTCCCAAGCAAACGGCGTTCTTGCAAACAAGAAATACAAAGAAGCAGCAGTGCTTAGTGGCTCATGAATTTTTATGATGAGCAAAACCACCGAAAGCACCCACGAGGGTCCTTCCCCAGGCCTCCCACAGCAGGCAACGGCTGTGCCCCAGCGCCTCGCCAAGGCCCAGCCAGCAAGACATGGCGGCCGCAGCCCCGGGCTCCGCTTCCTGCCCCCTGCCTCAGTCCCCGCCGCGCCTTCCCAGCGGCAGTTGGGCTGCGCCTCTGCAGCCTCCTACCCAGCGGGGAGCAGCGCAGGGGGCACGGCTGCTGCTGCTGGGGAGGCCCCGGGCGGGTCCAGGAGCAGAGGGAAAACCTTCCCGAGCTATGGCCCCACTCCTGGAGGGCTGCCCGCGAGGGGCCTGGGGAGACACGCCATGAACGCTGCGGGCCGGGGCCAGCACACACCGAGCAGCACAGGGCCTGTCCTCAGCAAGCCGTTGGAACGTGGATACAACGCCATTCAAAGCTCAGTGATAAGAAAAGCACCAGCAGAGAGGAAGCATCAGTAATACGCAGATACTGCCTTGCCCAAGCCTCTGACCATTTTGTTCTATAGCAGCATTCCATACTGGTACTGGACCTACACCTGGAGTGCACGTTACAGGGAGGACACGGTGCGCTCGAAGAAGACCTGGGGGATGAGCATTCACAGACTTGATTTCTCTAAGTAGCCAAGGCATCGTCTCAATTAGTAGAAGAAACACAAAAGTAATCTCACTTCGTTATTCCATTTGTTTCTCCATTGGGTTGACAATGCTCTGTTTGAGCAGAAACGGGGATGTATGTGGCTGCATGCCAGAGGTGACTACCAAACTAAACGTCGCGGGGGGACCAACACTAGAACTCCCTGCGTTTTTTCCACATTTAGAATTCCCCATTTTCTAATGACTATCAGAACTAGTGCAGTTGCAACTTCAAGGTGCGATCGAGTACAAAAACTGTAATCTTAGAAATTCAGTTTGTTCAGTGACTCTGCGATGAGAGGGCCTGCATCTGCCTCCTGCAGCTGACTGTGGTTGAGGATTGGACCTGCAGAGTGACTACCAACACTGGTAACGGAAGAAGCAACATTACTGACACCAGGCATCAGACACGAAACTCAAGTGCATGAAAGCAGCAAGCATACTAAATTCTCTACTGAAGACACGGATTAAACTGACCCTTTATAGGCTACACTAACTACTGCTAAGGTGCAATTTTCCTGCTCAAAATCCTGTGGATCCTTAAAGACTGCTTCACACACCAGGATGCCTTGTGACAAGCAGGGGATGATGCCTAAACTAGAGGACGATTTGTATGGTCCAGGCAGAGTGATTTAACTGCAGAAGGTATGTCTTAGCTGCCTGAATGGACATGTTTCAAGATTTATGTGCTGACTTGTTTCAAGTGAATGTCACAGAATACAGTGAAACAGAAGTCTTCCATTTTCAACAGTAAATGTAGTGCTGGCTTTTCAACTGAAACTAGCTTGATACCTAAACAGAGATGTCCAGTTTCCTGTTTAGTGAATAGATGCCTCTTTTGATTCATGGATAATAAGAAACCTTGAAGTTAATATAAATTCATAGATTTCACAGTTTATTGGTAGTCTTTTATTTTTTGAAGACTAAAAGGGAAAATCAGTTACTTTTGTTATTACTTGCATTCAACAGCATTTCAATTAACTCCTCAGAATGGTTGCTTACATTTTCCTAAGGCATATTACCCCCAGAGAGCAGGCAGGAGTGGAACAGAGTTCAAATCAGAGACAAAGTGACAAATCCACTTTCTCTTGCCATTTGTATAAAGAATGAATCTGCAGTAATCAACCTACATAATACTGGAAGGCAAGATTTTATGCATTGAAATAGGTTAATTTCTTGAAATAATACTTTGGTACATGTGTTTTAAAGATAGTATTTGTGATAAGACAGCATAAAGGTTGCTGAAGTTCATTTCACAGAGTTAACTCCTGCACATGCAAGTCATGGGGTTCAGCATTTTCCTACATACAGCTAGTTTCTTTGTAATCAGGGTTACAAATTGTTGTGGGACCCTATGCATTATGTAGGTTCAGGATTTTCTTCATTCAAGCTTTCCAGTTAAATTTTAGGTCAAACAATTATAGTTCATAAACATACTTCACATCATGAACCACAATGAGTTGCTCCATCTTTATTTTATCTCAAGAAGTATCATTATGATTTCACCCTCATGATCACAGTACTCATGGAGTGAACAGTATAAAGCTCAGAAAAGAAAAGGCCAGAAATCCCCCTGAATACCAAACTGCTGTTAAAAAGCTCTAAGGGAAAGACAAAAATTTCTCGAAATGGTAACAGACAAGCAAAAAAAACCCACTGTAAATATTTATGTTGCATAGGTACAGTGTCCGCAATCCTCTTGTCACTAATTTACTTATTTGCCATGTAATTCATTCAAGAGAAAATGACACAGTCTTCCTGGCACAAGAGTTTGTACTTCTGACATTTTTATGTACAAATTGCATTCCTCTGGGAATTTCCAGAAGAAAAACCCTAGAGTGAGAATGCAATAATTGTCAGAAACAGCATTTGTTCCTTGGCACAGCTAAAATAGGTCAGTGTTATTCCTCATTACAGTTTTATTGCAAGACATTTATAGGACTTAAATAGATATGTCACTTTAAACATCATAAAATTTATCAGATGTTACAGGATGACACAAGTGAGCGAACTGCAAGTTTTGCACAATGGTATTTTATAGAAATTTATAAGAAGTTTAAGGCTCACTTCTGTAATCTAACTCATGTTTCTATGTCCATTGTACAGAAAAAAGAAAACTTACTGGCATCACTTTTCCTTCTTCATCACAGACACACATTATCACTTCTACATTTCTCTGAGTTGTTTTATTGTATTTATCAAAATCTCCATACAGCAGTGTAATATAAATGTCATTTCTTATATCTCCTAAAAAAAAAAATACAATAAAGGAAAGGTTAAAAATCAATTAAAATGCTGTGAGAGCATTGGGTCAATTGAACTTCACAAGAGTACTGCTTTTTCTGCTTTGAAACAGCTGAAAATCTCTTCTCCATCTGAACTGAAGTTTTCCCTCTCTAATCTAAGAGGATACTACGATGTGAGTCGAACCACATGGGAGTCTGCCAAGTGACTTGAAGCAATTCTCGTCCTGCACTGACACCTGCTGGGGAGGTCATTGCTGATGCCATTACCGAGTTTTCCCCAAATTCACAGCTCTCTTTCTACAAGCAGATTCATATTTTCATTTTCTCTTCTGAACAAATTCATGATGTCTTTTAAAAGAACTACGGAGATTGGAATTGGAGGTTTTGAGTGGGAGGCTACGTGTGTGTGTTTTAAAAAGGAGCACAGCTGCCAGCAAGTGTTTTTAATTGGAAAATATATTAGCATAAATATATATATATAAAAGTAAACATAAAATCAAGTAATTGTAAGCTCACATGTTTATTTTTATCAAAGGACAGGGTATGTTACAGTAAAAATAAAGTTATTTTAAAATTCAGGTAAGCATCCACCATAATCTACTTAGAAGAGAAGAAAGCTGTGTACAAGGAGCTGGGATTATCCCTTACTGTCTTAATTTTATTTTTGCTATTTAAATACTAGAAAATAATTCCCAAGGATTTCACTGATTTATATAAGCCTCTATCATTAGAGCAAAACTTACCATGAAGAATTAATTCTAAAAAGCCTGAGTTACCCATTACAGAAGTAAATAAGGCTGCCGCTGATGCTTATTAACGTACGGAATAAAAAACTCCATTCTTATTACAGAGCAAAGCACCTCCTACCTGGCATGATTATTTCAGGAAATCCCAGCTTTCTAGCAACAACTGTGGTTCTGTCTACAAGATGCGGATAGTCCTTCCTAGTTTGAATCACATCTCCAACAAGCATTTTCACCGTTACCCAGAGACCTATTAAGAGGGAAAAACAATTTTACACTTATGGCAAGGAAAGCCCCTTTTATCAGATGATTGCCTCATCTATTCCCCAAAATAGTGATAAGAATTCACTGCTCCCACTAGCTTCACCTGAAAGTAAAAGCTCTACTCCAAATTTCTAGCTACTAATTTCAATAGCCTTCAAGAGTCTGTAACAAACTCATGATTCTTCACTTCCAGTTTCAAAGGTGACATTAAGGTCTGCCCAGGGAGGTATTTGAGGCCCCATCCCTGGAGATATTCAAGGTGAGGCTCAACAAGGCTCTGAGTAGCCTGATCTAGTTGAGGATGTCCCTGCTCACTGCAGGGGGGTTGGACTAGATGACCTTTAGAGGTGCCTTCTGGCCCAAGCCATTCTATGATTCTGTAATGTAAACAATATAAAATGAAGTTCCACAAAAAGACCTTATTACTTTACTTAATAAAAAACATAAATTATAAAGCCCCTCTACTTTACCTTGTCCACCACTGTCTCCTTTTGATGCAGTGACTTTGCTTAGGAGACTGTGTAAAAAATCATTCTCTGCCACTACCCTGCAGGAGAAAAAACAATGTCTGCTAGGAACTAAGTGCTAGATACATCAAACAGCATTCAGAACATAGATGACAAACAGCCTCGGTCCTCTTCGCTGTATCTTGACCTTGCTTTGTTCTGCTATTTCATTATCTCTCACTCCAAGTTGCAGACCAGTCACATTAAGCTTATGTGTACACTGAAGTGAAAAAGATTAAATCGACAACTGGAGGAATGGCATTTTGTGCCAGACTGACAATATGAAAGTTTATCATTTAGTAGGCACACACACAACATGAGTGCATTCACCAGCATCCCACTTCAGTCCACTTACCCTGATAAACAGCCCCATGAATTAAATTTGACTTTTTTTCAGCCACTTTTGAAATAAGAAACAAATTCTCACATAAAGTGAAAATAATAAAGCAGTGTGCCATACTTGGGTCTTTCAGAAATAAATTTATTCTCCACAGTACATATCAGCAGTGCTACGTAGAATGCACAAACATGTTTCCAGTACATACTGGCATCTCCGTATTTGATCTACAAGTATCACACTTCTGTTTCTTTTGAAGATAGTTAATGCATGACAGTTCAACTGATTTTTTGACTGTAACACAATTTTTGCTCAGGTTTTTTCTCAAATTCAGAACAGAACTGAGCATATATGAACTACTAGTTACCCACACATGTAAAGCTTACAGTTGGGTACATACCATTATTTCACTTGGGTTTTTGAAGGAACACAGAGAAATATACATTCATTTTACATGCTAACCCCTGTGAAGACTTAAATTTATTTTTAAGTGACACTTAAATAATTATCAATATTACTATACAAAATTATTAGCAGGGGAAAAATATTTTTTCTTCAAACTTTTCACAGATAGTTACAGCCAAAGAGATAGAAAAATACTTTTGTGCTTATTAAAAAAAATTAAAATCTATAATTGCCTTACGGGTGAAAGGGAATGAAATGCTGCTTTTCTTCATCACTTTCAGCTTTTCCTTTTATGATATCTGTAATATCCATAACTAGAAGAGTAAAAGAAAAATCACCAAAACATATAATAACATTGAAATATATTTCCTCTTATCTATGAATAATGTGCATTAATGTTCTTGTGCCTCAAGGTAAATGTGGATTTTTTTTTACTCACAGGCAGTGTAGCCCAGTAGGGTGGATTTGTGGGGAAAAACATTTAGTGCCAAGTCCACGCTACAGACATGTAAAGAGAGAATTGCCTCAGACTAGTTTTGGTCCAATCTGCAAGGAATTCTTTTTTTATATTCTGGTACTGTGCTTTGGTTTGCACTGCCTAACAGTAAGTATCAGTTATTAGGAAATGAAATCCAAAAGCACATTTCTGACCTGAACTAAAAGGCTAATGTATATGCAGACTTCATAAACCTAAAAAATAAAATATAGAAGATAGTTCCTGTAGCTATTTTGTATTCTGACACGTCTTGGTAGATTCTACAGTTCAAGGCTGGCAAGTATCACTGGGGTCCTGCTTCAGTTCTAGCACAGGAGCCATCAGTTACCTGCCACTCCAAAAGGTCGCCTCAGTCCTTGTGTGTATTTCTTTGAGTTACTGTCTTTGAGATCCATCCTTCCAACTCGGACTATTTGACAGACTAAATAAATTTTGTCTCTGCTAAGGTCTTTATTTCCAAGGTCCTAAAAAACAGACAAAAAATGCATTTCACTATTACTCAGGAAAGAACCAAGTTGTGAAATTTAAATAGGACAGCCAGTAATAACTTGAGCCTCAGTAATCAATGTGAAAAACCCCCAACCGACCAATGAGGAAAAAAAACCCAAAACACTACCACAGCAAACTGATCCCACAGAAAAGCGAACAGGTTAAAGTTTGAAGAAAGTATAAGGTAAAGCAGAAATAGAAAAGACTAGCAAGAAGCTAAGCAAACAAAAAAATAAAGTCATCAGTAAATTTATGAGGCAGGAAATGAATTTGAAGAAAGCACACTGAAGCATTGTCACTGCCTCAAAGCACTCAGTGACTGGTTCTTGCTCTAAGATTATTTCTGCTTCCTTCTTCACCTTGCTCAATCTTCAGGAGTTTGGTAGGGACCACAGAGAAAAGACAATCCAATTTGCAAATACAAAGGAAGGTAAACTGGACAACACTTACTGTGAACACTACTTTAAGATTGTTGAGCATATCAATTTCCTTTGGAAAGCCTTTACTCCCCCATCTCACCAAGTAGTTCTCACTGTTTTGAAGATAAAAACTTTACTTGTCATGTGACTTAAAAATTTTTCCCTTTCACAGTACATAACAAAGGCTGCATAGCAGACAGTGGTCTGTGCTGATTGTTTACATCTTAATACCAGACTAAAAAGACAAGAAAAAAGCTATACAAAATACAGCAGTAAACTTTGGAAAATAACTTGAACATAACATAGAATGGCACCTTTTTTTTTTTAAGAAACATCACATCAGTCTGTTTGACAGCTATACTCAACATAACCTTAATCTGTCATTGAATGTATAGATTAGTCCCATTTTGTCCCCTTCCTCCTTTCAGCGCTTTACTCCAGACACCATGACATTTTCCATCAAGAATATCTTAATTTTGAAGCAGTCTCAGGCTTCTCCAGAATTCTGACATGTTCAATCCAGGAACTACATTGAAAAATATTTGAGATACTGAAGAATTGAGAATTCTTCAGTAGCTGCCAGCTAGATCTGTCCACTCTTCCCTTGCTTTTTCATTTTCTTGCTTTTATTTACACATCCTCTGCATCACTAACATGTGAGCAACTATTTTACTTTATTTTGACTAGTTCCTTTTTCTAGTCTTTTACAGTAAAAAAAAAAAAAAAGGTAGTTTACCTTATAATTGTTGATTTCTGTGGATCATAGAGTGACATAAAGAGTTCTGCATCCTCTCCGATTCGGCAAACAAAATTCCGCACAAAGACATAGAGGCTGTGGGTGGGGGATGAAGACATTCGGGAGTACGATGCATAATCTGGTTGATCCTTTGACTGGAGGAAAACCATTAGCTAGATCTATGAATTAAAATGTTGGGATACTACAAGCAGTTTCGGTTTTTACCATAGGTAACAGTTCATCTTGAAAAAGCACAGAAAATTTGGATAAAAATATTTGTTTGCAGCAAATAAACATTGCCCAGTGTATTCCTCTAGAAGACATTGCTTACTAACATAGACACGACAAGCAAATAAGTTTCTGATCCTCCACAAGGCTTCACCAATGTATCAACATCTTTATCTACTGTGAAGCTAGAATGTTAGTGGCTTAGAAGGTGCGCAAGTGACATAGGTGTGGAAAATCCTGCCTTCTTCTTCAGAGCCTTCACTGTAAGCAAGGAGATAGAAAGCTGAGACTGGGTTCTTGAAAGCACTTCACGCAGACTAGGGAGCTACCTCCGTGTGCAAATAATGAAGAAGATGATGACAGAGATGCCTTAAATCAATTTTTTGCAGTACTTGGGAGACTTATTCAGTATGAGTAAGAGCTTCCTTGCTATGGGATTCTAAGCATATTATCCTTTCCCATAGATGTCTCCTTTTAGACATGAAACAGGGATTACTTCATTTTATGATTTATTTCCAAGGAACACAATAGTTAAGCTGTTTTTCCTCCCTTCACCTCTAGAAACCTTCCTTAATTAAAAACCTTACACTTGTTTTCACTCAGGAGAAAAGAGCCAGATTAAGTTTCCCTTCTTTATACGCATGTATTCAAAACCTTACCTGCCAAGACAAATCAGGCTGCTTGCCATGGAAGTATTCTGAAGTCTTTTACTAACATTTTGGTAAAAGACTGTGACCAAAAGCTTCAACAAAGTTTTTGCTGTGCTCTAAGAGCTTTAACTGTTTCAGGAGAAGAGAGTGGAGAGTTGGACTCAATGAACACTATGGGTCCCTTTCAACTTGAGATTATGTATGATTCTATGACTTGTTTATCTTGGGCCAGTTCCTCAGCCATATAAAGCATGAAACATTATCACCACTTTTAAAGAGAAAAAACTATCAGGCTGTCACTACAGAGACAAGCCTACAAGTCTGAAAGAGATGGGTTTTGAGCACGGTAAGATACAGTAGAAGGCCTACTATCCACATTGTAGCAGGGTTTCAGGATCCTAGGAACACTGCCTAAACAAAACACACCTCTTGGAAGAGGAGACAAATAGCATATGCTGAGAGGAAGACACAGCTGAGAAGGTTCACCAGCTCAAAAATAGGCTTCTAACTTCCACCTGCATCCCATTTGAACCACCTAGAAACAGCTGCTTAACATTTGATGGCCTAAAGCTCTTTTTATCCATTGCTTGCCTTGGCTCTATTTACAAAACAAGTCAGCACAGTCTGTTGCAGAGAACTGAGTGTAATTTTCCTTATATCATCAGTTAGTTACATTTTGGTGTCTGGGAAGAGAGCTTTACTTAGTTGCACTGATGAGAACTCATAAGATGTTTTCCAGTGATTTGTCATGGGCATTATTGAAGTGTTATGACTGCCCAACTTTTGTTTGTCAAGTGTTTTACTTGCTTTATTACTGTTTATTTTCTCATGAATGAATAAAAGAACCCAATTATCTTACAAGTCCCTGAAGAGACATTATAGAAAAAGGTCAAGGAAGTGTAGCTACATGCTTTGCATTTTAACAGGCGAAATTTATGCACTGATAGGCTTGGCTTAGGCATGCTAACTTCTGGTGTCCACAAGATTATGCTGAGTTCACCTGAGTTTCTCTTTAGTGATCTTAAATTCATCAGTTCCTTGAGACTAAGAAGCAGCAACACATAAAAACCAACTAGTGCTGTCACAAGCTCTTCTGTAAAGGTCTGTGGTTAGTCATAGCTTGCAGCATAAACTCCAAGTATCTAACTATTCAATACCCAAATCAGCCTATTGAGTAGACCACAGATCAAATGAGGAGACAGATTTCTGTTTACAAAGGAAAGAATGGGCTTAGAACCAGCTTTAGACACAAACTTTCAGCCTAGCCCACAGCCTGAATCCAGTGCACAAATGCAACTGGCTTGATTTGAGACTTAGCAGTATTTCTAACCTACTCTTAGTTCAATCAGAGGCAAAATTCTCCACCAACTTTTACGGTAAAAGGTTACATACTTCAACCCTTGTATTATATTTTTATTTTCATTGCAGGAAAGGAAGCATTACATTTGGCCAGGCATTCCTACCATTTCCTCCTTAATTCGCTCAGTGATCTTATTAGTCGCTTTTTCATGTGCATGAAATAGGCTGATGACACTGGTTTTATCTGGATCCAAGATATTTCCATCTTCATCTCTAACTATTAGATCTAGCTCAAGTATCCTGTGGAAATACAAAGAGCATAACAGCAAGGTTATTTCCTTCTACAAAAATGAAGCTTAGAAATGTAAGGCACAAAGAGCTGCTTCAAGTTTTAAAGCAATCAAGTAAGTTTAAAGAGATGCAACAGTATCTGACTGAAGAAAAATCTAACTAAACCCCATGATTCTCTTTTCAAGCTGTTGTACAGTATTCATTCATTTTAGTAATTTACAATAATGCCACCAAAGCATATAAATGCTTAGCACATAAAACACATGCAACGTGTTCAGTGACTTCAAGCAGTTATCATCTCTTTTGCTATTTAACATATAACAGCCGTAATCAAGATGCGTAGGTTTTTCCTGTTACTTTCTGGGTTTATGTTGCTCTCTTACTCTTCCAGTCATGGTAAGCTACTATGCTCTGTTGTCCTTCACTCTCATACAAGTCATGGTTTTTTCCTTCTGCTCTTCTTTTCTTTTTACCTCAAATCTCAGGTCTTAGCTCCATACATCCAACATATTGTTGCCCACAGTGCCAATGGTATCACCTCAGCCAGGAGATGTTCCTTTCTTACCTACGGTCTCACTCCTCCATCCTCCTTGAAAATTAGTTTACTTTGTGGCACTGTACCTTTCACGATTTCTAACCTGTACTGGCTGCCCTAATGGCACTGTTCATTTTGTTCCAAACAGTCTATATCAGACTGCAAGCCGTCTTTGTCACCTTACGTGATTATCTACCACCTCTCCCCATTTGATGTTCAATCTCCTCTCCCACAACAACCCCCTCAGCCTCCATTTTCATTCCCCTTTATTCCTTCTCCACAAAAGAGCAAGCTTCCTTCACACATCACAACTCAACCCCACATTTGAAGGCATTTAAAATACTACCCAACTTGCACTTCTCCTCTACACAACCCTAAATAATTTTAAACATCCCCTTCACTCCTGCTCCTCCAAAGGAAGCAGCTTCCTGTCTCCCGATTTGGAAAGAGAAGTGTGAAAAGTCTGAAAGCAAAGAAATGTTAGTGCTGCTTTAATCAGAGCTAGGCTTCTTTCATTGGGGTGTTTCACAGTAAAATATATCCTCGGGGAACCCTTCAGCTCCACATAGTGTAGCAGGATCTGTGTATTCCCACAGGGTGTTCTCTAAGAGTAAGAGTACAATTGATCAGAAGTGATCACCAACCACAGTCAACAAGTTCAGAGCTTCATAGCATCTTGTGGTCATTGCTTATGTCTAGCCCCAGGTAACTAACGCTTGCAGCAGTTCAGGCCACAATAACCACAGTCACTTGCAATAGCTAAATGCAGTTTCTCAACAGATTCCAATGCCTATAAAACAAAAATGACATAGATTTGTTTACCAAGCTCTCTCTCCCCCTTTATCAATTGGTGGAACACCAACCAAACCCACATAACTCCGTTTTTTGCCAAAAATGTGTTGTGTTGCAGTGACTTTTAATTAACACAAGTAGACAAAGCATTTTGGCAAGTAGCTCTTCTATCCCTGGTAGTTTCACTGCTGTTATCGCAAGAAGAATTCTGCCTGGAAGTTCCCTAATAAATCGGAGAGTGCACATGTAGAGTGGTGGTGTGGTGCTTGTAGCGAAGGCTCTGGACATCTCAGACTTGGGACTTTCTCCATTCATCCACCACACTAAGGTCTCTCAGCACCACTTTTGAAGTGGTAGCATAACATTGTGTGGTAGTTTATATTTGTGAAAGATGGAGAGGTTTTGGGTCCCCAAAACCCTGATTTATAGGTATATAAAGGCCAGTTATCCATCTTCAAATCTTCACAATTGACAAGCTCATAGATCTGTAATTAACAAATATATTAATATTTTGAGAAAACTATTTACTATGAGAAGCCTCAGCATTGTACCTATGATTACCACAGGAATAACAGGGAAAAGTTTGAAAAGAAAGAGTCCAGATATCTAATCTCACATTAATGAGATACAAAACTGCCAACAGGAAAACTTTACCATCATCTCTGTTCTAGCAGGATGCTTTAAAATGAATCATGTTTTCCAGAAGCAACATAGGCCACTTACTTGTTACCATAGTCAATTTTGGAAGTGACTTTCTGTTTCAGTTCTTTTAGCTCATCTTTTGGCAAAGTCCCAGACAGAAGCTGTGAGCGCCACTCCATCAAGTCATACATCATAGCCTGCACCTGCTGGAACCGCTCTTTCTTGTTTGTCTAAGATATAAAAGTGAACAATGGTTTTCAGGCTCCAAGTTGAAGTGAAATGTTGGTACTGACAATTAAAATATGTGTCATATTTCATGCTAAATGACTGCAGGAGCAAGAACTAGGCCAAGTACTGAGCCTGGTTTTCTTCCACCTCTTGTCCCACAGATTGCTAAGGAAAGAACCTCCCATGTGACTGTAAAGAAAGGACAGGAAATTTAAGCAGTGGAATGACATAATTTTGTTTTTAATTGTGCTGTTTTAGAGTTCGTTAACTAAATCTCATCAAGAAGAAACATTACAGAAACTATTTACTTTTTATGAGATACTGAAAAGAGCATGCTGGGAATAACAACATTTGGTCATGGTATTAATACATGGAAGAGATAATTGCAAGAATGTACAGAAATCAGTAAAGCAGTTCCAGTGTCATTCACTGAAACAAGAAAAGTTTCATTTGTTGACTGTAACAAGAGGAAGATTAAGAAGTGACATGTTTCAGATAACATATTAATGAGTTAAAACTAGGCCATCTTCAAACTGTCTTTGCCTTAACAGTGAAAAAGTAAAATCCAGTGGCTGGGATCCTGGAGCAGTCAGTGCAAGTTGCTGAAACAGTTTCTCTATTAGAAAAGACTACTCAGGTAAGGAAGAATTCACTGTCTTGTGATGTTTTTCTCCAGTTAATACTTTTACCTAAGCCTGACAGCCAAAAATTCATAAACAAGTCACTAGAATCAGTGGGGATTAATGTAGGGTTACAACATGCAAAATATCTGATGAGGCAAATGTAAAAAATAGCCTTCTATACTTGAAATTTTATCTCACAGTCTTGTAGTCCAAGGACAGGTAAAATATTAAGAAGGGTTTAGCCTCTGTATAAGGGGTAGCTGAGGTCTGCAAAAATATTTCAGGTCCAGTTAAGATAAAGAAATAACTTGGAAAAAAATAACAAAACCCACTAATCACTTCTGGTTCTGTACTACACTGCGGTCATCACAAGCAGAGGCAAAAGACCGTCATGACTACAGCGACAGAGGTACTGATGAAGTGGCCACTTGGACTGTTACCTTCAAATTCATTGCACTTTCATGTATTGGGTCAAAGTGCTCACAGGCAAAAAGTGTCTTCTGCAAGGCAGAAAACCAGTATCTTCTCTTTTAAGACATGTAAAATTAAGGAATTGAAAGTGAAAGGCTGACTTATTGTAATAGCCAATTGTTAATAGCTACATGCCCCCAGTAACCCTTGAATGCTGTTGTTCTAGCATCCCAAGAACATGGTGAATATTTTCCAAGTGCATCTTAGTTCTGTTTGATCCTCCTATCTTGAAACTTGTCAGCTCTGCAAAGGGCAATTATGAGAAATTTATCATGTACAGGACACTCAAGGTTGAAACTGAAGGCATGAAGTTCCACCACTCCTCAGCAGGAAAGAAGCCTTTTAATTTACAGCCATTAAAAAAAAAAAAGGGAGGGGTAAATCTTCTAAGCAATGATGAAGAAAAAAATTCTTAAATCCTTCCAGATCCTGCCCTGCATCTAAGAAAACCCGGTAATTTGAACAAGGCCTCAATACATATACATAGGACTAATTAACAGGCCACACACAGCATGCCAAAGGGTCATACCACGTAGAGCTGCTTCCAGATGCTTCCCCATTCCCAGAGGGTAGTGGTAACTTCTTGAACTAAGGGAATTTCAGCAGGTATTATATTTTCTGTATGCCTAGGAACAAGAAGAAAGCTTAAGGAAAAATGAAAAAGAGTATTTGAGTTTCTTAGCTTTACATTATAGTTACTGTGTTTAAGGCATATAAATGCATTGTAACACATTCTTTACCAGACAAGGTCCTTAACATAATGAAACAGTACAATTCAATACCTTTTTTTTTCAACAGGAACTTCCTTGATGTGGATGAAAGATTTAGGAAATATTCCCTGTTGAAGGAGAAAAAAATAAATAAAAATACAATCCACTTTTATATTCCAAGAACATTTAAGTAACAAATGAGAGCTTTCAAAAGCCCACTTCTACATTTTCTTCAGAGAACTATGACTATGAGCATAAACTGTCATCTCCAAATTAACTACTGCCTGTCTAGTTTTCTGTCCAGTTAGATGCATTCCTGTTTGACAGAAAAATAATAAATTGTCATACGTTTTTCTGCAGAGAATGCACAGAATTACAGTTCTTCATAAGAAACACCATCTTCAACCCTCATGCCCCCATTTACTCTCCCAAAACCCAGTACATACAGTGTAAGTACAGTAAAGAAATACTTTCTCTGTGCATCAGCCCATACAGTTCTCATTCCAGGAAAAAAAAGCAACCTAATTTAGAGATCAGCTGGATTATCAAACCAAAGGAGAGATGCTAATACACCTTCAAAAACAGCCTCACAGCAATGAAAAGCAGGGTCTTACCTCTGATTCTTTACGTCTTATTAGATAACCCTTGTACCAATCTAAAAGGAAGACAGAGTTCACTTAGTAAGACAGAACATATGCATAAAAAAGCATATAATAAAGTCATGGGTTTTGTTTCATAGAAGAACACAGGATGTTTTAAAACTAACAGATATTTCAAAACTACATAGACAAAATTGAAGTGGATATGAGGAAACACGTTATCATGACTTGCACATTAACAAGTATGATTATATTGTGTACCTGAAGCCTTGCACAGGAAGGAGAGCAATCTCACACAGAATTTAACACCACTGGACTCACTTTAAAAATTTAGGATAAATTGGTTTGTTATGCAATATGTAACATACATATCCCTGCCTTGACCATGACCATGCATGACACTGGAAAGCCCATTAAGCTCTTCCTATTGTGTTTTAGGTGTAGTATTAATCAAATCCAATGCATGGCTGTTATATCTCCAGCTTCCTTAAATCTAAGGAGCCACCTTTCTGTCATGAGGATTCACAAGCTTTTGGATCAAGCTCGAACACGCAGCTTCCTAGTATAAAGTTCAAGTTCAAACCTCAAGAAAATGAAGGGCTATGACAGGTCTCCTGCTCCACTCATAACTAAAACCCCTTCTGAACTCACAGAGTACAGTATTGCACTAGCGGCAGTTAAAATACTAATTCAGAGTGTGTTCCATCTATGCCCCAGTTCAATCACAGTAAACTTCTACAAAGAACATAAGAGCTCAAACTTACTAAATTATAGCAGAAGCCACATCCACTGTGAACACTTCTGGTCATGAAATATTATCAGCACAGCACCAGTATTGAACTCAAATAGTTCTTCTCTTTCACCCCAAGAAAGTATTTTATGACTAGAACTGTACATTTTCTGACTGTAATTCCATGAACAGATATTAACTCTTCCCTACCACCTTTTCTCTCTCATGATTTCTAAGAGCAGAGGTATTTCAGCCATGCAACCAAACCATAAAAAAACAAAACAAAAAAAAAACCACAAGCAAACAAAAACACAACCCCTTCAAATATTCCTGTGAGAATGGCAGTGTTACAAGTCACCAGAGAATCACTGCCCCGGAAGACTCAGGACAGATTTTTTTTTTTTTTTTTTTTTAATTTTTCATCACTGGAATTTTTTTTTTCCACTATCTTCTCAACAATAGAATTCCAACTTACATCTAAAACTGACTTATTTGCACATTATCTCCAGTTTACATCCAAACATGTAAAATCTCTTCCATACCATTTGCTGTGACTGCACGCATATGCTCTGTGCATATATTTTGTGCAAAAACCAAACAAAACCAGCACGTAAAATAAGGGCAAGAAAAAAAAAAAACAAACCAAACTGTTACTGTTGGTTACTCCTCAGCCACACCTGGCAGCAGGTTTTTAAGGTATCTGATAAAAGATCATTTCCTTGCTTTCACGATACAGTAGATTCCACTCAGTCACTGACAAAGGTATTTGCTAAAGCAAGCTGTGACATCACGTGTTCAATGCAGGGGATACAGAAAAGAGTTTTAGATAAAACATAACCCTGTGAGTTCAGCACTCGGTTTGCTAGGGCTGACGTCCTGACACAAACATACCACAGCAGTCAGAAACCTGAACTGCTCTTCGCCATTAACAGAGACAACACAGGGATGAGAAGGTTTCTCTTTTGCCAATGTATTTTTTCTTAGCTAATATGTTTAGAATGGAAGCTTACAGAGTTATGCAGACCTTTGCGTTTTTAGGAGATAACGTGAATCAGTACTCATGGCTTTGAGAGATAGATTGGTTGACTAAGAGCCCAGTGAGTGATACCAGTATTTACAATGATGCTTAGAGACAGCAAAAAACACAAAAATAATTTTATCTTCAAAATAGAAGAAATGAAAAAAATGCTTCTATGCTCCAAAATATCAGGGGTATGGTTTCCCAGATGCTTTTCTGTCAAACACTTACTTGTTTCCATGCAAAACAACCTAGAGCTCTAGGAAATGGAACGGGCTGGGCTCAAACGGCTTCAGATTCTTTGCAGCCTCACGACCACAACATAAAAAGCGTCTTTCGACACCAAGCTGCCTCTGTAACCGTGTAAAACAGCAGCTGGCCTTTCTCTTGAGCATAACTCAGATAAGAAGATAAAACTGGCAGATGGTGGGAGCAAGCTGAACAAGATAATGTTACAATACATTTGGCAAAGCTTGAAGCACTTGATAATGTTTTTTAAACTCTTTACCTGGTGAAGAGTGTCACCGCAGACTGAAACTACACTACCATAACAATGACACTTGCAGATACCTAACAGCTGTGTTTGTAACAATAACTGCAGCCTTCTTGCTTTATACTAAAAAAAATGAAGAAGGCCCGGCAGACTTTGGAGATAATTCAGTCAGATTACAAAGGTACAGATCAGAGGACTATGGAGGAACACACTATCACTACAGCATCAACACTGATTTCAGCTTCACCAAGTGCACAGAATTTTGCCTTCTCTTATTCTTCAGCTGCTTGTTTCAGCTATCTCCACATATCAACTGCATAAGTTTGATTCAGCATATTGACTATCTTTGATTCATGACTTGGCCAGGACTTCAGCTGTTTAGCATGTTCAGGAAGTTGTGTGGTTTTCAGAAATGTTTCTGTCATGCTAACCTACGGCCTGCTTTAACATCCTAGATTTCCATCTTCTACCATAGGATGACTAGGGTGCTGACTATCTCCTAGCAACAAGTCCTTTGTTTGTAGGCAAAAATTGTACTCCATTAAAACTTTCAATCAAAGCTAATGCAACTTCCATCAGGTGTATTAGTAGCTGAAATGAACTTTATAAACTCTGCATTCTCTTTGATGACTTCCTCATTTGGTCATGGCTTCCCCCAAAAACACATGTGCTGCAACATTTCTAATTTTGGCTCTCCAAAAATGAATAGGTTCTTCCTCAAAATAGAACACCACCACCAATACAAATCAGAGCATTAGACAACTGCTTATGTATCACAGAGAACTGCTGTGAAGTAAAAGGATTAAGTCATTCACACAGAAAAACCTATAGCCAGAAGGCTACTTACTTACCTTCACAGGACTCCAAAATATGGACCACATCACCAATGTGTAGAGGTAGTTGAGCCATTCCTGTTCCTTTGAAGTTGTATATAGCTGAAATATTTAAGAATGAAAATAGAGGTTTTCAATATAGCCGTGTAGTACAGTTAAACTGTAAACCACACATGGTTATTGAGATTTTGATACTCAGATAAATGAAGTAGAATAAACAAACAGAACTGGAGTTCTATCAGGTGGCTTCACCTGTTACGATTATGTCATCTCTGGCCTTGTGAATGTGTAAAGGTGTTAAAACTGGCCAGTGCTGAACCAACAAACCAAAAAACCCCACCAAAAACCACAACACCCCAGTATATGCATGCAAACAAGCTATTCATAACAAGCAGTGTGCACAGGTTTTAAAAGCACTTATTTAGATGCAGGTCTTCAATACATAAATACTGATCATGCTGGAGAATTGTTAGTCTACCAGGCTGACTAAGAATTAAGTGCACAGTTTACAGCAATTTATGGTGACAGTGGTGAGGAGAAGTACAGCGATGCATAGGAAAAATCAATTTACTGAATTATTTCTTGGGTTCACACGCTTCATCTTAACATGAAACTGTTTTACATGGAAACAGTAGAAAGTTCTGGAATTTTTTATATTTAATCACTCCAAAAAGAACGTAGGAGCGGCGGATTTTCAAAGCGCTTTAATCAGAAGCTTATCTAAATGTGGTTAACAAACAGCTAAGTTTCAGAAAGAATTCAAGAAAATAAGCTTCTTTACTAGTTCTTGCACTGTAGGGCTACAGGATGTGGGCTGCCATGGCAAGCATTTTTCTTCTAGGGCTTGGTTATAGACTTTTCTAATTGCATGACAGAGTAGAAGTGGCACTTGAAGCTAGTGGCACACAGGGAAGATGATGAAAACGTGTAAACCTGAAACCACACTTGACCTGTACAAGTAGGAACAGTACACTGGCTATTGACTGTACCTCTGCAGCTCAGTACAGATATTAGTTGGCAGTTTTCTACTTTTTCTCTTCCCAGTGTCCAGATCCATCCACACATACAGAGCATCCAAACCCACCATATTGTGGGCGAGGGGAAAACTCATGGAGAAAGCTGCGCCTACCTTCAGTATATTCCTGCATTCCTTTTGCTCCCCGCTTCAGGCTTCATTTTTTTTTAGGCTAAAATGTATACTAATGACACATTTTACTTAAAATTATGTCTAAAGTCTCAAATTCAATTGCCTTTAATGAACATGCCTGAAGTAGGAGAGTAGAGCTGAACAGATTCACTTTTTCAAGTCCTCCTTAACTTGTGTTTACTTCTTTAGGCATCATTATACTGATATTTCAGGAACAAAAATTAGAAGAAATTAATTAAGAGGCTTATTGGATCAAAAATAAGGTCTTATTCTTGTTGACATGAAGAGGCCTTTCCCTCAGTTCCTCCTCTTGGTTAGGTAGAGCAGGACTTGAATCATGGAATACAATTAGAGGGAGTAAACAAAAGAAAACAATGAAACCTTTGAAGTGAAACTTTGCTGCCCATATTCAGCCATTTATTCAAGAGAATCTTTAAGACACTTCCTCAGTGGTTCTCAGAGAGCTGCTTTAGCTCAACAAAAAATTGAATCGAAGCAGTAGGTGTGTAGCTTTCTGACTGGCTTCCTCTCATTAGTCTCAACAGATTTCAAGCAATGGCAGATGGCAAAACTCCTCTAAGTTATCACGATGTTTAAAGAGATACTGCCTCGGAACAGGGCAGGAGAGGATACACCACAACTGTGCTCTTACTGTTTTCCTGCACACAGTTTAAGATTACTGTTGACTAGCACATACTTTGTATTTCAAAATATACACTCCTCTCCTTAACAGTTGTATTTGTTTCCAATTATAGATGCAAATTATGGAGCGATATCATCACATTGCATATTCGTTTTGCTCTCTTTAAAAGTTCATTTAAGAGTAATTAATACATTGAGAAGTGCGGTATCAAACTGACAAAGGAAGTGGCTGTAGCAGCAAAGACTTTTCTAAATGAGTAAGTGGAAACTTAATGAGGGAGATTTTACTGTAGAGTTTGGATTGTTTGGTAGGATGAGCTGAAGAAATTCCTTTACAAAGTTTTAAGCTATAGACCTATCTAGACATTTTTTGATGAGAAATTATCTCCTATATACCACAGCAAAAATCTCTATAAACAAACCACTTCATATTATCAGCTACATCCAGATGTATTATCTACAGCACCACCTTAACTATCACGTCTGCTGATTTTTTAATTGTGAAATGGGAATGACAATTCGACTACTACATCCAGTGATACCTTCTGTCAGCTGTAACTGGTATTTCCCTTACACACCCTGACCCTCTTATATTGCAAGTAGTGCCTCAGAGTTCACCAGACAAGAGAAGGGTTCCCTTTCCTCCACCTTTTGTGGAGACCTTTGGGGTTGTGTGTGTGCAGTTTTGTGCACACAAACACGTGCTCCTCACAAATAGCATACGGAAAACCTGTATGGACTTGAAGGGGGTTTTTTTGGTAGGATACTCACAACAGGTTTGTCCTGTTTTCTTTTAAATAAACTTTCCAGCCAGTAGAAATAAAGGCCCCTTCAAATCACTCTGAAGAGCTTTATACCACTCCACTCCCCGACATCCTCTGTCCCAGCCATAAATACAAAAGGAGACGGTATCCTCAAGGCAAAACAGGTGCCCACTGGAAGACCCCAGCATTCATTCTAAATCCCAACAGCCATTACTGACCTCGGGAGCAACTGATGTCATGGCAGTAAGATTAGTGGGAGAGATCTGACCAGCATATGCCCTCCCCAGAAGGCAGCATCAGGCTAAGGTGTTCCCATTAATAGTCTATCTGTAGACAGATGCTGTCAGATTTTCCCCAAAAGGCCCAGAGCATGCACAGGAACTCCAGTGTCAAGACACTATGCCTAAATATGGGCTTCACAGTTCATTGAAAACACAGTTAGTGAGTTTTCTTGGATCAGCAAAGAAGAAAAAAATATCTTTTAACAACTCACCATAAACTCAGTGCTACTTTTATAGCTAGACACACATAGAAAACAAACCAAAAAAACACAAACCACAAAGCAAACTCCCCTTAGATTCTAGGAGTTTGCTGTAGCTGCCTCAAGAGATGAGCTGAAAGCCAGCACACGACAGTGCTTCAGAAAGCAAGCCTGAGAAATACCAGGTCAAACAGCGAATGCAAGAGACCTTGCAAGCTGAACTCTGCTGGGGCACAACTGGCTTTGAAGGATACCTCGGGAAGGTGGGAGTGATTCCCACTCCTCACATGAAGTGTGCCCAAAGAATCTTGTTCAGCCAAGCTTAACTTAGTCTAAGAAGCTTCCATGTCTAGTTCTGCTATCACAGAAAACTCCTATGTTTCCATTTCATTCCTACCTATGTATTAAACCCAGACCTGTCAGATACAAAATGCACGTTCCCCTCACTAGATAGATCTCTGTGTGCTGTTGAAAACATGAAGCCTTTTCATTAAGCCATGGGGGTATGCACATGTTTTCCAAAGCACTGAAAATCTGTAGAGGATATTTTTCAATATTCCAAGACACAAGGTAAACAGAATCACTCTTTATTCAGAGTAGGATTCCTGTTAAAAAATTAAACTCAAAAACCATCAGATCAAGATAGAAGCACAGTTAAGATTTTATAATTTAAATTACATGTCAGCAATTTCCAACAAGACCAGAGGAAAAAATAATTAAAAATAGTCATACTTAGTACCTCACTTGGGACCATTCACACTCAAAAACACTCTAGAAAACTCACAGTAATCCAGGTAGCAGAACCCCTCCTTCAAAAAGCTAGATTTCCTCAATACTCATGCCCTTGAAAAACCCAGATTCTTACTATTCACAATTAGACTGTAAGCCAGTGAAAACGGGGAAACCTGCAACACCAAAGCCGTTTGCCATCCTAATCTTCCAGCCTGGCTTTCCTGCCTCTTTTCCTTCACATAAAGTCCCTGCCCTGTTCTTTACAACAAACACAATCATGGCATTGTTTCATTTTTGAGACTTAGCTTTTAGTACTAAGCCATGTTTCAAGTTGTTTCCTTGGCTAATTTCCACCCTTCCACTTAAATGGAACTGAGGGGAAGGACATCTGAGGTACAGCTTTGCTGAACCAGCTCTTACTTTCACTTCACTGTAATAGTCCTCCTATCTGGAATGATTTCTAAGGAATAACTCCTGAAATGTTTTGTATATGGAAACAATTTCTAATGAATAGGCTCAGCAAGAACCATGTTCCATTTTTGGTTTTTTAATATTACAGCACTACTTCAATGAGTAGTAGAAGTACCACCTCAGTATTTTGTGTTCAAGTTACCACTTTCTTCTCACAAAACCAGGGTGAAATTACTCTCTAAGGACACTGACAAACCTTATGTCCAAATGTTTCTCAGTCCTAGCAAGATTCCCTGTCTTCTGGAAGAAAACCTACACAGTTGGTGTTGCAGTATTCCAAGTTCAGGATCTCTCCTGAGATTTTTCAGAACAAGGGTGCTGTAGCAAACATGACACGGAGGCAGTTCTGATGAGTGTTTCCCAGGTCAGAGATACGTACCATAGCTCAAGCTGAGTTAGAGGCTCATTTGTTGCAAATCATGCTCAGCAAGACCTAACTTCACAGTTCTCAGGTAACAACCGAATACAGATTTCTTCACGTGATAAACCTTGGTGCCAGATGGAGAGATTAGCTGACTTGAGCTACTTAATTTCCTTCTTAAAGACAATAAAGCCAGTTTGGATTAAAAGAACCAGGAAGTTCTAGCATATCCAGATAGTTATATAAAGATACTGTTTCTGACTTTTTACCTTTTCAGAGAACATAGCAACATGGTCATCATTGTTAGAAGTCTGTATGAAGAGCAGAGTATTTAACTGTTTTTTTCCTTTTCATGAAAGACTGTGGATAGAGATTCCTTTCCCAGATGCATCTGCATCTTACTTCAGTTTAGTGAAACTTGTTTCCCAAGCAGCCAGAACAGTCTGTTGGGTTCAGGAGTTGTGTTTCATGGAGTCAGCAACCTAAAGAGCTGCCTCCCTTACAGCTTAATGTATTTAGATGCACAGAGATGTAAAATAATTTTGAGAGGTCTTCAGCAGATTAAATCAGTCAAGCCAGACATGGCCCTTTGCATGCAAGCTGAGTACGTGCTTTTCTATAGTCTCCAGGAAGTCACCTACTCCTCAACTTACATTTCAAGTCAACAAATACCTATCTACAGATTCAGAAGTACTGGAATAAATGTCACATTTAAATTTAGCATGTCAACATATTTCACCAGCTAGTAATTTTTTCACAAATGTGATAGTTTCTTCAAGGTCTGAAGAGATTTCAAACACTTTTCATCTTGCACATTACTAGGAAACTGTCATCCAAACCCCTAGCCTACCACGACTTCAGTCTTGTGCCATCGGTCAAAGTAGCATACATTTATGGTGGGAATGCTTCAAGCCTAGGAAGTTTCATGTGTAGCATCAGGAATATGGTTTCCAAGCCAAAGCGGAACAGCAGCTATCTGGAGTATTTGATTTAAGTAAGACACAAAAGTGAGCAGAAGTGGCCTTGGTTCTACCATAACCAGGGGATCACTTGTCCTTCCAGATCTACTCAGCACACTACCACTCATCCCAGGCAGGTTGGCCCAGTGCTCTCAGGATGAAACTCTGGTCATCAGTGGAAGCTGAAGCTGCCAGGCATGCTTCTAATAAGAGACTTGAAATTCTCTAAAGAGTAGGCCTGGTCTCATTCAGCCCAGGGCACAGGCAAGGCTGTACAGTGCTTGCTCTTCAGCAAGTTCATTCATGGCTAACTACATTTAGTTTGGGGTTTTTTATGCATACCAAGGAAAACGTATCACATTTGAGAATTATCAGAGTGCTAAGCAGAAGTCTATCAGCTGCTTCAGGAAGCAGATATTTAAACATATTTAAAGGAACTTTATCAAAGCTTTGATGAATTTATTTTCTGCTTTTAGACACTACCAAAGTTCCTTAAAGACAGAGATAATCGATGGCATCATTTCCTATTTGGTGCACTGGATAATCCCTTTTCAGTACTTACACCCTGCAGATCTCTTAGTCAAACAGTGGCTGTTCACTGCTTTGAGCTCATCTCAACAGCAGGTTGAGCAATGGCTTTTTATTTTAAAAATACGTTTTTAAAACTTGCAAATAAAGAAGTTCTGTTTTGCCCTTATCTTCACTCCTCCTAACACAAAACTATCACTGCTGTCCTGAATGCTCATATGACAGCAAGTTAGTGTTCCACTTGGTTCTAACCCCCAGTCCATGAGTTACAGGTCACTCTGTCTTGGCACCTGGAAACTTCCCAAGTCTCAGGACTTCTCATCCACATGATACAACAGATTGCAGATCATTCAGTGAAGTGGCTAACTTGGATAATACAAATGTGGCTTTAGTACATGAACAGTTGTAACAATCAGAATTCTTACAATTCCAGTATCTGCTGTGAACACAAGCAGTGAGACTGAAGGAGACAACAGCCTTCTCAGGAGATGGGTGAGAGAAGGAGAAGCAGTACTTGCAGCAGATGAATTTTCAGAAAGCAGCACCTGTACATAGCAGTGACAGCACCCTGCAAGCCACAACTAACACACACTCTAAAATGAGTGTCGCAGTCATTAGAGATGACAATATTTGCAGAACAAGAGCACTGGTCCACTGCCAGATCAAAGAAAATCTATTCCTTCCGAGTTTTTAAAAACTTCTGAAAGTGTGATACTTAACAGTATCAAAACACTGCCATTATATGTTATTTTTTCCATTATTTGATTTCACTTTATGCACTAAAATGAAAGTGGTCAAGATTCTGTTACAAGATTATTAATTTTAAGTAAATATTCTTAGATCAGGGGTAGAAAATATACTATGTAAAAATCACATTCTGAATAACATATCTCCAGCCAGAAAATGCATTGTAGCATTCCTGACAACAAACTTGGCTGGATTGTCAGTAGTTTATCAAGTAACACGTTTCACAAGGTTGTTTTTATTAAGCGTGATTTGCTGCACCTTTCAGACACTGCCATATCACACTGGCTTTCCTTAGACTCACTGCTCAGCTCGGCTGCACAGTTCCCAAGAGGCAAAACTTCACTGTAAACAAAACCTGGCAGGCTGGCTGCAGAACAAGGGGCAGGCAGATCACGGCCAGGACACACATTGGTCAAACCCAGTAGAAAGGTGCACTGCAGGGCTATGTGCAAATAATAAAATCCCTAGCCTGTATCTCACTCAGCATCAAAGCAGGGTATTTGGACCCTGTAATGTTAAAACTCATACTTCAACAGGAGCAAATGTTTTTTGTTGTTACATCAGACTCACCCTGACTCAGGAGGCTCCTTTGGCAAAAACCTGCTGCAAGTGAGGCTTGTTTTATATTGCTCTTGTAACTAACTAGTATCTAATGTGAGATAACACACATTACTAGGGGTAGACACCATGTGCAACAAATCCTGTCATTCACCCAAACCAACAGCTTCCAAAAAAAAAACTGTACAAAAATTAAATACTTTCTATTTGTAAATCTGTGACAGAAAATATTTACACCCTTTATTTTGTAATATTAACTGCCAGCAGAACAGGCCACTTCCATTTCACAATTTGGCCACTGCTGCACATGGAAGCTGAACAGGAAGACATTGTTTTGCTCTTATTAATTCCTTGATGATTCATTTTATTGCATAAAGTCAGTTGGGTGGGTTTTTTAAACACATACCACAAAATATTATGGCTGCATTAAAAATCAAAAAAAAGTCTTTTAGAAAAATCTGTGGCTTATGGAGCAGTAACTATGCACTGGTAGGTAACATAAAGCATACGGGCCAGATTAACAGTCCTCTGTAATGAGAGCCCACAGTTAACTTCAGCAGACCATGTTCTTTCAAGTGCTTCAGCTTTAATTACTAATTAAGGGAGGGTTTTTTCTCCTTTCTTCTCAAAAAGCAATTCAGTCCTTTTTGCAAGTTAACAATTTAAGAAAAACTCAACTTGAAAGATGACTTTCCTTCCAAAAAGTATTGCTTACCAACTCATGTACAGTTTTTTTCTGTAACACTCTGAAGGGACAGCCTGTCAGAAGCAACTGTAAGATCCACTTTCCCCTGCATTTGTTCTCCATAACATCGAGCTGATGCTTATTATACAACCTAATACTTATTTGATCTGTTTCTAAAATACTGAGCTAGGAAAAGGTGCGTTACTGGGAGAGGTCAAGATTCAAGAGGAGTGGGTAGGTGTGTTAGGGTAAAAGGGTTACACCCCTCAAGCTGACACTTGTGTCCTCCTTGTTCTTCTTTCTGAAAGATTAAAACTTTGTACAAAATGAAGTCCCCACAGTAAAGTGAAGAGAGTTAACTCATCACACCAGAGAAAACACCTGCCCACATCCTGTTCAAAAGTTAGAAGACAAAACTTAAATGGCAGATTACTGAACTACGTACCCACACCGCACTTCTTCTCCATCTTGTGCCATCTCGCCATCACACACAAATCAGAGCGGCTCCCAAGGAGGCCGCCGCCAAGGAAACCAAGATTTATTGGGTGCAGACTTCAAGATGGGCAACAAAGGCACCGGGAGGGAGCAAGATCCGTTCCTCAGCTGGTGTCACTGGGGGCTGGCAGGCAGGCGGAGGCAGCTGCGAGGGCTCTGTGAGATTTGCTGCACTTCTGAGCTTCCTTCCTCTTTTGTCAACTCAAGATATTGTACCCCAGTGTCATGGGGGAGGGGAATCCCAAACTGGGTGTTTCTGTTGCATGATACTGGCTGTAACACACAAGCAGGCAAAAAGGAGTGCAACCACCCCAGTCCTCTCCTGCACCACCCCTTCGGTTCAGAGCCAAGCTGGAAGGCTACTGTGTGCAAAGCCCGGCTAGGGAAACCATCTCTACATGCTGGGTAGTTCAGTTCCCAAACGTCACAGGGGCCTTATTTCTTAAGTGACACCAAAGCCAGATTTTAAATACTGGACTCTACAAGAAAGTGTGTCTTAAAATCTACTTCCTTCTAACCTCTCCTGGAACAGGGATTTATTTTTTGTAATAGATTACCCTGCTTAATAGAAATGAGGACAAAGCCACATCTCAAACCACACACATTGGGTTTTATTTCTGTTATTTTACCTTTGAAGGAAAGTACACAAGAGTTTTTTCTCTAAACAAGACAAAACTTTCTTCAAAACTTAAGACAAGCTTCGAAAGGCAATTTATTGTAAGTTTATGGCCTTGACTTCACACAGGCTGCTATGTGAGCTAACTTACATAATGACATTTTCAATGTGCAGACACCAAGCCAAGTTGTCTGGAATTTGGACAAAGGACAACATTCCAAACTGAATACAAGTATGTCACCTTCATTCATGTTCTTTACTTAGTTTGTAATTTAAAAAGCAAACCAACCAGCCAGAGAATGCTTTAAAATAGTTACTGCTTCTTTGTTTTATCTCCTGATCAGTACAAACACGTGACAACCCTGTGCTCTGGGTATTACATTGCAACTTGACAATCAGTGTTTATCAAAACTGTTCCACAGTGCTGTGCTACATCCATCAGGATATTTTTTATAACACATGCCATGGCAGGTCTTGATTTTAACCAGCAATTATAAGAAGCACGGGCTGCCAGTTTGTCTCATTGCACATGGACTTCTGACACCTATTTCTGGAGAAAAGCCATCTTAAACTTTAATCTTTACCATGTCTACAGACTAGCTTAGAAAAAGGATTTAGCTAGTTATTTAACTATTTCCCCCCCTAAAACACCACTGAAATTCACATTATATTTATTAAAGTCACTTGGATTCTGAGCAACTCAGATTGTCTCCCTGTGGACAAGCAGCTTCAGTCCTCAATCTTTTCCAAAGAACATCCACTTTATACTGTTCATCTATCAACAAAAGGTCCTGAGGCTGAGCCATTGTATCTTTTAGTTTACTAAGTACTTTGAATAATAACTTTGTGACCAGCAATAGCAATCTTCCTTACTCCTCTGAATCCCTGCTGCAGCCAATCAATCACCCCTTCCCAGACACTATTTGGCCTAGAGCTCACGACTTGCATTTATTTTCTTGTTCTACATGGCTCTTCCTCATGTTTCACTGTAATACACGAGTCCTAACACAAACTGTTCCCTTCTAGCACTCATTTAAAAACAGGGTTCATCATATAGGTCTACAACCTAATTAATACAGTATTATGTTTCAGAAAGGAACGAGCTAAAGAAATGATCTACAGAAATTTCACTTCCAAACTGGGATGCAAATTTACTAGTTCTCTGATGCCCCAAATCTCTGTCCTCTCAGAGATTTGATTGTGCAGAGTACAAGACATCTGAATACCACCACAGACTTGGTTACAGCTCTGTCCCCACAGAGCTCATGCTCCCCTTCTTACCATGCCAACTCAGGACGAGTGCTCTGACATGACAACCCAGGCTTATGAAGGCATTGCTGCTTCCACCTGCCTTCATCCCCCTCCCCCACACCCAGCTCTCAGCCTTGCACACATCTGCTGTCTCTTCCTCCTCCTGTACTTTCATGATGATGCTTTTGCAACTCATTAGCTACTAACACCTACTACCACTTTCCCCCAAGTTAGGCAAGACAATCTCTTTGTCTGACTCCACCTGGAAAAAGTCCTACCTATAACTTCTAACAAATGGATTAAGCAACAAAAGGTTTTTTCCAGCTTAAGAAGAAAACCGCATCCCAAGTAAAGCATGCCTAGTACTCCAAAAATCCTGTGTTCCTACAGCAGAGGACAAACCCCAACATAGGTCTGGAGAACTAAGGCTGACTCTTATTACACCCTTTGCCATTGGAGGTTTTTATTCCAAGTAACCACCGCTTTGTGTAATTGCCATGCCACGTGACTGTTCCACAGAACACAACTGGCAGATAATCATTCGTCAACCATCACATACCTTACCATCTTCTCCTCAAGTCTTTTTCCAGGCAGGTGGTCTGTTACATGCAAGTAGAAAAGTCCGTGCTTCCCAAAACCAGAAAAATCTTTCTGCCTTGGAAGTCTAGGGTAGAACTTACCTTTTGGGGGACTGGGATGCAGGCAAAAGGCAGCAGAGTATGTTTTATTCCAAAAAACATCTTGTAAAACACTAATTATCAATTTTTTGCTATGCTGATTTCCATTATACAGAAGAATTTAAGTAGAATATATCAGTCACACTTAACTGGCTCTAAATTAAGTTACATGCCAGGAGCACAGTTGCAGAAAAGGAACCGATACAACAAAAGAGAGGGGAAAAAATTGTGCAAAGTGTTTCCATGCAGTAAGCGGGCAATATATTCAGCACGTTGTGGCACAACAGAAGCCTCCATTCCAAACATGTTCTCCCATCTGCTAGTTGTAATTCTGCAAAAGATCTGTGAGGCTGTATCTATTATCTGAGAGGACAGACTACAGACTCCAGGTGAACTGCAGCAGTACAGCAGGTGAAGCAGTAGCTTTAGGGGATAACAATCCCGTTGTATTCATTTGTTGAAATGACACCCTAATTTTGTTTGTAGCCCTAATTAACAAGTTATTTCAATAAAATAAAATTAGAAGTGTTATATGCTGAGTAGCTCATGATATAATTGACTGCCTTAGTAGACAGCACTTGCATTTAAAGTACAAGCATCCAAATTTCTGAAGGTTTTCCACCCCAACAATGGTTTTATGCTATTTGCAGCTCTGTGTACAGTGCCAGTAAAGAAAACTTGCACCATTTGCATAAAAAAAAAAAAAAAAGGTTTTCTTATAACATTTTGCAGCATGAAAACCATGTTTTTTTTTCATGTACTATTATTTACATTCACATGTGCAAAGTCCCGAAGAGTAAGAACTATTTCCTGGCTGTACGCTAGCTTCCTGTAATACCACACAGTATCTTCACAGAAGTTAAGAAGGAGGAAGATAGTCTCAGTGTCTGTAGACTTCCTCAGTAACAGACTGAAGGATATGGACAGATAGCCAATTTCTTCGACTAAGTGGTGCAATTAGATTCACAGTGCATGGATTTGTGATTATTTTGTTCCACAATAGCAGTAACAGCCACCAAGCTGTGCCTAAGGTTACCTGTGTAGAAAAGGCCTGATAACAGGTTCAGACTGCAGTGGTAAGTGCCAAGCCCCAGCTGCTCATTTAGGTGGCGTTACCACATCTTTAGTCACCTGTGTTTTCACTCAGAGTGTTAGTTCATAACTTGTTGAGATGAGTGACTGACAAGCAGAGGCCCCTCATGTGCACAGTCACAGAATCCCAGGCATTACTTCACAACCTGCCCAACTTTAAATGAGCCTCTCCAAAGAGTTGTCTCAGATGAGTGCATTCAGATGAGTCACAAAGGCACAGAATTCCCAATTTCTCCAAAAGCTACCTACAAAATGTTTTACAAGGGCTTGTCTCCCTCCCCACTGCAAACCTGTACCAAACACCATTATGTGTCTACAAAAGACATCTCAAGACACTGTATTTGTAAGGTGCATCTGGACATTACCTAGAACTGTTCTGGTGGTGGGAAACATTAGGGTCAGCATCACTATTGCAGTGCAAGCTATCGAATGAAACAGTGATTTGACAAAAACTAGAATACAACAAAAAAACAATTCCTTCTATAGCATGTTTGCTTTTGCTATCTCTTGGTGCTGAGAGGCACCATCTAACACCAGCCTGAAGCTGCACCTCTTGAACTACAGCAGCATATTAGGAGTGCTGGATTCCAGAGCATCAATGGAAATTTAAAGCACAGCAGATGAAGCCATCAAATCTAAACACCAGTGCATTATAAGACTCTTTCCCAAGGTATTGTTTTCATAATAGATTTGAAAGGAAGAGTCAAAGAGCTTTCATCTTAACTACACCATCTTTTCCTTAGAAAGTGGCTAATCATTCACTAGAGAAAGCTCAAACTGCTGTACAGGGGCCAAATTCAGTCATCTTCAACTTCCATATAAATGTGGGAGGGTGGGGGATAAAAAAAAAGGAACTAGCTTAAATCTTCTCCTCAGAATTAGTGTACATCAACTGCCATCAGAAAGTTAATATTTGTTTCCTAAAGACATGACAACACACAGCACATGGATTGTGATTTCTTGGCTTTTATTGAGTGGTACTTCTTTTAAGGAAAATCCTTTCTACAAAATACCTCATGTCTCAGTCAAAAAATGGACAGCCTTAGATAAAAGTTTTGTCTCAAAGGCAAAGCAGACTACATCTTAGAATGAAAGTATAAGGTTTATTCTCATTCTTAGTACAAATGCAAGAATTTATAGAGTTTCAGAACAACACTATGCCACAAACTACATAAAAAGATTCCACTGCACCTTTGCAGTCAGGTCAGTCTGAAAGTTGAACAATTACAAATCAGTGGGTCAAGCAGTAAGAATTCTGAATCCAGAGACTGGAAAAAATTCAGGAGCACATGACTTAGTTGAGTTCTGAATCAACACTGTCTAGTTTCTCTTGCTTGCAGTTGACCTCTATCTTATATATATAATAAAACTTCTGTACCAAGTACTTATTTTTCTGAACAGTGCTGTGCTTCTAACAAATAACGGTTAACACACCGTTAGAGACTTAGCCAAGATTCAAGACAAGGCAACACTTGAGGTAACATTGCCATGGAACTTCACAGGTACCCTCTGGGAAGTTAGGATATTCCAAGTGCAACGGTCTATACAATCTTCATAAGACAAAGCAGATCAGTATCTACATTAGGAACCCGTACGTTCATGCGTGACATAAGTTTACTCATCTTTTCCTGCTGAAGCAGGACTCCAAATTGTTCAGGTTCCTTCCAGAAATTTAACCTTTACTGCTGAGCACACTGCGTTTCAGGAGTTGGCTTAGAAGATACATACAACGTTGTATATTTTTTCTTGTGTGTTTTCTTCTCAGTTGTGAACTTATTTTCTTTCTTATCTTCTTTTTCCGTAGTTTCAAATCTGGACTCAGCTGTTAACCTATAGGCAAAGCAACCATTCTAAATACATATTTAGTGAACAAAAACAGGGCTAACAGCTTAAAGCAAAATCAAGAAGCCTGGCATACAAGACCATACATATACAAAGACAGAGCAAGCAGTGCTTAAGAATCAAATGAGATAAAATAAAACATCTCTACATTGGCCCTATTCACTTTCCATGCACTTAATGTACAGCCTTCCCCCCTTAGTGCAGAGAGGTTTGGTAAGAAAAGATTACTGTTTGTGTTAACTACTTGGGATCAGCCTTTAAAAAATACAAAGCAGAACAAAACCAAACAAACCAAAACAGTGACTGTGCCATGCACATAAAGGAGAGCAAGCACACAAAACTCCAAGTGAGAAGTCCCAGCAACATTGATACAAACACAATTCAGTCAAACATTTTTTTTAACCCCACCAAAAAATACTACACTTCAAGCAACATACTAGTTTCCGCCCCAGGTCTGCACTGCTACTGCCTTTATCTTAGTGTCTGAATATCTGAAAATAAGTTGTTGGAGAAAAAGCTTTATTTTCAGGCTCTAAATTACCTAGTTTGGCTACTAACATGTTTTAATTCTGCTACAAATGCAAATACTAATACAACAGCAACATCGCTGTTTGAGAGGTAAGTTAAAACCAAGATTTAGACATCTGCACAAAATCAGATGTTTTGGTTAAGAATTACTTAAAAATACAGATGTGTCATTAGAACAAATTGATCAAGTGGTATTTACTCAACCAAATCACCCACAACCAATTGACTATTACACACAATTATTTCCACAGCACAACAAATTACAGAAAATTAAGTCCCAAATTCAACACCACTTGACATATCCACACAAATCTTATGCTGATTCATCACCACATCTGTTAAAGCAGTCCTCTAGTGGCCTTGTGGATTTCTAATGGTCTCAAGAGCCTCCAGTGAGCAACCCACAACAATCTGCAGCTGCTTTCTAGGACAGGTTTCCAAACCAGAATAGCTGCTACCCAGTTGTTAGATTTTTTTCTGCAATATAGACATACAGCTGAAGATGAGGACTAGCAAAGAAGCTGTAACAAAAAAGTCTGGAGAAATTCAGCTACAGATTCAACCCACTCAATGTCTAATTTATCTTGACACACTAATATTTCAAACTATTCTTACCTATTGCAATCAATATGCATATTATTTCCTGTAATTACCATCTCAATAGGCTAAGGACAACTACACTTTGCTGTGCATCTCCCCTAGGTCAGCAGTGTTTGCTTCTCCATTTGCTCTGTGCTAAGGCCACATCTCTAACTCTGATGGCCAACTATTTTTTTGTCCATAGTCAGCTTTCCCCCAGCTGCCCACCATTTACATGTGCTGCTGCTTCCAAGTAGCAAATAATTACATGATTATGACAAGAACCAATTACTGAGACAAGAAAAAGTGTATTCTTAGTAATAAACTCCTGGTTAGTATTTGGTCTGCAGTTCAGTCTGCACTCTTCTAGCAGCTGTAATTAGGGATGGACAGCTTGTCACATCAGAAACATCACATTGTTTCATAAAAGTAAACAGCTATTAGAATTTATTTGAAGAGGAGAAAAAAAGACATCTCTTTGAACGCACACCAAAATATTTACTAAGTCAGCACGAAATAAGCCAACTTCCTCAGCCTACCACCATGTGAATACGTCGCTACAGTAATTTATCAGAGGACTGACACTGACTTGGAGATGAGATGAAATGAATGAGCCATTCCATGTCAGTAAGCTGCACTTTTAGGTTAGTTACAGTTGTTATCCGGATCAGCAATAGATTGCCATAATTTGCTTCAGTAATGAAAACCTTAATTTCTGTCAGTGAGGTATTCAGGCTTGCCTAAAGATTCAAATAACTGAGCTTTCATGTGACAGTGAACAGACAATCCAAGCAAATAACTTTTTCCTCTTTCATTCTTAGCACCTTATAGTTGACATGCAAATGCTTCAGTACTTATTATTCTACAGCCTACAAGTGCTTAAACCATACCTTCATTACCATACTCAAATTTTTATGGAAAAAACACACATTCTACTAGTGTGCAACAGATCTACAGGCTTCTACATAGAATACAAGGACAAACCAGAGTTCAGCTAACAGCTTCTCAAGCTAACAGCTGAGCATCATGTCCTGAAATTAAGTCTCACCAAGATCAAAAATCAGCCAGTCCCTTTAATTGTTTTCTAGCAACCTCCATAATAGTGCAGGTATAGCAGAGAAAGTGCTACGAACTAACTGCACCCTGCATTCCACATCCTCCCTGTGCCACTTGGTGAGGAGGAGGTACAAGCTGGGAACGAAGCAGGGGAAGAAGTGGTAGGGGGTAGGGAAAAGGTGGGTTTCTTTCTCACTATGCCAATATTTCTAATTGGCAAGATGCATAGCTTCCCCAAGTCAAGTTTATTTTGCCTGTGCCTAATCGATCCTTGTCTTTATCTCAACCCACAAGCTTTTTCCATCTTACTTTCTCTCCCATCCTGTTGCAGAGGAGTTAGAGCAGCTGAGCAGGTATCTGGCAGCAAGGCAAAGGTAACCCACCGCAGTCCTCATCCCAAGCCAGCTCACTGACCACCCCTTATAGCACTGTCATATTTTATCAATTGCTATCACAGGAGAACAGATGGATCAGAGGAAAAAAAAAAAAAAAAAAAAAAAACCAACCCAACCCCCCAAAAAAACCCCTGGTGAAACTATGGCATGGTTCTATCAAGCCTTGTCTTTGTAAAGTCCAAAACTGAGATATTAATGGGAATTCCTTCTACCCATTCAGGAAGATCAACTAGTCTCATCAGCTGGAGCTTTACTTCCCAAGGACAAATGCCATGCCTAAAACCCCGAAGCGAGTATTAGTTATCCAGACCTCCCGCGGAGCCAGATGGCTGCAGGCATTTGAACAAAGTCCAAATGAGGTAGGTTTGGTATATGTAATCCAACTAATTTAAAAGAGCAAATAAGCTCTTAGGCACCAAAGCCCTTCTTTAGATCAGATCTAAGCAAGCAACCTCTAGATCCAAACAGAAATTAACCTGGGCTGCAAGGGCTGGAATTTGCCATGTCATTTCAGCAGTACACAAAAGCATTTCAGTACAGACATGGATCTTTTTATTGAGCAGCTGGCCTAACACAAAATAGCACTACCTATATAACCTTTGCATTGCCTGAATTACAATAGCAATTAATAATCATCACTTTAGGTATTTAAATCTATAGTCCCAACTACTATGTTCTCGACACTCACACACCATAACCTAGTAAGTAGCATGACTTAATAAAGGACTCCAATGTTTACTTGCTTTAAACTTCTTTAAGTATACACACCTACTGCAGACAGATATGCTATCAAACTTCCCTAGCTTGACCTTGCTAAACCACAGTAGCAAGTGAGACTTCAAATGAGGCAGTTTGTCACCTGCACCAGTACATACAGATCACCTCTGACCACTTCACCTCCTAAGCTAAGCTGACAAAGCTTTTCAAACAGCCTTTTCTAGAAATGAAGTCTGCAACCCTTTCATAGTTACTGTGGCTCTTTTCACTGCCACATTTCATGGACCAGTAATGACAGAAACAGACAAATTATTGCATAAAAAAATATTCCAGTTCCAAAAATAACCCCCAACAACCAATACAGACTTTCATTTGGAGCATCTCATTTTATTTAACACAAAATGAAACACTGACAATTATCCACCACACACATGCCAATTATTTTTTCCTCCCCTAAACTCTCCCTTTTCAGGTCCATGTTCCTGCTTAAGTTTCCAGTATTTTTGTACTTTCACCTTTAGCTGTATTCCTACACAGGGTTTGGCCACATCTATCACAGAAAAATCTAGAAATTCTTTTTGTGTTTAGAACCTAACCTCTCAAATACTCCAGCTTTATCACAACTTCATCTTAGTAGATCACATTTAAGTAAATCCTTACAGTTTTCTTAACACCATAATTCATCGGGGATTTAGTAGTTCATTATCACTATCAGAAACACCAACAGAATCTTCTGCCTGGATTTGCACAGGCTCATACCACCACTGGTAACAAATTAAAGGCTTATATGGAGTTTTACAGCAATTTTGTTGTATTGTGGGGTTTATTTTTTTCTATCTACTGTTTTCTGTTTTGTTCTGTATTTGAACCAACACCAATTCATGCAAAATTATAACCATCTAGGACTTCACCCTCTTTTTTCACTCGCTGCTTTCTAACAAACTCAAAAAAAAAAAATCTCTCTTCACCCCCTTCTCCAGTAATTCCCTCCTCATTCCTTCAGTTCCTAACTATTTCCAAGAACTTCCCATTAGCAGACACCATGTCTTCTTTCCCAGAAAAGATGCAAGGAACTAAGTTAAACTTTCCACACCCACGTTACATGCTCCCTGTTCTGTGAGTGTATAAAGCACTGCCAAAACACAAGACCATCACTAAATTATCTCGTATCTCTCCTCTCAACTTTCACCACCCACATTTGACCTCCCTGATCTCTCCTCCTAAGTGGCAGTCCCTGCACATTTTGACATAGCTGCTTCAACTGGTACTTCTGTCAGATTCATTTCAGAATGTTTCAGAAAGTGATACTGTTTGGCTACTTCCAATCTGTTAACTGCATCTAATGCAACCTTCAATAATTGATCCAAGAGACAAAATATACATCCAATTGCTTCTACACGCTATTAACTTTGGATCTCTTGTACAGTTTTCCATGTATGAGGCCTTCCTCCATCTTTGAAGCTGCTGTCATTCTAGATTCAATAAACTACTTTTACTAGCAGTCGTAAGCTCAAAACATCTAGCCTATCCCAGATTCTTTCTTTTCCCTTGGAAAACTCACACACGTGTTTACAATCATCACGAACATGAACAAAATACAAAAGATTCAGCTAGGAAAAAAAAGTCAGTATTCATTTTATCAAGACAGAAAAAGCTGGGGCTAGTTACTGTTCTAAGTTACTTGACCATCTATGCAAAAGTTAACTTGAATTCTCAGTTCAGGGGAAAACCTTGATCTTACTTGAGTACTTCTTTCTAGTTATCATGCATCCAGATTATGGAAATCAGTTGTCTGACAATACAAACAGCATAATGAATTGTCTGTTACCTGGTGCAATGTCAATTCTGTTAACTCAACTCAGGTTAAAGATTACTTAAAATAATTTCCAGGCTATTTCTGCAAGATAACAAGGGCTGAAATTTGGTATGAAACTGAAGCATGATACCTATTGCCTTTGTTACTTCAATGGGTAACACAGGTGTGTGGCAGCTTTAAAGGCACCGAGAAGAGAGTCCCATTTCTGAAGCCAGAGCAAGCTGTGTGAGCTGTCATGCTAGCTGCACACCATAAACATTTTCAAGTAACAGGAAAGTCAAAGATTGTTACAGTTTCAAGAGTCTTTTTTATTAGTCATCATTTTACCCTTTCTAAAGAGTATTGAGAGGTTCAACGCGGGGAGCCGGAGCTGAGGAATTACACTGCATGCAACACTGAGGAAATAGATAAAGAAGTGGATAGCACAGTTCATGCAGCGAAAGAAAAGAGATGCAGGTCTGTGCTGATTGCCTTGACCATAGACAGAAGCTGACACTGACCTGGGGTCTGCTGAAGTCAAGGAATTGCTTCCACTTCCGCTATACGAAGTGAAGGCTTCATGATTCTCGTCTTGTGCTTTAACTCTCTTTCTTTCAGGTTCAGTTACGTTTTGCATTGCTTGAAGAGCCATACTTATTGATGGTGCTTCAAGAGCATGTTTTTTTGGAGAAGCAGCACTTTGGCCCATGTTCTTGGAGATCATCTTTGCTTCCTCCTTACTTGACAATTGAGTGAGAGCAGCTTCTTTTACTGAAGTATTCTTGCTGTCCAAGTATTCACAAGTAGCGTCCACTGGAATCTTCTCCCTCTTCTTCTTCATTTTAGTGCCTTTAAGTAATTCTAAGAAGAAAAACATAACTTTGTGTACACAAGAGAAGCTGGAGGTAACTTGTCCATCAACATGTTCATAATAAAACTACTGAAGAACATTTCACAACTGAACACCTTGTAATAATTCTTAACAGACAACTTAAATCTCTCAAATCATGTCCTTTCATGGAATGTGTTATGAGCACACAAGCATCCCAATAGCCATTCCCTTGAAAAAGGGACAAAAATCTCTTCCTCCCCATCTGCTCTACCCTCTTACCAAGGCTTTTGATTAGATGCTCTGAACTACACATATATGCTCAAATATTTTATTTCTATTTTGGATGATGCTGAGGTGAGCTTCCACAACTGAAAAGAAGTGAAATCCTGGGACAAGTTCTAAAACCAATTCTGTTTTCCCATTCATCTCCTCCACAGGCTGCAACACCATTTTCACACATGCCCAGGTATCAGCTCTTTTCCTGGTGGGTCTCCTGTCAACACTTAACCCATATTAACTTGAGCTACTTAACAACTTTTCTTCGAAATGCTTTGCACTTATTGCAAAGCTCCTGTCAGCTGCCTACATACAGAATGCCAGTATTTCTTAACAGAAAGTTACTCCTACTATGGAAAGCACCTCCTGAAAATTTGTTTCCACCTTCTTCACCATAGGTATCTAGCTATACTCTAAAGCCTCTGAACACTATAATGTGTACTCTTTAGTCTTCTGAAATTAGTCTAAATATACCTATTGAATGTCCTTGAGCAATAGAAGGCTTTACTCTTTTAGTTCAGCAGTGTTTGAACCAGGCTATTATCCAAAAGGGAGACATTTAAACACTACTTTATATCTGTAACTAACCAAGTATCTTCCTGCTTCATGTCATTCAACTTGTGAAAGCTGAGAAGACAAGATTTATTCCCCCTTCACAAAATGCAGAAGTCATATTTACCTTCAGGCTCATATTTCATTTTTAGCTCATCCAGCTTAACTCTCAAGTTCATATTCTCACTTTGACAAGCTTGTAAATTCCTCTCATTTGTGAAGAGTTTCCTTTCAACTTCCAGAACCCTTTGGCTCTCATACAGAGCTTTCATCCTCTGCAAGGAGAGTTCATTTTTCAAGGTTTCAGTTTCCTTGCTGCAGTGGAGAGAAAATGATACACTTACTCATACTTGGCTTCTTTTGGGTTTTTTTGTCTTGTTTTTTTGTAGTGGTTTGTTCCGTCCCCCCCTCAGTAAGGCAGCAGATATCAAGTGAACTCAGCATTCAACAACTTCACATGAAGTTCATGTATTTATACACTAGTAGGAAATGAAATAGACATCTTCCAGAGCTATGGAAATTTTCACTTTAACTTGACAAGGCAGTGAGTTCAGATAGCAGAGATAAAATGTTTGTTAAAAACAAAGCTGTAAGCTGAACAACACACACAAATGGTTTGAGAAACCTTCCCTGACCTAAAAATTCTCTTAATTTCATTGGTGTTTTTCTAGTCTGTGTATTAATTAATAAAAGTATGCCTATATCTGACAATACAAGCTTTACACCAAGGTGTTACAATAAGCAACCAAAAGAAAAACAATTATATTCATACTCAGTGCACGCCCTTGCCTCTGTTTCAAAGGCCATTACCTTCCACATCATCCAGACTGAATCACCCTTCCTCAGCGATCCTGCTAGCCTCTCATACATACAAAAAAAAAATATATAAGCTGACAGACTTCTTCGGGGTTCCCACAGCACACCACTGCCTCCTGCTGGACAGGCGATACTTTCACCTGAGGGCTTCAAAACAGTCCTGAGGCCAAACACTATGGACTTTGTAATTAACAGATATGGCATTCACTACCCAAAGAACACATCTCAACTACATAGTCCAATGAAACACTTCAGGTGAAATTATCTGTCTCTTTTTAGAAATGCAATTAATATATACAGCCTAAAGACTTGAAGATGTTTCACACAGGTCCTTACAGGTTAACTTTATCTTATTATTTTTTTAAGTTCTCAATTATCCTGTATGTAGAATATGAAATTTTCTAGAAAAAAAGCAACAAAAATATAGAAGAGTTGTGCTGCTATCTTTTGCAAAAATAAGTAAAGTGACAAACCAAACAACTCAGTCGTGTAACATGGATAGGATGGCTCCACAGCATTAGAAAATGAGGCCATGAGAATATCTATTAATACAGTCAGTGGACTACATACAAATAGTAACAGAAAAAGGGAGAATAAAAACCAGTTGCTAAAAAACAACCAGACTACAGCCAACTTCTAGGCCTCAGACCATTAACTACTTACTTTGAGTTGTCAAGTTTCATTTGCAATAAATCTGCATAGTAACCATCTTCAGACTCTCCTCCTTTTGAGCCACTGCTAACTCTGGATTCTTCCATATTCTCATATAAAGCCTGTTGAAAAAACAACAGGCCATCAAATAAGGACCTTTCAGAAGCGCATTACCTGAGAGCTTGGGGGAAGTTTTCCAAGCATGTCTATTGAGAATCCTCATCACAGAGGCACATAAACATACAAGAGAGCTCCATTGCTCTGAGTACTTCCTCATTTGTTACAAACACCAAATAGCACTGAAAAAGACAGTTTCTCTCAATCACAGGAAGACAAAGCAATAAAAAAAGCAAGTTCTCAACTCCAAGTAGTTTTCAAATACCACTGCAGAACAGTTAATCTCCTTTTTACTTGAAAATACAAGACCGGTTAACCCATAAAGACTGAAACACACTCCTTATTTGTGGGCATCAGCAGCTGGACCCGAAACAAATACAAGCCATGTTAAATCAATATCCAACAGCAAGCAAACAATAAAATCCATTGGACCTTTTAGATGAGAAAGGTAGTTTATAGGAAGGATGCCATAAAGGCAATAAACTTTCTATCAAATACATCTGTAATGTGACATTCTGGGGGGTTGTTTCGTGTTTTTTTTCTGAACAAGTAGTACTCAGATTTAACACTGTCCCACAGCTTCTGCGTGTCACTGACTGTAGGTTCTTTTGATGGTTATTTGAATCAACCATTGCATTTCCTCACGCTACTTATTGCGTACAGACAGAAATAAATACTGACCAAGCTTTTACATGACAAGACTGGTAAAGCAATCAAGCTGTCTCCATTGCTTACTCAAATGGGTTAAGCCTAGCTTTGTGCCACTTTGGTTAAATGCAGAAGAGAGGACACTATCCTGGAAAGCATAATCCTAATGCATAAGCTAATACACCTCAGTTTACATTCCAAAGCTGTAATAAAAAAGGGCCAAATGAGTCTAAGTATGCAAAAAAGGGTACAGATTTCACTCTGTACACACACAAATATCAGTACCATTACAATAGTACATACAGGGTTCTTGGTGTTCTGGAGGATGAGAAACACGACAAGATGCTAGCGAGTTGCGTAAGAGGAGCGAAGAAATGGCTTTACAAGGGTGATTAGGCAATTCAGTAGTTTTAGAAATGCACATGCTTCAACTGCGAAGTTATCGTGCATTAAGGAAATATCCATGAAATCCAATACAGCTGGAAGACTACAAAGTGATAAAACTCAAGTACACACAGAAAAAATAAGAAAGGTTTCTGTCTTCAGAGAGAAAAATCACATGGCCCAAGTTCACTGAGCCATAACAAGTAATTGAATTTAAACACTACAGCCAACTATGTAAATGAAGAAGGTGCTCCACAGGAACCCAGAAGAGGCTGCTTCTCCAAATCAGGGGTTGGGTGGTGTAGTACTTTCTGCTTCGCTGAGCTTCATAAGTTCTCAGAACCGAATTTTGGTCAAATCAAGGTACAAGTAAGCTTTGGATCCCTTTTCAAACTTAACCATGGACTGCAGATAGTTTTCATAACTCTTCTTATTCTCATGTTTTAGCTTCTGATTACTTTTCCACTTAAATATAGACTACATACCTTAAATTTTTCTAGTTGCCTCACTTTCATAAGGAGATCTTCGATCTCACCATTCTTTTGTTCTAACATAGACTGCAAGCGTTCCAGCTGCTCAAATTCTGCCTGAGAGCCTTTAATCTGTAGCAGTGTAGCCATTTGGAGCTGTAAAAAAAAGGGGGGGGAAATAAAAGAAGTCTTCAGGAAAAATCTCTAGTTCAACAACAAGCTTTAAAACTCCCCCCATTTTTTTTTTCAGTTCTGATTCTGATCAGAGGTATAGATAACACCAGGTTTTCCTTGTGTAACATTGATCCAAGTATTTCAGATTCTTCTGCTCCTTCAGTGAAAGGCATCTTTTGAAGCAAAGGAAAACCCATTGTCATCATAAAAGGAGAAATTTATCAAAGAAGTCTTGCATTTATAGCAGATTTCTCTGACTTTTAACATCATAGTACAAGGGCCTTAACACATACACTTAAAAGTGACCCATCAGACACTTATCAGCTGGAGAAACAATATGAAGTGTAATAATTGAAGGACTTAACACAGTGTTAGTGATAACTGGAGCATTTTACAAGCTTAGTCACTACAAGGTAACACTGTAAGACACTTGGAGAAATCACAGATAAAGGATCAGCTGAAACAAGTCAGACTACAGATTAACAGAGAAAGCAAGAGAAAAGCATTTACCCTAGAGAATCTCTTATGTCAAGTAAAGGGCGTTATTGATTCCGTACATAAACTCAAGCTCAAGACTCAATCATCACCTCCTCATAGCTTTTACAGGACATAAGGGAGGCAAAATTTTAACCCCTGCTGGCTGACTAAAACTATCCTTACATTTCACAAGCATGTAGACACTTGATATTTTCCCCTTCCACTTAAAAGTCCACTTGCTAACTCAGAATTGCAAATGGCAGTTGATCTACATAAAAACAAAGAATAGAAACATTAATCAACTATCAGGGATACTGTGGAAATACATCAGACATGGTAAAACTTTCACAGGACCGCTGCTTACATTCTATTCAGGAGTCAGATCTTCACAAATCATCAGTAAACACCACCTTCAGACACTCTGACAACTGAAGCTGCAACAACAGGTTAACTACTCTGTGGGAATCAGCTGCTAAATAAAGTTAACTATAGACTGAGCTTTAACACACAGCATCACAACGCCACACAAACACAGAAAGGCTCCTGACAGGGAATTTAAGATGTCAGCTTAATCGAAACAGCTGTCCTAACAAAATACCTATTCCCAGTATCGATATTGGAAGAAATGTTACGGGGACAAGTGAGTACAAAATTGAAACTCCAAATAAAAACATGAAGTAGTAGATAAAGGATACCAACTTCCCTCAGTTCTTGCTGAAAATCTTCACTATTAGGAATGTTTCTTATGCAACCACTCTGACTGATTTACCTTCATATTACAAGGAGAAAACTTCTGAAGAAACTGATCCTATTGAAACGTCTTGCTCAAATCTTTAGCTCTCAAGGTCACATTTTAGGAAAGGAAAATGCCTTTGCTGAATCTGTAGTTCTTTTCGTGTCCTTTAATAGTGTTTGTTCATTTAATTTCAACCTACTTCTCCACAAACCTAGGTAACAAGCACCTGTACCTTCAATGCTACCCATGATCACCACTCTTGATGCTTTACCCACTCTCAGACTGCATGGTCAAATATTGATCACAATGAAAGGATCCACTCTTGTTGGAAAATCAGAAGACTAACATGATAACAGCTGTCAGTTTTGCAGCATCCTGTTTATTTTTGCTTCTACATCACCTCTGTTAACTATTTCTCAACAGTATTAACCAACAGGCTCCCATCCTATAGAAGCAGTCCAGAGGAAATAGTTATGACAAAAACTGACTCAATCTTGCACTAGAGATAGGAAAAAAAAAGCAAGAAAAAATATAGAGAAGAAAAAACCACACACAAAGCCTTGCCTTTTCTTTTCATCCATTCCTGACAACTACAGTTAATACACAAATAAATGATTCATGCAGTATGAGAATTGGATAAGCAAAGAAAAAGCAATTGTAAAGACACACTGAATGCTAGTTGAACTGACAGGAGTTGTGCTTCACTTTAATCCATTTAACAACTACTGATAAAGTAAGCAAATAGTGCCTTTAGTATAACTTGGGAGTTCTAAGATAGAGTAACTCTAGTAGCAATAGAAAAATGCTGATGTACCATAGAAGTCAAATAGTAAATGACATCCACTTTGTTTTTTCTCCCATTTCCCTCCACCCAAACTACTGGATCTTGTTTTCCAGCCAGTCAAATCCCCTGGGCCATGTACAAAAGCACTGACTTCTCAGACCCCACTGAAACTCTGGAGTATTACAGGAATGGTCATACCTTCATTCTTTGCAACTGTTCTCTAGTGAACGCATGCTGCTTTTGCAGGGACTGATACTTTATTTTCACACTGATGAGCTGTCGTTCCATTTCTGCCCTGCGGTCCTCCACCTAGAGGAGATTGATGACAATTACTACAATAAAAATAATGCTTTTTGTCACTTGGATGACAAGTTTTACAAGGACACGTTACCCAGCAATTCAAGTTGGTTCTGCAAATACTGCTTTTCTAGCACCAGTACTTGAAAATATGCACTACTGTCATTATCTCAGAGAGAAAAATGAATAGATGGTGCTGTAGCAGCTGAAGCCCAAAGAGTGAAGTGCAACAGATTTTTCTTTTGATATTGAAGTAACATTTCATATGCTTCAGTGTTGCTGTAGAATAGTTTTGTCCACTGGCATCACAACAAATAGCTCAAAATCAAAACTCAACTGTGTACCAATTCAAGGCCTTCCCTGGGCTTTCACAGAAAAAGCTATGCATGCAGAAATTCCCATGCATTTAACAGCAGGTTAACTCTTACTCAAAAAACTATTCAAAACCCCTCCCAAATATTCAAATATCCAGTTATTTTCAACATGCTTTTAGAAGACAACATTTATCAGCATCTTTCAGTATTTCAGATACTGTCTCCTTCATTAGAGAAGGCTAACCAGCTGAACAAAACTAACTTATTGCTAAGAGCTGCACACAGATATGTCATAAAACCTCATTCCCAGCTTCTATCTTGATATCCAGGAAACTTTGAGCAATTCCATTAAGTTTAGTAACTCCTCAACTTCAGAATGTGAATAAAAATTGTTTTCCATAGGTCAGTTCCTGGACAGTTCAACAGTGAAGTAGTAAGTTGAGGAATCAAGATTCATGCTGGCCAGATTAGGTACTGATACTCTACTATTTTCAGTTCAGTATTAGAAATAAACTTTATCAAATATTTCTTTTCTCCTCTATATTCTCCAGTATCTGTGGCAGAATTGTACCTCAGCAAAGAGAGAATTGCCTTTACTTGTAGGGTCCAAAGACTGTTGCAGTGCATGATCCAGTTGAACCTGAAGTTCCTGATTAGCTTCACGAGCTTTCTAAATTGAAACAAAGAGGATAATAGTCATTTGAGCATCTGGTGTACTGCATATTTGAATTTAATCAGATAGTTTTACCTCTTTTTCTTTCCCTATGCTTTTAGCATGGATTATATTGTACTGCAGTATTTAACCGTGCATACGGTTCTAGTCAGCAAGAGAGAATCAATTTTGTTTAACTAAAAGGCTTAAGATTCCACTTGCTCTTCCGGACAAAAACAAAACTCAAATGCTTTGATGTTTATCAGTTGGATTAATGGCATTGAGACTATTAGCCTTGATGTGATATTTTGTCACAAATCCTCTACTCTGCAGTAACAACTTTTCCACAGCATTCAGTAGGAACGTGAAACAAGACAGATATTTGTATCAATGACCTGTACCAAGGTCCTGTTACCAGGCAGAACACTGCCATGCAAAGAATCCCCATACAACACCTGCCAGAAAAGACTGCCAATTTTTAGCAACAGCTGATGCCAAACATGATTAGCCAAATTTTTTTTTTTTTTTTTCCTTCTCCTCTGCTTTCTCCTTCTCTCTCCCTCCCTCCTCAGAACTCCTCTCTTCAAACTCTTCTGATTTCACTAAAAAGCTAGCACCACAAGTTGTGGAATTCAGGGACTATCTACTACCTTGAAAAAAATTAAAAGAATACCTCTAATGCATTACTGTAAGAAACAATTTCTTTTTCCCTCTCTTCTTTTTCTCCCTGTAGACGCTCCAGTTGATTCAATAAATTACTGTTTGCAAGTTCTAACTGTTCTTTTCTGTACTGCAGTTCATTCATCTTTTCTTCAATATCAGCCTAAACAAAAAAGAAAATCAAGTATGGAGTTTATAAAACAATTTGAATAAAAGCGGGCCCAAGTGAACCAAACAGGTTTGCCAGTAGTAATTACTTGTAAAAGAAAATATTATCTTGAAGAAGAAGTTGTACTCAAGTCTAGTTATTAAGGCTATTTTTTTTCTGTTCATATTCTCTTAATAATAAGCCAATCATAATGTAGCAATATACACAGCATCTAAAAATTAACTGAGCAAAAGCACAGAAATTTATTTTCAACTAGTCTACATTCCTGCTACTGAAGTACTCGTCACACACCTTCACGCTTCCTAGTTCAGTGAGTTCTATCTGAAGATTGATCATTTCTGAAGACATGGTTTCATGTACACGTTCAGACATCATATGTAACTCTTCTGATTTGGCAGCAATTATTTCCTTCTGGTGATCCACTTTGTGTCTCAATTGTTTCTCCGAGAGTCGTGTTTCATCTAGCTCTGCTTTCAGGTTCTCCAACTTAAAGACAGTTGACAATTAAATAGTACCATTTTATACTAAATTCTTGAAAAGCACCATACTTATGACTGTTGTAATTACAGAAAATGTCTTAGAAATACAGCTTAAGAGCAAACTCTTAAAAAAAAGCTTTGAAATTTCATGTAATTCACAAAATAACTACACAGGTGTTTCTTAGAAACCAACCAAGCCACTAAACATTGTAACTTACTAAATTTGTTTTGGTACCAAGTGTGCAATTATGAGTTAAATACATATTCTTTAAAATACTATTAGCAACCTTTTAGCTGTGCATTAGTTGTCAAACCTTGTTTTTAAGGTCACTGATTTCTTGTCCATAGACTCTGGCAAGCTGTTCTTTCTGTTTATCCAGTTGCATGTTTTGCTGTTGCTTAAGGGAATCACATTCAAAACTCAAGCTTTCCAACATTCGATTCTTGAGTTCAATTTCTCTCTGAAGAGTGTATTTCTCTTGTTCAAATTTCTGGAAGAAATAACAGACTGATAAAGCCAGATGTAATATTCATAAATGCTTAAGGAACAATGTGCTAAATATAGGCTCAGAATCAAGACACTCGATGCCTAAAACCTGCCGCTCATTCAACCTTTTGTTGCAGTCACAATTAGGGAATTTTCCTACATGTTTAAAGAGAAAAGTAACCCCCCAAAAAATCCCCCAAAACTGCTCTGAAATTTTAGGACTCATTTGGTTGTACAGTATTGTTTTCTTCATGGAACACAAATTTCTTAGCACCCAATGTGAAGGATGGGGGTCTCTTCGCCACAAATCTAACAGAAATGTAGTCAGAGCTTAAACATCCTTCCTATTGCCATGGAACCCATTATCTTAAAAACTGTTACGTGCACCCAATGTTCCCCTACAGCAGAAAAGCTGGGTTCAATGTCTGGTAAGGACATACACTGTTTTCAATAAATCCTATCAACCCTTTCACGTTGAAGAATTACTTTTTGTATCAGCTTCCCTCAATGCCTGACTGTATGTGTTTGCAAAGCATAAAGCACAGCATTTTACTCCTCCATTTAGCTAGCAATTAAGGAGGAGAGGAAAAAAAAGTCTTGAAAGAAGAAAAGGTAAATACCAAAGCTAAATCAGTCTACAGACACAAGATTTTCTTGGGGTTTTTTAAATAAAATAACCTTTTAAAATACAAACCAGAGTTATGAAAGGAACAAAACAAGAGTTTTAAGCCAAAGATAAAGACAGTGCATGGAGAACACCTGAGAGCACACTGCTGGCCCTACCCCAGAATGGCAAAAATCTAGCGTGATATGTCTACATAGACTTTTAACAGCAGCACACAGATTTTTCTGAAAGACCCTTGTGCTACAGTTAAAACTTACACTTGTGTTCACTGTAATTGCTTTTACCCACTGGTGCCAAAGAAAGAAGGGAACCACAGGTGCCAAAGTTCAAAAGCATCTGTTGGATAACCACAGTTCCCACCCAGGATGTTATTCTACTGCGTGAAAGCACACAATTCCCTCTCTCTGCCTTTGGAATCTAAGTTATCAACTGATCTGGTTGACACAAGCTTAGCTCTAACTGCTCCAGCCTATAACACGGGATTACAACTTACAGGTGCAGCTTCACAACGGACTGGGTACCACCTCAGGTTGTCTGCAGCAAAAGAGGATCCTGCCCTGCCTTCCATAGCATTTGTGCTTTTCATCACCTTACTAAAAGCAAACTGATTAAAATAACCTCTTGGGGCTCATTTTGAATAGCAAGGTGCTACAGCACTGCAGCTGGTAAAGTCAAACCCACAAACATTATAGCTCTATCACAACACAAGGGATGCATGCACAGCCAGAAACAAACTCCGTTTAAGAGCAGCAGTATATCCGAAGCACAAGCTGACTGAAAACAATCATTTTTAATAAACGATTTAATTTTTATGTAAGAGATTGTCCTGATTGGAATCTCATTGCACAATTAATAAGAAAATGAGTTGACTAAAAAATACCTCTACACTGCAACACTACAGTATCCTTTCCTGAGCTGTACAGAAAGGTACTAATAAATTCAGAATCCCTCGGTATTTAGAAAAATTTAAAAACCTAACTACAGAAAAAAAAACACCTGCTCTACAACAAATTTACTTCAGCAAAATTTTCATTTTACTTGAAAGGCAATTAATCCTACACATTACTGAACACTTAATGCATAATTAGCTATGAAACCCTGTCCCATTTCAAGAAAAAGAGCAGAGATAAAAAGCTGTCTCTACAACTACTTAAATTAAAAAGACTTATTAAAATGAATCTAGACTCTAAAAAGCATTTAAAACACCTCTGACATCCAGGAATCAGTTGAAATACAAGAAGGTTATTGACTGTCCTTTGTTACTCTAAGTTTAAAACATCACCTCAGTTTTGTCGGCCAGTTCACGGCGTGTTTGATCCAACTGATTTTGAACTTCACTCTGGGACTCCAATAAATACAATCCATATTGTGCTGCCTTTCTTTGCTCATTCTCTGCTTCCTTGAGTTGGTGTCTAAGACTTAAAATGGTCTCTGTCTCCATTTTTCTTCTTTATGTTACTTCAACACAACAAACACAAAACAATAAAAAAATATATTGCATTAAGTTACAGTAGAAGTTACTGGATTTCGTTTCTTAATCACAACACAAGGATATATTTTTGTATTAAAAATAAGACCAAAAAAAAGCTTAAAAAGTGTCCTGTGAACAGTAAAATAATAGCTGTTTCTACATAAATATGGTTAACATCTTATTCCTGACCATGTCTTTACTAACAGCATGCAACCAAACAATTCCTTCCTGCATACCCAGCCCCATTTCCAAGCACACTAGAAATAAAGTTAATTTCTTAGCCATCTCACCCCACATATATATTGCTGACAAGATTTTCTGTGATATTACAGCTAAAGCCACACTAAGTGTAACAATTCTTGTATACACAATTAACACTCAAGATTCACACAGGCAGCTCCATTAGCAGGATAGTTTACTCCTGATAACATTATGTGGGATATAGAAACAGTGAAAAGTAGCTGAAGGATAAAGAATCAAAAATAGAAACTCTGTTAAAATAGATAAAAAATCTTTGTGTTAAAATTCCATATATTTATTTTAAGTGCTTAACAGAGTCTTTCATGACTGTTTTCCACTTCAGACTTCAGCAGTTGCAGGCAACCTGTTTGTTAATAACCATCTCATGATACAAAGAAATGGATGAATTTTATAAGAGAAGAAACAAGTAACCGTGAATTTTTTAAAAAGTAAAGATAAATCCAAACCCACACAATATTAAAAAAAATAAAGATCAGGTCAAATTCTTACCATAAGCTTGTATGACTGCTTGCTCCTAAATCTACTCCATCAGCACACTATAAAAAAATCAATAATATTGTTAATAGTGCATAGACACATGTACTAAGTCACAAGACGTTCAATAGTAAGATCCAGCAATGGAAGCAAACAAGCAACTGCTCAGCATGCATTTGCAGTAGTGAAGGGGATGAATTAATTCTTAATCACTTCATAAACAGAATTTTAACAAAAGCTTTATTTTCAGAACGCAACACAGCAATTTGGTTGTTCCTGGCTTACTAAATTGTAATTGAGTAACATTTTTAACTCACCTTCAGAGGTCCATCTGTCTTTCTCAGTCTTACTCTTGTACTCCACCTTTAAAACATAAAAAACAAAAAGCAACAGTTGTCTAGCCCAGATGAGTATAAGCTGTCATTGAAGCACAGTCCTTGATAGCAGTCCTTTTCTGAAAAGGCTTAAGGGTTGTGGCTGTCTCATGAAAACGCAGATCACGAGCTAAAGCCCCACAGAAATGCAAATCTTATTCAAATCTTAGTTGAGGCAGCTGTCAAATAGTTTAGAAACAGCCAGATCAGGCAGCGTTGCCAAAGGATAGATGTTCACAATTGGCCTGTGGGGTAAGTAAACAGGCTACCCTGGGGTCATCTTCTAGCAGACAAATGATTTTGAAAGGTTGTTTGGGGATTTTTGCCTTACTCCCTCCTACTTCACTATCTTCTGCATGCTCTCCTCCAGTTTCACACACAAAATCTTTGAGCTCTTAATAAATGATTTAGCAGATAATATAAAAAAAAAATCTTAGGCTTTTCTTTAATTTTATAGTTGAAGTATGGAGGAAAAGAGAAATCATTTTCTTATTCACATGTTTCTTGCCAGCTACTCAGGAAAACAGCAAGTATGCCTTTCTGAGCACAGAAATCCTCAAATCCTAATTGTCAATTTGGGATGAAGCTAAACAGACAAGGCCAGGCAATTATTATTCATATTAATAATAACCGCCATCTCCATTTACTGTACCAAGAGCTCCCAAGGGTTGTACCAAGGGTACTCTGTACCAAGGTTTCCAACAGCTGCCTATGTTCTGCTCTATTCACAAGTGCCTACACAGTTTTCCAGTCACTAACATCATCAGCAACAGAGCGTCTCTCCCTCCAGCCAGTTTAATTGGGTTAAACAAGGCCACTTCTCCACCTCCTCAAGCTCAAGTATTTTCAGGGCTACCTACCTTCCACAAAGCTCATTCTTGGGTGGGTAAGTGCTACAGATAAAATCAAGTTTAAAAAAAAAAAAAAAAAAGAGAGAGAGAAAAAATTTGGAATACAGCCTGATCTTTCAGCGACTCCTAAATACCCAGCTACAACAGGCTGTGTCAGCACCCAGCCGCGTTACCCCTGCTCCTTAGGGCAGGGCACGACCCTTCTGCAGCTCAGGCCGGGTCTTCCCCGCCGGCTGCCTGCACAGCCTCCTGACCGGCTTCAACCCACGGCAGCGAACGACTGGCCCCAGCCCCAGGCTCCTGGCCCCAGCCCCGGGCTCCTGGCCCGAGCAGCAAACGAGTGGCCCCAGCACCGGGCTCCGGGCCCGAGCAGCAAACGAGTGGCCCCAGCACCGGGCTCCGGGCCCGAGCAGCAAACGAGTGGCCCCAGCACCGGGCTCCGGGCCCGAGCCTAGCCCAGGACTAACAGCCAGGTGCGCTTCCCGCAGAACGCCCATGTTCCCTTCGAGCCCCACCGGCAAAGGCCGCAGCGGGACTGAGCTTGTCTCGCTCTGTTCCGCCTAAGGCAGCGTCTCCACGGCCGTAGAAGAAAACGGCCTTTCCTGCGTAAGCAGCCCGGGAAAGGCGCTGACAGCGCGGCCCCGGCGAGGGGAACGGCCTGGGGCCGTCCAGTCCCCGCAAACACGGCAGCAAAGAACGGGAGCCTGGCGCTCCCCTCCACCCTCTCCGAGCCCCGCCGCCTGAGAGCGAGGGGCAAAGCGAGACGGCAACAGCCCCACCGAGAGCGAGCAGAGCCCGCCGGCCCCTGCCCCCGCCGCCCGCCCCACGGTACCGCGCTCCGCCGCCGCTCGCGCCGTTCAAACGCGCTCCGCGGCACCGCCCCCGTCTCGCGAGAGCCGCCTCCTCCCCCGCCCCGCTCAGCCCTGCGGTGCGCGCGCAGCGGCTGTGGGGGGAGCTAACGGCGCCCGGCCGCTCCTGGCAGCTGGGGACGCTGTGTGGGCCAGGAGGCGAGGGGAAACCAACCGAAACAAACCCGGACCCTTCGAGCTCGGCTCCCCAGCGAGATGGTGCGCGGGGCGCAACGGGGCCGCCTGGCCCGGGCCGCCGGCAGTGCCCGGAAAGAGCCGAAGTGCGCGGCCTGTCCGCCCGCAGAGCTGCGGGGCAGAGAGCCGAGCTGCGCCTCCTTCGCACTGTGCCCCAGGAGAGGTCTGGCGTCTGACAGCAGAGCACCAGAGCTGTCTCGTTTATCCCCTCCAGGAGATCCCTTCGGTCAGCAGGCACTGAGGAAACATCCCCAGCCCGTTGTCAACCAGCCCTCTCCTCAGGTGCTGTGGCACTTCACCATCCAACCGTAAAGAGATACCCAGCAAGTGAGAGTGCTTGTTGCATAGCCCTCAGTTAAACTAATAACTTCCGATTAGACCTTAACTTGCTCCCCTTTCTACTCATTGTCACTTCCCGCCCCTAGGGAGACACACCAGGGAGGGATTTCACAGTGTAAGATTGTCCGGAATTCATAGGCCTCCTCACCCAGTGAAGGTCCGAGTAATACCCACAAAGAGCAGCAAAATTCATCAGCTGGGGAGTTTCACTGTGCAGTTCTGGTGGTTATTTCAGAGTCCAAGTACACTTGCCTATGTACCAATTTTCTCTGCCCCAAAAGAAAACCTGAGTAACTTTTAGCTTTTAAGCTGTGGTTAAATTTTTCATCTCTTCTGCAAGATTCGTATCTTTTTACTCTTTTCTCTAACCCCATCAGTACGCATGGAATGTTTATTCTTGAATTTAATATGACATACCTGACAAAAGACACTGCTTACAAACATAGATCAAGTTCTGCCTCTAAAGAGACACGCTTCAAGTAATGCAAGATTAAATTCAAGCAATAGGCTGTAAGTAGATGGAAGGATAACAATCCTATTTGGAGTAACCAGGACAGAAATAGATGTCTTAAGGTAAAAGGGGCTTGGAAAATAAGTACATAGCGTAAAATTTTACACAGGAAGCCAAGAAAAACCTACTACTTCTATGAAAATGACTCCTCTATCAAAATCTGAGTCTAGCTTTTGTCAATAGAAACAGCATTAAAAACTAAATGCATAATGATCTAGACAGTCAAGAATGCCAAATTGGTTAAGACAGGGACAGGAAACAAGAATCCTGTTCTAATCCTGCTTGTGTTGCATTCACTCTGTGATTAACCACTCCAAATACCCACTGCTAAATCCCCTTGTTTTAAAACAAAGATAACAGTGGCTTAATTAACAAATCCATAGCATTCTTCTGACAGTTGAGTACATCTTGGACAAATATAAAATACACTGTAAATAATAAATATAAACAAGATTGTTCCACCAGATTAATTATCCAGCATAACATGCTAAATCATAAAACAGTTAAAATAGCTGCTGGTTTTCCTCACCTTCAGTTGCATAGTCATGTGCAAGAATTGATGTTACATGAAATACATCAGCAAACTCTAATATTTTCCTCCGCTTAGAATTGCCAGTTATGACTTTCAGAACGGTTCTCTTTTCCTTACTGAACTGGCACTCAGACACTGTTTTACAATATACATCTACTTCTTGTGAATAGAAAATGCACACAGTGGTTGCTAATTACTCCTTAGCAATACAGATTTGTCAGGTGGAGTCACCATCTGGGCAGGATGCCACAAGATCATTCACCAGTGTTACATTATCTAATAGTTACATAATACCACCATTTACAGTTCGGTTCTACACCAGACTTCCATCAGTTACACTTAGCTTTGAAGCTGCAGGGTACTCTAAGAGGTTGTAGAAAAGCACAGAATGACAAGGTCACTAAGTCCATCATTTGCAGTATTGAGCTTTATGGAGGCAAATGCTGTTGTTCCACTTAGCTATGAGAAGACTCACTTTCCAGGCTTCTTTTCAGTTTAGGTTGTATTTAGTCCCTCGTTTGCCACTGTAACTATGTATTTGGTCTTAGAGACTTTTTTGCTGCTTATGACCTCATTAACAACTATTTTCCTATACAGATTCTACGAAGCCAGTAGTTACTGAAGCATAACTGTTTCCACGCATGTAGTTTGTGTACTTGTGTTTACTGACATTTCAGATCACTAAACTTAATTAAATCTGTGCACTGTTGACCCTGTACAAAATGTAAACACGTGTTTGGTAAGTCTTATCTACGCTAGCAGGCAAGAATTCCGTGTAAGTATCCCCCCCCCCCAGTGTCTTATTGCCTTTATCTACGTGAAAACAAATGACATTTAGAAACTCTCTTAAGTCTTTCCCTGCTAATTGCTTAGCATAACATATGAGCTGACAAATGTTTTACTAACTGTGCTTAAGATCCCAAATGCTATACAAAGCATTAAGTAATAGTAGCCTAGTGAGAAACAAGTGATTACTGCCTAAGGTTTTTATTTGTTTTGGTTTTTTTTTCCCCTGTTTTGGTTATTTTTTTCTGCTGGTTGTTGTTGGGTTTGTTTTGTGTGTGTGGTTTTCTTTTTCCGTTTTTGTTGGGAGGTTTTGTAGGTGTTTTTTCGGTTTGGTGGTTTTTTTTCTTTCCACATTCACACTCTCTATTACTAAACAACAGTGAACATGGTTTAAAGCCATGTTACTTTATTTGCTATTTCTTCCTCATGAAAGCCAGGGTTTAATTCCTTTCCATTTTTCATCTGGTAAATCTTAAAGTACTTTGGTTGTTTGGTTTTTTTGTTTGTTTGTTTTTTTCTTTTGAGAGGACACACACCTTCAATTAAATAGAATTCACACATCTCCAAGTTTTAAATCATTCCAGTGAATTCCAAGAGCAGTAACAGTAATACTTAAGTTCCTTTGCAAAGAACTCTGGTAGCTCAATAATTACAGCAACAGATTGAGGGCCGGTAACATACTGTTTGTAATCCTCTCTAAACTATTAGTGACTGACCTCATCCAAATCACTTCATCTCACTATTTCAGTGATCTTACCTAAACAAAGACCTTTTGCATTTTTCTTACACATGTAACCTTAACCAGCCTTCTGTGGTTTCTCATGATTACTTAGCAAAAATCCAGCAAGTAGCATCTTTCAAATACAAACTTTCAGGTACTCTCTTAGGAAAACTTTCCATTACTGCTATTTAGATTTGTTTTGGGTTTTTTTGACTATTTGCTTAAATGGCTTAGGAACCTCACAATAAACTTCGTGGATTTAGGTAACTGAGGGATTAAATTATGAACATGTACATTCTCCAGTATGTAAGTTTAGAAACAAGCTACACCAGAAATTTATATTGACTTGAAATAGCATTTTGTAAACAGTATTTTTTTTTCCTGATTTCAGTGGGTTTTGTTTTGTTTTTAATATCAGGTCAAATTTAATGCATCTTTCAAGTTGACCAAGTTGATCAATATCTATAATTAATTTTGCAATTGCAAGGTTTTGCTAAAAACAGCAAGATAATGACACAAGTTTTACATTATTAACTTCAGAAAATACAAGGTAGTTTGTTTGTTTGTACCTGGTAGCTTGAGTCATATATAATAACAAGTTTAATATCATAAAAAGACAATATTATAACAAACTTACTAAATGAACATTTACTAGAACACATAGCATACTACACATAAAATTCACTTGAGCTTTCCTTCTTCAAGTAATACCTACTCTAGTCACTTCAATATACATCTAGTATAAATTCAGATATCTCTTATCAGTCTGTACTTTCATTGCTGTTCAGAATACCCACTGCTCTTTTCTATACATTATGGATTTAATTACTTGATCCTAGCCTTCATTTGACTTATTACATCACTATATATTTAATACAATATTTAAACACTTCTCTTTACCAAGAAAGTATTTTGGTAACAGCATAAAATAAAAATTTAAAAGCCACAATTTGTGATATAAAAACACCTACAAAACGTTATAATTAACATTTCTAATAATACAATCATTAACTAATCCAAACATTTTATTATTCTCTACAAATATTCATAAATTAACCCTTTTTTTTTTTTTTTTAAATATACTCACTACCAGGAGAACTTTCTGACTGCCATCATCTCTTTTTTACACAGTCCTCCCCTTCTAGTAGTTAATATACCTGCAGTTCTAGCCACGCAGCTTTTAGACCGCTGGTTTTCACTCGCGTTCGATCCAGGAGGAGCAGGACGGGCTGGATCCGCCCCCCCCCCGCGGCTGCCTGCGCAGCTGCCGCGCATCGCCAGCGCCACCTCCTGGGCAGCTCCGCGCAGGACGGTTTCCTTGCATCGTCTCCAGGCTCCGCTCAAAACCCGACAGCACCCCCTCATCCTGCCAGGATGGAAGTTCTTTTTGTGATCACAGTCAAGTGTTATAAGAAGCAGGTAACAGCTATTAAATATTAATGAGATAGACTTTTTCATTAATTAATAGAGCTTCAGTTTAGTAAAAGGTATGTTTTGAATTCATTTACATGACTCCATTTTTTTTAATGAACAGTTAGACAGGGTAATTACCTTTAATTTTGATTAGATTTCATTTTATACAAATCATCTGCTACATTCTGGACAATAATTTTAGCACTGCTGCTGTACCTTTCTGATGAAATGGAGTAAGAAGTTTAATCAGCTTCACAAGCTGGAGGTCATTAGCTTTTTTACCAGCAGAACCAATTTAGCCTTCACCTGGGCCTCATTGCAGGCCTACTATAAAACCGTTTCCCCAAAGAGAGGTTATTTTTTTTAAGGTTAGAGCAGTTTAGATGTTTTATGCAAGTAAGTATGAAAAACAGAAGAAATTTTCTTTTGTTGTTTTTAATCTTTGTTGTTAACAATATGTAGTGGGCTTGTGTATGGATTCTGTTAAGAGATAGAGTTGTGGGGTTTTTTTTGACTGGGTGTTTTTTTTTTGTGTTTTAAAATGCTGGATGACATGATCACACTGGATTTCTTCTTAATCTCTATTTAATAATTTTTTTTAAGTAGCTTTCAAAATGCTAACTAAAGGTTGTGTAGTTTTGATAGGACAATAAAGAAAAACAAGTGTGGTAAGTTATAAAACTTGTACTTGAGTTTGTAAATGTTTTGGGGCTCAAGCAGTGTATTCAATTTTTAAGGCCTGTTGCTATTTAAAGACAGCCTCATGAAATGTTCAAGTTAAAATTTTTCTTAACAGGTCTAAATTAACATAGCAGGTTTTCATATTATGCACAGAACTGGGGCTATGAGCAATATGAGACATGAATAATTTGTAACAGTTTTATATCGGACTGCATGGAACATTTTTAGTCATGCTTTCATTAAGAGAGGCTTATTTCTCTACAATTAGAAGCTTAAACTGTAGAACACTCGTTTGGGATCAGGACTATGAAGCATTGCTACATTTTAAGTTTAGTGAAGTATTTTTATCTGAGATTGTGGTAGGAAAGAGCAATGCATTGTGCTGTAGTCAGTTTTGTTTCAATTTTAGATTTTCCCTTTTTAACTTGGCTTGTAATGACTTTTTGTGCTTTGTCAGAATAAATGCTTATGGCTTTACTTTTAATGCTAATCCCAGTTCCCCTTTATCCCCTTTAAAAGGTGAACTCAAGAACTTCATTGGATAAAGCTTTTTTCTTCTGAAGAAAATTTAACCTTGTACTGTTTGGAACTATGTGCTTCTGAGTGTAGAGCTGCATAAGGTGATATGGGACTGTGTTATTCAGACAGGAATTCATGGGTTTACTGTTATCCAAGTTAACAGTGTCTGATATTCCTCTGCTCATATGAAGAGTCAGTGAGCTGAAAACTTGTTGGCTTTGAAGGGATGTTGAGTGCTTTATGCAGTAACTAATTTTTGTTCTGCTTCCCAGTTTACAAGTGCATCATCAACCACAGCAGCTCTACTGTCACTACTCGGCTATTTAGCTTCTTTCTGGGACTGGCAGGCTGAAATGACCTGACCTGTTCAAGTGTTGCCAGACAGCAGATATGTTTTCCAAAGCTTCTGGCAAAGGTTTGTAAAACAAACAAAACCACCCTGCAGAATCTCAACCTTTTTCTGTTTCTTCCCTACCATTTTTATTATCCCCTTATGCTTACTTTTGAAAACTAAGTGGGATACAAAGGCAACAAAGTGAGCAATACCAAGTAAAATAGGACACTTGAGAAAGATGAGACAGAAGGGTCTAATCACTTGAATGTGTTCTTTGCTTATTTGCTTAGCCTGGTAAAATATTCTGATGCTTTTACTCCCAACATCATTTGCTACATAATTATACTAATTAATAGCTTTACTGGCAGATCAGCATCTTAGAGCCTAGTTTTCATTTTAAAAATCTAAACACAATTGACTTTTATGTCTTTGTTAACTATTCATAAATGACTATTTAATCTTTTAAGTTTAATCTGGCATTCAAGATCTCACTAAATGCCTCAGTGAAGATGGCCTGTAACCATATTTGCTGCTTTGTGTTTATTATTATAGTGTGTTTAGTAATACAAATAGTCTTTTTACACAGACAAATTATATTACTGAATAGCCTGAAATATGTGGTGTAAAAACTCGGGCCAATAGCCACAGAAGATCTCCGTAGCAGTGGCATATAAAAGCTTCCTTCAGTGAAAGCAGAAATGCAAGCAGTTCTGAACACTCTTTTCTTAAAATATGTAGGCTTCCTTCTAGGGATTAACTCAGAATTAGGAAAGCAGCAAAATGTCACATTGTTCAGCAAGAGACTAATTTTTGGTGATGTGGGTCTGCCACATTATAGTGTGTCTTGAGACATACCTACTTAACGCAAAATACTGGGGTGCTGTGTCCAGGTAATTAGTTCAATGTGAAGGGAAGCAGTACTTGAAGGATTGTCACAGACAAAGGGTGAAGTGAAAGAAGTTCAATCATAAATGAATGCAATAGGGGGAAAAAATAGATAATAAGATGTCATTACTTACCTGGGTTCTTCTCTGTTCCTTATCACACTAGTGTACTTTGTGTAGCTGGGACACAGTACTGTTAAAAGGTTGATTTCAGTGTTATTTCCTTGCGTTTGTTGCTTTTGAAATACTTCATGTATTGCTTTTCTTGTATTCTCATCTTGGGTAGTACCAGATTCATAAAATAGATATTTATGTGTTGTGTAGCTACTTGTTAAGTTTTGTGATGACCTTGGTAAACCTGACAAACATGGTAATGGTCCCATGACGGAGGTATTGCACCCTTTTTCTTATGGTCAGAATAAAGCACTTCAGTTGCGTTTTAAAGCACACTTAAGCAGCACAATGGAAGCTTTTCATTATTTAGTGTTTTCGTTTAGCAGCTATGAATATATTCATATATTCTTGTAGTATACACATATAAACCTTGAATTAAAAAGAAGCAAACTTAGGCACGTGTTAGTTAAATAATGAAATATTTTTGACTGTAGCAATAAGAACATAGCTAACTTGTGCTAGGTGTTTGAGGTCAAATGATGGTAAATTTTTTATATTTTTTTTTTCCCATGTTGATCCTATCAAAGAATAGAAGTATTAAGATTGCAGTAAGCCTACCTCCCCCCTGCCTCCCCTGTGGTATGCAGAATGCCTTTGCCATGTCTCAGGCTCTGTTTTAAATTGTGTGATGATTTGAGCAGCTGGGATCTGGCTTTGGTTTAAAGGATCATATTTAAATAAGTAATAAGACTTAGAAAATATTCCTGAAAATAGCTATTTTAAACCACATCACTGATGCAGTAATGAACCGCTGGATGTCACTGTCTTTCTCCAAGTGCAAAGCTCAATTTTATATTTTTGGTACTGTGATTAAATATTAAGATAGGCAATTACTGGTTTTGACTTTTCTGATAGGCGTGGCTTTAACATAGGAAGTGATTATGAAATAAAACTGGTAAAATACTTAAGCTGAGTACTTAAAACACTAGAGTTCATATTGTCTGACCTGAAGTGCCTACTATAAGGAACTTGTGGGACAGGTTCCCACAGAAAGTTTGACTCCTGAGCTGGGCCTTACCTTTCTCCATTGCATATGGGTAATCTAAAATTAGAATACAAGTACCACTATTTCAATCTCTCCTGAAAACTTTTGTTATGAGCATATTTTTGCATATCTTTAATATGAACGCAAGTCTCATAACAGTTCAATTACAGTTGTATCTTTTAATATCTTATCTCTTTATTGTATCTTGGATACTATTTAAATGAACTGTTTCTGACAGATTTTTTGCTTTGACTCTAGACTTCATTTCATTCTATTACTCAAGGTTGAACAGCTGAAATACTGTTCTACCTGTGTAGTTTTGTGCTACTCAGTGTTCAATAACTTCAGAGGGAAGCTTCTCGTAATAAAATTATGCATAGACAGCCCAATGATGCAAATGAAGTTAAATGTTGTTTCATGTTGTTTTAAAAAATGTAGCTTGTTAGGTCATACAGAAGAATTGCCCCCTGAAGTCTTACTACAGTCTGGATGCTACAGAAACAGATGTAGTCATGAAAAAAGCTTCGAATGTGCCTTTATTTTGCTGCAGAGTGTGTTATCTATGCCAGATGCTGGTTGTGTGCTTTCCCCAAATTACAGTGGAGTACAGCATGATGTGGACCTCAAGTTTGATTGTTCTCCCTTGTGCCTCTGCTAAGAAAGTATGTCTAGGTGGATGAGTAGAATTGGTATTGTTTCTTCTTAAATCCATTTCATTGCATTTAACCTTTTAATAGGTTCCACATCACTGCCTGTTCCCTTCTGTAGAGCTTCATGAATCTTATATGTGTTCTTGAAATACTCCTTAGCTTCATTAGCCTAAGTAGCTTTTAACCTGAACTTTTAATGTTTATCTTTGTACTAATTTCATAAGAAATGTTTGATAAAGACAATTCGGAGATTGTGTTCATATTCTCTGGTGCAGCGAAGAGGCTTCATTTATCCACAGGATGGTTTTTCTCTTGGTCTTTTTTTTGGATGATTCTAAATGCTGATGGCTACTGGTACAGGGCAGTGTTGTTTTCATAAGCAACAAAATTCATCAGTCTTGGTTTCTTGTCTGTGTATTTTATGATGGCTTTCTCACTTGTATGTTCTCTTTCACCTTCTTGCTTATTTTCATGGCACTGATAGGCTTGGTTATCTTACTGGTCTGCCAGCTGAGGTTGTAGTCAGTAGCTGATGCAAGGGAAGTCAAGATACTAGTGCTGTGGTTCTGTGAACAATTTAAACCAGCTTAAACCTGTGCTGCAAGTGAAGGACTTGATCATTTCTCTTTCCTGTTCCTGCCTGTTTTTATCTTCAGCAATATTAGTATAAGATTGTGTAGCTCCTCAGTGAAATGATGTAGCACTTCAGGCTGGACTAGTTTTAATTGTAACACAGTGTCAGATTCTCTGTGACTGTAATGAGTGTTTTCTGATTGAAGGACTAATTGTGAAGATATCTGGATCATGCTTCTTTACACTGTACCTTCATTAGTTTACGGATCTCGGGCTGCATTGTTAGGATCCATCTCTGGAGCCTTGCTCAATCCGGAAATACTGTCGTCTGGAGGTAGATAGCCTTCTGTCAAAAGTTATACTGAAGTTGGTTTTATCCGCAGTAGGACTGTTCCCAAAAGCTACTGTTACACAAAAAGTAGTGGTTACTGATAGATGATCTCATGATTTTGTTGTCTTGTGTGCTTACAAAAAAAAGTATGTTTAGAGAAGATGTATTAGCAATTCATGTGTACAAAGGGCCACAGCTGGCAAGAGCTTTTGACAATTGTACTTAAGAGTTTAGGACATCATTGTTTCTTCTTTGGGTTTCAGTGGTATTGAATGCTATGATGTGCACCAACTTTGAAAGCAGAAACTGGTGCAAGCCAGATGTAAAAAGAATTGTAATGAATTGCCAGGTTTAGATTAAGAGATTATTTTTTTGGCTGCTTGCACTACTTGATTTGGAAGCTGCTCTTTGAGCTCTGATCATTTCTGGCAGGGGAAGGTGTGCAAGTTATGTAGTTAATTAGGGCAGACATCCATTACTAGATGCATTCTTCTGAGGTTATATTACACATGTAGCAGATTGTAACGTAACTCTTGAGAGACATAAAGTCCCTAGAGTTGATAATGTTCATTTACTTAAGCAATTCACTGGCAAGACAGTGTGACTTTGGAGCATTGCAATATGTTATCCAGTTACATGCTTTTCACTGTTATTCTAGCTTTGATTACTAGATGTTAAAAACCCTGTATTTGAGCACCAAAAGCTGTTTTGGAAAACCTATGCATTTTATATCCAAATCTCTGCTCTCACTCTCTAATGACTTGCTGCTTGTACCACATTGATGCTCAGTGACTGAAAATTCAGTCCACGGGTTTTATCTGTGACTTCAGTTACTTTGGCATTAGGTTTTCGTCTACATCTCTGTCCTGTCATCTCGCTGTCACTTTTCATTGATTTCCTTCTTCAGCTTGGTTTCTAGCTGTAGTTCTGGAAGATGGACAGCCTAATCTGATCTTTCTGGGTTTAACCATGTCACTATATATGATCCTAAAATGAAATTTGTCTGACCTATGCTTACTCTCAATTCATTGTACTGTCATGGTTCCGAGGTTATCTTATGCTGCTGATTAGCTGGACAATTAATGAAAAGCATAATGAAGCTTGAACTTAAATTGATATGTTTCTCAGCACAATGAGAAACTCTAATAAAAGAAAGCTATGAACATTACACTGCATATATGATGTTACTGAAGTTTATCTCAAGTTCAGCATATTAGAAGCCTTCTGAACTATAAGAGTTGTACTTGGAGGTGGCTTGACTTCTGAAAGATTCATGCATCTGAAAATACAGTGTATGGATTTCAGCAGTTGCTCTGCTGACCATTGCTTTGTTACATACAGTGAGGGAATAGGATGGGTCTATAGAACCAGCTACAAACATTTGTAAATTTGGTACTGGGTATATTATTCCCCCTTGTGTTGTTTCACAGGTGTAGTATGATACCAACTGGAAGAACAATGTAGATTATCTACGTTATAGTTCGGTTCTACCTTAAATTTAATGGCTTCCCTGAGCTTAGCTCATTTATCGAAGATAATTTTGAAGTATTTTTTAATTTTTTCATTTCTAGCACAAACTGTTTTGGCAGTCACTTCCCTGTTTGAGAAAGCTAACCCAAATTAAGGCTTTTCCTCAGGCAAACTTTAAATGTGGTGGGAGGAGTAGGAAGAGTCATTCACTGACTCAGTTGTTTACCACAGGCTTTATTTTATTAGACCACTTAATGCTAACTCCTTATACACCTTTGTAATGATAGTTAACTTATTCCTACTTCAGGGGAATAGAGTCATGTGCTTAATTTTTAGGCAGAAAACTGGCAAAAGTTTATGTAATTAATGCTTCCTCCAGCAGTGTATGAATTAAAATGAATTGGAGCACATTGGGTTTAATCCCTTTGGCTGGCATCTTCAAACAAGTGTTTGAAATAGTTACATCTTGAGCACCTGCCTTTCTTCAGAAGTCCTAAAGATCTCAGCCAGTCTTTTCGTTCCTGACGTACCTTAGCTAACAGACAATTTGTTGTTTTCTGATTTATTTTTTTGTTATTCTTTTTAACCCATAATGTACAACTACTTTCCGGCATAGAACATGCACTAGCTCTTAGAGCTGTTGTCTTATTTCTCTTTCCATATAGTCACCTGGCTTCTGGAACTACAGGTGAGTGAATCAAGTTTTAAAACTACAATGCAGAAGGCAACTACTAGTAGCTAATGGACTTCAGCTTCACTAGAAATGTTTTGTTTTTCTTGCCAAGTAGAGTGACCTAAAACCTAATACAGCAGGCTTGTCAGTGAAAGACATTCACATTATTAGCAATTAATTTATAGTGGAGGAGAATATGAGAGGAGAATTTCTATTTCAATTACTGTTCATAATTTACTATGCTGTTTTTCTGTGTATAGAAACTTAGGTTTTAGCATGTCTCAACAAATAGCAATTTGGAATAACGAAGATTTAGTTTGTAGGCATCTTGGATATGACTTGAAATAACCGGAAAGCATGTACACGTCTGGTATAACCTCAGTATCCAGCTGTGAAATACTGTGTTTATGTGGAGTGTAAAGGCTATATTGGCAAACCTAGTGCTTATTTATTTTTTTAGCAGCTTGCTCTTGTGTATCTTTCCTCAAGCATGGTGTTACCATGTGTTAATGGATAGCTAGTTACAAAGTGAAGTGCACGCTTAAGCTGTCTTCTGTTTTGGTTTTTTAATTTTGCTGGAGTCCTAGATGATGTTTGTATTTCTACAAGTACTGAAGTATTAGGTATCTGTTTATACTCACAGCTTGTGTCCAGTGTAGGCTGCAGTACAACAGTGTATTGAATGTAAGCACTAGGGGTGTGGGAAATTGACTTTGAAGTAAAATTGAGTATTATGAATGCAAGTCAGGATTTGTCTGCTAAATCAACTTGAAGGGTTTACTCAGGACTAGTGATGAGTTTTCAGACAATCACCTTCACAATGGGAGGTGGAATGCATGCTTCCTGGGAAATAGTGAAGTAGGTACTACCTGAAGCAGCAGCTCAGCTATCTTCAGAGTCTGGAATTGATTGTTCTACAGAGAGTCGTGTGGCTTTAGTAACTAAAGTTAAAACAATTGTTGTGGAATTGTATCTTTTGATCAAATATTCACAAATGCCTAATAAAACCAACTCATTTCTCAATATTAAATATGCAAAAAAGGCAGAAGAAACCATATCCAATATCCAGTAGCTTTGTAGTGCTGTTTGTTGGGGTATTGTTTTGGTTTTCTTGTTGTTGTTCTTCACCTCCAGTAGAAGCGTATCTTTGTCTGAAGTTTGTTTGCTGTACTTTTCCATACTTTTGTAGCTTAGTTATGGAAAATAAATTTCCAAGTTTGAAGTGAATATTGGCTATTCTTTGATGTGATCACATAATTGCTTATCACATAGTGAATATATAATTTGCATTAAAATACTGCTCTATCACACCACTTCATTTTCTCTGCAAATGAGCTGAGGAAAACTGAAATGAAACTGGTCAGAATGATCTTTCCTTTGAACCAAGGGCTGTGAATGGACGTGATAGCTCTCCATCCAATGCTATCTTAGTGTCCTGTCACAAAGGTATTTCTTAAAACTTCATTGTGACCTCTTACCTCTGCGCACTCGATCCTCAAGTGAGGAATCGGAGTCAATGGCAGTGAAAAAAAGTTAAATTTGGAAGTAGGTAAGGCAAGGCTAATCTGAGCAATGCTCTGCTTGGCTTTTTCCAATGCAATGGCTTTTGAGGGAAGAATGTGGGTAAAACAAAGGGGTATAAGGGAGTTAAATTAGCAGTAAAGAGGATGCACTGTGCATTTGCTCTGTGATGTATTGTGCGAAGGGATCTTTCCCCAGCGTGGTCCGTGTACTTCAATAATCTCTTTGAGCTGACACATGCGAGTTCATCCCTGGGCCTTTAAACCACAAACGTAACACAAATTGAACTAGTTTTTGTGAATAGCGTTTAAACTGCCGTCTGACTTCCTTAGGGAGCAGTGCCGCGGGGCCGGAGCCCGGCTGTGCCGCTCGCAGGGCCGCTATGGGAGCGGGGCCGCGGGGCTGCAGCCCGGCTGTGCCGCTATGGGAGCGGGGCCGCGGGGCTGCAGCCGGGCTGTGCCGCTATGGGAGCGGGGCCGCGGGGCTGCAGCCCGGCTGTGCCGCTATGGGAGCAGTGCCGCTGCAGGGCCGGTGTCGTAGGACACTGCGCCCTCACTCAGGCCGTGCCGCACAGAGCTGGCGCTGCTCGCCCGCTGCGGAACCGGGCCGCCGGGCCCGCCCCCTCCCTGGGTTCGGCTGCCGGGGTCCTGCCGCTACTCGTTAGCACGCTGCCGCTTCCCGCCATCGAGACTAAGAGGCAGCTGCCGAGCAGTTAAAAAAAAAAAAAAAAAAAAAAAATTCTTATCTGAATTGTTTTCTGCCGTTGTTTCACAAGGCATTCGACTAGCTTGCAAGTAATGTCTGGCCACACAACCACTAAATCCAGACTATTTCAAGATTTTTTTGTTATGAAGTATTGATGTGAATTAGGGAACCATCCCATAAAGATGCTGTTTGATAATTTTTTCTTGAATATTTTTGCAGAAATAGGAGTGTAGTGTTTCACTACAAATCATTACAAATATTTCTACAGCTCAGTCCTTCACCTTTGTGGGCTGTGCACAGAATGCAGTTGTTCTTTTAACCAACATTGTCAAAAGAAGCTCATATGCAAGAGCAGGAGCATCATCAGGCATGTTAGTCTTTTCAGGTTCCATCTAAAACCTATGGGCTCCTTCAGAGACTGATGCAGACAAATTTTTATGCTTAGATATCACAGTTGAAGTTGTACTTGTTCTCTAAATCAGTCTCTGGAGGTACCTTTCTGCCCACTGGTCATAGAAAGACAAGTACAGATTGTTCTGTGGACTACGGTGATTCGGGACTTTTAATGCAGCTTTGAGATGAAGATGTCTTTCATCTTGCCCGATGTGATACTATCAAGTTATCTGTCTGCCATTTGGAAAGGACTGTGAGTGTAGTCCTTTAATTTACCCACTCACTGCATAAGCCTTCAGCAATCTCCTTCTATTTTATTTATACCAGCTCAGTACTAGTTATCCCCCGATGTTCTTTCACTACTAATTGCCAATAGATAAGGTCAGATATTTATCTCACAGTGGTTATATTTTGGGACTGTGCTATGTAACGGTTGAAGTTAAGGCATTTGACTGACAGATCACTATTTATGTTGGAAGAAATCTATCAAAACTTCTAAAGATAAATAAAAACTCCCAGTTGCTTCATTAAGGTGGTAGGTGGTTTATATACTATAGTGTAAGTAGGAGTGGTGACATTACAGATCAATTACTCCGAAGGGATTTTTTGTTTGTGTTTTCTTTTAATGGAAGGCCTCAGGAAAAAAGAAAAACGGAATACAGATGACATATGGCTGATAGAAGCCTGTTACTCAATCCCTACAGCCTGCTTGAAATGCCAAATTACCTTTGACGTTCAGTATCTGTACTGTATATCTGCAGTGACTAGTTGAGCATTCTGTGAGGAGTCAGAGGCTTTGTGTAGAAATGACCTTCTCATCTGTACAGGGTTCGTCTGCAGCTTGTTATGCTTGTTTGCACTTATTGCCTTGAATATCTGTTCATTTTTAAGTGTCTCTACTGAAGACAGTCTGCTTACCCCAGATTCATGTTCTGACTTAACCTTTGTGACCAACTTAAAGAAACTAAAACCAGAAAAGGCAGTTTCTTCATACATGATAGAGCATTGGAGTTTCTCAGGGATTTATGACAGGTTCAACTAGGAGGACACTAGTTTATGCAGACCTATGGTTGTAAGTAATGCAGGCTTTGACTTTATGTAGTTGCCTGCTCTATAAACCATTTCTTGTTTGTACAGTTCATTTCATAATAGACTTATCTTCCTTTCCCAGTTCATGTTTTTCTTCATTAGCTACTTGATGCACCAGCTCATGGTGTTAGAAAAGGACAATGTTACAAGTTTGCTCTGACGGGTAATGAAGGTTATCAATTTATGTTATACATGAATTCATGTCATGTACATGAGTTCTCTGAAGTCAGTAATCCCAGCAAATCAATCTTAGGAACACTGGAATGGTTGCCTGTGCTTTGATCCTGTAAAATAAAGCAATCAATCTTAGGGTTACTGGAAATTACGAGTTAAATACAATGACAGTTACATGCAAAAATACTCTGAGATGAAGTTTTGTTGTCACTTTGAAATTTACTCATGATGTACTAATCCTTTACACAGGGTGTGGTTTAATACTTAGCATATTTATTCATAGGATAAGAAAAGTCTTTCTTTCTCAGAAGTGAGGGAACATAGAAGCTAAGAACTCTTGTAACTCTACCTGGAACAAGTTCACAGAAGCATCCAGAAGTACATGAAAAAAAGCAATCTAAGTCATTTTGCTTCAAGTCTTGATACTATCTCAGTAGTTTTGATGTTATCTAGACAAGTTTTTTTTTTTCTACATCCCGCCCAACAAGTGGTAGGAACAAGAAGCTGTGTACTAACCTCTGCTCCAGAGTATCTCAGTAGGGAAGAAACAGGAAATAATATGGCCAGATAAATAGGTTGGTTGTGATTTTTTGACTAAATAGGTATCTTTATTACTTAGCAGCTCTGGTGTATTTGGATGTAGATGCAGGATATTTTTGTTGTTTTCTATTCAATGAAGGTATATGGTTAGGAAAGGAGGTGATGAAACTCAGGGTGTGTTTACCTCTCATGTGGCCTGCTGCTGCACAGTAGTTTAGCCTGCACTGAGCTTTGTGCTGCCACCTCTTTCAATGAACCAGTATAAATATGGTTGTGAAATATCTACGCTCCTTTAAGTGATTGAATGATGTCATTGCACATACTCCAGGCATTCGCTATTGGCAACTGTTAAACACAGAATATGGGGTTAGATATTGTTTGGTTTGATATGGCACAGCTGTAAGTTATTGCCAGGCATGAATGAGGCACCTTAAACTTAAAAAGAAACCAAAGAAAGACCCTCTGTCATTAAATGCTTATTTTATTTTATTGCCAGCAAAACTTGTGCTCCACCATACTGCAGGAGTACTAGGGGCGAGTTAAGAAGGAAATAGTATTATTCATAGGTTCTGTATAGTGGCAACCTTTGGGGAATGAATCAATCCCTCCAAGGTTTAATTTGAGCATTTTATGCTTTAAAAAACCTGAAAGCTTTTTAAGAGCAATGTAACTGAGTCTGGTTTTGGAATGGGAGCAGCAAATGCTGTCAGGATTATCTGTTGCTCTTGCGGATTTGGGCATTTAGGTAGCTACCGTGTAACAGTAACCTATGTGCAGCCTTCGATATTGCTGTACAGTGAAATATTGGCCATATATTTATAAAACTCTGGAAAACTGAGGCATTTTTGTCAGCTCATTGCACTTAAGTGGCTTGGAAAGATAAATGAGGCATTTAGGGAGTGGTTGCTTTTGGCTATCAGTGGCTTAATTTACAGCACAACCACCAGTTCAATATCAGTGAAGTGACTTTCCTGACCCTCTGACAGTGTGGGGCTGCTTTCATGCATAAGACTATGGCTACGTAATAGTAGTGAATGGCTGCTCTGAGCCTGAAATAATGAAATGGAGAACAGAGCTATCATCTCTCCTCTTCTTATTTTTTTCTATAGGAAAAAAACCCCAAGAACACTCAAACCTGTGGTGTGCACACAGTACATTCTTTTTCAAATGCATGTCCTACTTTTTTCAAATGGCTGTGTAATGACCCAAACAAGGTCTTTAATTGTAGGGAAATGTTTAGCTATCAGGCTACTTATGCAGGCCTAAGAAAACCATCTTAATCTCATTAGCTGAGACTTCTGCTAAATGTTATGGGATGGGTTTTTTTTTTTTTCTGGATGAAGGATAAGTGAGAGGAAAAAATAAGATTTGTGCCTAGTGCAGTTAAGGTGGACACATGATTTAAAACTTAGCATGTGTTTGCCACAGGAGAATATGTAGCTGTTGAAGTTTTTCCAGACAAATTAGCAGATTTTTAACAGATTTTTTCTTTTTACATAAAATCACCTTGAAATCAAACACTATACAGCTTGGAAGAACTTCTTGATTAAAACAGGGTTTTGCTTCATGTTCTACTTGGATGTGATGTTCCTTTAGATCTGGTGTAACTGACAGCAAGGTCTAATTGTTTCACCCTTTCTGTTGTTGGTGATTGTCCAGGTGGGCCAGGTGCTTATCAGTGTTAGCCATCCTGTTCAAGTAATCTCAAACCATAAGCAGCAGTTGCGTCTGAAATGCACCACTTCAGAGCACTTAGTCACAGCAGGCAAGTTAGCATTATCATTGTGCACCTGATGATAATTTTGACCATAAATCAAGTATGGCATTCCTGAGAATATTCTGCTACCAGTCATGTTTGAGACATCATATCATGGAGGAATGTAATAACAAGTAAAGCTATAGATACATTGTCACAATTGCGGACAAAAATGTAACTGGAAATGGTTGTGCTTGCGTTACCACATGAAGTAGTTTATTCTTGATTGTATGAATTGTAGTTTCCAAGTAGAGTATCATGAGAAAGCATGGGGACCTCCATGTGGTGTAATTAAGAAATATGTTTAGAAAAATAGGTGGCTAACAGCTTTTCTAGCTGTGGCTTTGAAATTCTCTAATTGGATTATTAGCAGATGGTGCCATTTCTATTGTCTTGCCTTGCAGCAGTCCTTTCTGAAAAAGGAAGAAAAAAAATACTCTTTGTCTAATTAGAAGACTCCTTCATCTGGAAAATGTTGCCTTTAGAAATCTGCCTCGTAGCTATTGTCAGATATTGGTAGATGAGATAATTTCACTGATTCATAGCCCTTTGCTAGAGAATATGGGTTGTAACTCAATGACAAGTAAAACTTTTACCTTGTTTTATTTTTCCCATGTGGTAAGAGGTAGCAGTGAGAAATGATGCCTTTCAAACATGTATTTGTGCTGAAGATCCTTTGACTTACTCCTCTAGAAGTTGTAATGCAATATTAATTTACCTTGGGTTTGGTGAAAACTTAATGTCACCATGTGGTTTATGTAACTTGGTTTAATTTATTCCTTTTATCAACTTTACTAACAGGTGGAAGTACTCTTCCATAAGCGGTGTTACAGTCAGTTAACAGCTTAAACTCTTTCTATTAGAATTTCTGTAGAGTGAAAAGTACTGCTTGTACCTATTTAATTAGCTATTGATTTGATCAATCTTCTTGAATGCTCTCTACTCATTTGTTGTTTGGGTATAAATAATTCATCTTAGCAAATGCAGCATAACTCTGATACTATATATTCTTAGGTAAAGAACAATTAAGTTTTAGTATGATGGCAGGAAACAAGCAAAAAATTAGTCCTGAACTAGTTAAGTTAAACTTAAAGGGTGTGTGAATACACTATTTACTCATCAACTTCTACTTCCTTTGCCCTATAAGGCTTGATTTTTATTTTTTTTTCAGTGGGTTTATTCAGTCCTCTTTAACTATAAACGTGTAGGCTCTAAGATTCCTGATAAAGACAAAGGAGTTGACTTGTCAACTGTGGGAGGAAAGTTGTCCTGTCTTTGAATAAGCTTGTGTTGTAGAACGCGACGTTTATGAAACACTTTAGTTTTCTCAGTGAAGCAGGAAACTACTGTAAGAGTCTTGGAGGAGCAGAGACAACACAGAGCTGCCACTTACCTGGTACGTGAAGAGCAGACTTGTAGATTCCCCAAATCAACAAGTATCAACTTAAATTTCTTAAGTGTCAGTCTTGAACAATAGAAGTAACTAGCAGAGTGTTTGTTAGAGTACACTGTTGGAACCTTTGGAGTCTTGATAGTATCATGCAATTTACTGTGTTTTGTCTAAAGCATAGCAGGGTCTGGATGTTTTTCATTGCCTCTGCCAGCATTACATATGCGGTGTGATGTTATTACCCTGAAAAAGCTGTAGTAACTCCTCTTGGTGGTTGAAAAATATCTAGGAAAGCAAATACAGCTTTTAAACACCTCTGCTGTAGTTGTTGCTTACTAATTTGGGTAAATTTTTTACACACATTCTCCTAGGAGGCAGTTAAGATTTTGCCCTGTTCTTTGATTATATTTTCTCCCCAAATTGGCCACCAACACATTTAGACACTAAGTGTAAATGCTTGCACAAATTTGTGTTTCTCAAATCCAACCACTTGTACTAATTGCCAAATGGATACAGTGTGTACACGGGTTATTTAGTATTATACACTTAATCAGATGCACAGAGAACCTCACATAGTGTTGGAATTTTCTGTGTTGGACAGGAAAGACATGTTTAAATCAACTTGCTTTTAAATAGAAATATTTTGCAACTAAAAAGACAACTTATCAAATTGCGGTTTTTTACTGCAGTAGTAAGAACATCTTGAACACATCTGGAGAGGAGGAGTTGTAGTAAAGTTAGCCTTAATAGAAACATATCGAGCAGCTTGCTGTTGTGTACTGACCAATAAATAATCTCTTAGGCTTATTTACAGCTTCCTAACCTCTGTGTCTGGGGTAGTTTCAAAAGGAAATGTTATGATTCCTTTTCATTTAATGGCTCTCCTGTGGACCATGAACTATGGAGTTCTGATTGCGGTGATTAAATGCTAATTACTATCTATAGACTGGTTTTTAGTGTAGAAAGATACTGCTAGCATTTAATGTTTCTGTTTTGCCTTCTACAGTGAGGTCTTGCAGCAAGAGGCATACCTGCTCATTAGCTCCCATACATCCTTTCTTCAGAAGCAGTGGTGTGGTGCACCTAATCTAAACAGCATATGTGCTGTTAGAAATATGTTAGTGATAATGCCAAAAGTGGGGCAAAATAGTGTTCTGAATGATCAAGATGAAGTAATGAGATGCCACATATGTTTACCTAAAAAAGGCAGCTGGCCTTAAGACCAAAGATTTCTGAGTTGGATAAAAAAGGTAATTTGCTTTGTACACTTGTGTTTATGGTTTGGAATTAAGAGTTATCTTAGCTTTATGGTCTCATCTGGTCACTTCTAAAGGATACTTTAATATTTCTGTTTTGGACAGCTGTACTAGTGACATCATTGTTGCAGCATGTGTTTATAGAAATTATCAGGCTTGAAACCTATTATGAGGTGTTTTTATGCCTTGGTTAACTACATCTGGTTTTAGGTTTCAGGGTATGTAGTGGGCTCTCTAGGGATCATGCTGCTTGAAGCTACAAAGCTGGCTGTATCTATATTGAATCCACGTTGTAGATACTGATGGTTTGGAATGTTCACTGTTGTAATGTGTTAGGTAAGCAAACTAAAAGGAAATCATGAACTTGTGTTGATTTTTTTCTGTGTATACTGGCATTGCTTAATGCACTTCTAGAGGGGTGGAAAGAAGGGCCTGCATAAAAGCTGAAATCGTACTAGTAGGTGTTGAACTGTGAATGCCATTCCAGTTGTACTTGTATAGCCCTGCTCAGCAAAGTGTGTGTACTCTGACTTGCAACTGAGTGATTTTTTTTGTAGTCCTCAAGAATCCACTCCAGGCAACAGGAATAAACTGAATATGTTTAAGAACATACTACTTTTTTCTTTCAGCAGCTGCTAAGCACTTGTCAAAAGAACTTGATGGCTGAAGCCCAGGAGGAAAGCAGCTTCTACTAGCTAGATCCAGAGGATATGTGGTAGAAGGAAGGGAAGGGATGTGAAGGTCTGGTGGAAAGGAAGAGTAAGATGGAAGAGCACAAAAGGCAGCATAGGTAGTTCACGTGTTCCTTGTCATGTATGAGGCAGGGGCTGGGACTCAAGCGGGTGTTGGTACAGATTGCTGTACAAAGAAATCTGAGAGTTATAAACAGAAGGAAAAAAGGGTTTTTTAATCATGTTTGGTCTTGCCCTGGTGTTTTACTTTCTGATGATGTACTGTTTACTAAATCAATTAACATATCAGTTGCAGTTAAGGAAATTAGTTCACTCGGAACCATGTGTTTTACACCAATTTGGCTATGCTTCAAGGTGTGAACTTGATGTTTGGTAGCCTGTAAAATGTGAAAACTAGACCACCTTGCTGTCCAATTTAGACTGAAGTTTGTGGTTGGAATAATATTTTCATAATGATAATACAATTAGAATGTCATTAAATCCTAAGTCGCGTGTGTACTTCTTGGAAGTTCTGCTGTTACAGGTAGAAAAACAAACCTCTTCCACAGCCTGATTCTTTTACTGAAACTGTTTCAGTAAATAGTTCAACTTGATTCATCAAGAACTAGTCAAAGTCAGGGCCCTCAGAGCACCAATAGGCTCTAATGGTCCAAACTAGCCTTATCTGGGACTCACACAGGACTGTGCCCATGTACTCAGGAGCCTCTTGTAAGCTCAGTTTCAGGCTTTCAATTCCTGCTTAAGCTTTGTCATAAGAGTGCCTGGCACTGCCCAGTGGAAGGACCTCAGCCCTATTCTGTAGATGGCCAGGGGTCCATGCAGGAGACAAGCTATCTATTGTAGCCTCAGCTCCCTCTCTGGTGTCACAGTTTAGGGTCAGGGCAGCCCCTTACACCTATAACAGATGCTCTCTGTTAACCCCCCTCCCTCCCCAGGGGGGAAAGAGAAAGGGAATAAGGGAGAGAGACTTCGTAATCAGAAAAGGAAACTAGAACAGTTTAAATGAAAATGAAATAAATAATTATAAAAATGGAATATATACAAATATATACAAGACCAGTATAGAACCCAACCCCCTGATAGTAATTCCATCACCGTCACCACTGATGCTGTGCAGCAGGCACTGGAGCAGTGCCAGACGGGGCCCCGCAGCAGACGGGAGCTGTGTTCAGGAGCTGGATTCTGGTACCGGGTTCAGGAACAGGCAGATCGGATCGAAGGCAGAACAGACAGAGTCCTCCTTGGGTGCTCCGAGGAAGGAACCAGAAGAGGACCTGAGCCAAGTCAAGCAAAAGCTGGCAAAGCAGTCCAAGAGGGGAGAGCAGAGCCCAGAGACCCTTCGGGTCCCTCAGCTCTAGACAAAATATGGCGTATATGGGATGGAATCCCTCGCTGGTCAGTTTAGAGTTTCCTGTCCTCTCCTCCCTGAATGTGCAGCCCTTCACTTTCTGCACCCCCCAATGTGGTACACAGGACCCAGCAGTGGCCTTGGTCTGCACACCAATCCTTGGTAGTAACTCTAAACATAAGGTGTTATCACTGGTAGAAGCAGACACTGTCTGTGAGAACAGGCTGCGAACTTCAGAAAGTGCAGTTAATTAAAAGAACCGAGCTGAAAAGTAAAATTACTGAACAGAATTAGTTCTGTTTTCACTCAAACCAGGACATCTGGTCCTCTCTTTTTGTTTTGGCTCCTGCCTGCGCACCCTGAATGGACCCTGGCTCTAGATCATACTGTTCTTTTGATGGGTTCTGCTGCATTGTTTTTTGAAAGGTGAGGCTTTACTCTTCTGTTGGGTGTATTTTAAATGGTTGGCTGGGAAATGTTGAAAAGAGGAACATTCATATGACAAGTTCATCAAGCAGAGTTGTTCCAGGACTGAACAACTTAACAAATCTGTTTGTGTGATATACGGTCTATGATTAAGTTGACAAAAGTCAAGTTCCTCATATGTGCAGGAACTGCTTTTGCAGCAGCATGAGCCAAATAGCCTTCTAATGTCATTGAAGGGTTAAGAATTGGTACCAAAGCTCGCTTCACACTACACCTAGCTAATTACTAGGACTGTAAGCTAGTGATTTTTCTGTGATCATCTCTGATAATGTGTCACTGAGTTGAAATCAACTCAGGAGGTTGAATTCTTGAGCAGCTGTATGTACTGATGGGTGTTCTTGGATCTGCTGTATTAATTACCACTGGATGAGGGATTTCTATTCATTTCTTAACATCCACTGCAGTAGAAAAGAAATTCCTACAAGAAAAATGTCAGGGGTGTAAGTCTTAGTTGTTTATTCTATCAAAAGCCTTAGTAAATACAATTTTTGGCATAAGTACTGGTGCTGGCATCTTATTTCACTTTGGCAGTAACCTGAAGAGAAAAATGTTAAACTGATATAATGGTGAATGATTTGCCAGGATACTTACGTCAGACCTTACCTAGTGGGTATCTAGTCTCAGCCACTTCCTTTTGTTACTAGAATGAAGTTTTGGAGTGCTGATTTTGTTCTTCATTGCTAGATTGAAATGTAACTTCTAAGAATCCCCCAAAAAATCTTTGATCCTTTATAGCAGTTGGCATGGAGCTTTTCTTAAATCTCTATGTTGTTCCATTGAGTCCACTTTCTGTAGTTGTCTGCTGGTGCAGGACCCAGCATAGTGTCCTGGACCAGAGCAAATACAGCTAAATCAGAGGATCATTATCCAGGCTGGCCCTAGTAGCTATGAACGAAAGCCTGAGTGAACAATGATGCCTTCAAGTATTTCTGCATACCTCTTCCTGTACCAGTTGTTTGTGAATATTTATTGTAGAATCATTAAACGTATTTTCTAAGGACAGTCTTGACTTTTACCCAAGTGGACTAGCTGTCTGTTCTTGACAGTTCAGTTCATGATTTCCAGTCTCCTTTGCTGGGTCTGATATAGATCTGGTATGGATCTTAAAGGGTTGAAGTTATCTCACATAGGAGCCTTCACTTCGATTCCTCAATGCGATGAATTTATTTGGTTTGTTTTTTGGTTTTTTTTTTTCAAGCTACCCAAAGTATGAGAACTGAAAGGTGAATCATAAAGAAACTGCCATTTCCAAGACAGATAGAGATATGGATATGAACCTGAATAGAAAATTTTGTTGAAAGCTCATCTTCTGACTTTTCTGTGAAATTCTGCCAGTAACTTAAACGATGAAAGCTTTACTTCCAGCAATAAAGTCATAATACTTTCCTCTGGCAAAAAAAAAACCTCTTCCAGGTTCTGGAAGCTACACTCAATAGTGTACTGCTAAATTACTGAAAAGCTGCTGTTGCAGAATGAAGGTGTGATAACTGATCAAGCAGTCTACTCCATCCCGAACCAAACAAAAGTGTTCATGTCAGCTGTTTCTGTAGCTGGCTCGCTTAAAAGCATGTGTATCATGGAGAAGGAGTTACAGTAAAAAACGTGAAGGCAACATTACTAGCATCTATCCTGCTTATCACTGTTCATCTGGTATATTTGTATGGGGTAACATGTAGCTGTATTTTGTTGCACCACCAAATATCCCTGTTTCTCTGCATTCTGTGCTTTGATGTTAATTTTCACCATGTGGGTCTCTTTTCACTAAAGTGGAATTCAAAGAAAATGTCACTAACAACTCGCTGTGCTGCTGTTGTATTTAACAAGTTTTATTTGGCAGTTTCCCAAATCAAAAGGCTAGAGCACCTGTAATTATTGAATGGAGATGTTTAGCATTTCTGGCAAGTTCCATATATTTTTTTAGAATGTATCCTTGCTTCCTGATGACTTTTTTCATGTGAAGAACTCCCATGGGACTGGAAAAAATTCTGTTGTAGTAGGTGAAAGCTCATCTGGAGAAAATAGTGTATCATGTCCATCTGAACTTTCTGTTTTAAGGCAAGGCCTGGTAGATAGCAGTACTTAAGCTTTTGAAACTTTATCTTGCTTTATCACAGTCAGGCAAGATGAAAATCTTTCTTTCTATGCCAGAGATACACTGACTGGCAGGTGTCTCTTGATCCTCTATGGGCTTGGGTGGGTTTTTTTGCCCCTTTTTAGTTGTTGTTGTTTTGTTTTCTTTCACAGAATCTTTAATCATGGTGAGTGTGACTGGGGTCTCAAACACATAATACAGAAGTGTTCCAATGCTTATGAATTGTTAAGATCTTATCAGTCTTATGAAAATGTAATTAGGTCTGCCAACTCCTGAATTTTCCTTCCTTGAAGTTTTCTTTACTGATAGTGGGGGGTCCAAAGCTATTTGCCTTTGTGTGTCTGTGGAATGATTCTTTCATCAGATTTGGTAGGTAGAAGTTGTTAGGTTTCATGCGACTGAAGCCTTGATCATATGCAAAAACAATTCCATGTTTAGGGGCAGAAGACTGATACAAGGAAGAGATGGTGAGGAGCAGCGTAGAGCCTGGAAATGTAGGTTACAGAGGGAGGGGGGGCAGCAGGGCAGAATGAGAAGTAACAAGATTTAAGAGGACAGAAAGAACTACATTAACAATCATAACATAACTTCATTCCAGAGCTGTACTAAGAATTTATCAGATCTTCAATTTCTATCCCAAACTGGGCACACTCAATATTTTCCGAAATGTTTTACGTACTGTAATGCAGCTACTTGAAAAACAACAAAGTCATCATCATCTTCTGATCATATGTACTCACAGTAAGCTTTTTCATTTGTGTACCATGTTTCAGGAGTAGGTTTCTGCATGGACAAAGTATTTACAAATAGGCAACTGGATGAGGAAGTAATTCATTACAGCTGACTTATGGTTCAAAAAGTTTTGCCAGCATCACCAGAACTTTACAGATTGATCAGCAAAATTTAAATAACATAATCCTTCTAAGAAACCCTGTTCCCCTCTTTCAGGCTATACAGTAGAGAACCTGCAGTTCTTTTGCAAATATTAAACCCTGTGAAGGATCTATAACATCTTTTCATCTGGTGTTTAATATCTGTACAGTAAGTTTAAAATTCTGCTAGTATCTAACCTGCTAGTCTGAAAAGGCTAGGGCTCTCTGCTAGTACATACAGCTGTCACAGCATAGGCAGTTGAGTATCGTGTTGGTTGGGTGAACTAATAGATCAAGATGAAATTTTTAAGGCTTACTGTTAAGACTTTCAGCTACAATCTTGTCATGTTGAGTCAGTGATGTGAACACTAAGAATATATTGTAAGAAACAGCAGATTATTCAGAAATGATGACACTTCCCATTAGGTATTGTCAAACAGGAATTATTGATATATATGGCACCACTATGATTAATGATGCTTACACTGTTCATAAAATGCATTATATATCACAAGGAAGATTTTATTCTTATGTTAGTCTACTAAAAGAACCACCAGTACTTGTAGAACTTAAGTATGCTAATGTTATGCTCATTTCAAGATGTGATGGTACTACTCATCTGTTTCTTTCAACTTGACATGTTTTGTGTTCCCTCTGTAGTCCACCTTTTCTCCTTACTTAATTTGTATCGAGCATACTGGTGGTGGGGAGAAGCTAAGATGTTTGAAAAAGGATGGAAGTGCTAAAACTCTTTGGTCTGATTAATGTATTGCTTCCATTCAGAATCTCTTTGGCTTCAGCCCATCTTTCCCCTTGTTCTCCCTAGCTGAGTCTTGCAGGCAGATTAACCCATTGTCACGTTCTGAGTTTTGAAAGCAGAATAAACTGAAGTGAGTGAAGGCTGCTGCCTAAAGAATTTGTGGGGAAAGAGGTGTGTAGATTATACGTCATAAGGATATAAATGGGTTTGTAATGTAGCTCTATGATCTGTTGGTCATCTGCAGTCTCAGGAAAATGACACATTACATAAAGAAAAAGGACTGAATTTCATTTCAGCTTAGTTTTGTGGCTAGTTGCTTTGCAGTGCTTATTTTATATGACCTTTCTTCAGCTGTATTGGTCAGTTTCTAAGCCTGCCTTGTTATTTCAAAGTTGGTTTTTTTTCCCCTAATTCTGCCACCTTTCCTGCTTTGGATGCGTGTAAAAGGAGTTTTCTGACTTCAATATTGCTAATTGAGTCATGACAAAAACTTGGCGCTTATTATCTGGATTGTGTGCTGTGCAAGTCTATACTGTGCACTTGGCTCTGAGGAGGAGCAGGGCTATGCAGTGGCTGTGTGTGCCAAGCCTTCTGTATCAGCCAAATAATTCAAACTAAATTGCTTTCTTACAGTTTGTAGGGTTACTTTGATCTGCAACTAAGCCATAATTCAAAATGATCATATTCCTAAATGAAATCACTTTATCCAGACGTTTTGTTCAACATGGGCTGATGCCTCATTTTCATCCCTTCTCTCAGGAAGAGACAGACTACTCATTTAAAGGAGGAGGTTCGGTCACGGGTGATGGAGAGCAGTGCTTATAGCCTGTTGCTTTATCTTGCTGATACCGATAATCTGAGCTTTTCTCTTATCCTGGCACACTGGTGTGAACATGATTGAAATGTTATTTTGGCCTAAAACTATAAAGTCAGCAAGAAATCTTTTGAAACTGTGTTGTTAATCTGTAGCTTCTGAAGGTAGAGTTGCTTCATAAATTACAACAATGTTGATTGAGAAATAATATGTATAGATATTCAGTTAAATTTGGTAGATTAATAGTTATTAGGTTTCAGGAAGGATGGGGGAGGGGATATTATCAATATCCTTTAGTGATATCCAAGCAAATAGACCTGTAGATGCTTAAATGACCAAGGTAAAGATTCCTCTGAAGAAGCAGAGTGTAAATTTTTGTGTTTGAGGTTTTTAATCTTAGATGTTAGTCAGATGACTTCTGACTCTACAGAATTTGTCTGACTCCTTTCACTTGATGTTACTATGTGTCTTTGCTTTCAAGATCTCATTGTCATGGCATTTTTTCAATCTGGGGTTTTTGTTGAAGTGCAGTAATAACAAGAACCTGAAACCAACTTCCATCCTGAAGTTTTACCTAACATAAATGTGAGGGGAGAAAACAGCTCACATCCACTTAGAAACATGACCACTAACTCAGCTGTAAATGGTAATCCATAACCGTATCATATACCAAAAGGAAAGCAAGCTGTTCAGTTGTTTTTAAGCAGCCTACATGTCACCTTCTCATCTCTTTGTTCCCCTGGTGCTCTTTCTTTGTGCTGCTGTCTGGAAAATTTGCCCATGTTGCAATGAAAGGCGTTCTATGTGTACAGCTACAAAATGCTAAGGCCATGATGTGAGTCATGTGCTGTGACTTCTTTTCAATCTTCTGTCCTTAAAGGTTGGTGCTGGTGAAAGTTTCCATGGTGTTAAGTGTCAATAATGTCCAAGGTACTTATGCTGCATGGTGAACTTGTCCTATACAAACTTCCTCCTCTGCATAGCTATTTGATGTGCACTGGCTAATAGTTCACAGTGAATGTCCTTGGATGAGCAGAACCCGTAGGCAAGTGTGTTTGTGGGTGGTTCCTGTCTCCTTGGATATATGTTAACATTGTGTGACAATGCTGCTTTCATAACGAGCATCAGCTTATTTGACATTGCATTACTACTTCATAAATATCTTCCAAACTCCAGGTGGTATAAAGCCTGTTATCTTACTGTGTACAACTTGTTGACAATGAACAGAGTTTAAAACAAGCATGGGCTATCTCACATCAGGATCTGCAAGAATGTTTTCAACAGTTATGCTTTAAGGAAGATGTTTTTGCCAAATACCGTTTAAGTTGGACTATATATATTATTTAGTGTACTATATTAGATCTTAGTTTTGAATGTAGACTGCTAAGCCCATTTTGTTTATTCGAGTTAACATCTATAAATCTATATCTGGAAAATAATCACAGAGGGTAATGTATGCATTGAAGTGGGCAGTGTGGAGTATAGTCATTTCAACTGCTGTCTGTTTTACTTTCCAGATCGCAGGAAAACTTGAGACAGATAATAGCTGATTGCTGTAGTTAGATCCTCCTCTAACTTGAATTTTTTAGCCATCTGCCTGCCTTCCCCCCCCATCTCCCTCACTCACTGAAAAGAGAAAATGTGCTTTAAAGCTGTTGGTGGTTTCCAGGAGATAAGAATTGATCCCAAATTATTTGTAAACATGATTTAATCAAGGGTTGAACTCGTGTAAGGACAACCCAAAACTTAGGGTGTAGTGTTTCAACTGCACGGCTAAGAGGGCTTTAATTCAGCTAAGTGTTTTCCTTTAATCTTTCTTGCCTCAACATGTGTCTCACTTTTTCTCCCATCATTTTTCTATGACCCTGATATATACTTATACGCAATATACTAAGTTGTTAATATGTTGAAGTTCTGATGAAAGGAAATTGTGTGTAAAACAATTTGTTTTGGCAAGAGTGTGTGCCAAAAGTTGGCTTTCCCTTGATGTGTCAGTGAAGAAACAAACACAGGAGAGAGGAAAAATGGTGGAGAAGCAAATACAAATAGAGATTGGACAGGGCAACACAAAGTTTACAAATAGTAACTATTAAGCAAACATTCAGACTGGAAACTTAAACAAAATTAAATTCCTCAGACACATGAAAGCCCTCACTAGTAAGCCTTAAAATAAAACATAAGATATGAAACTGAAGTGATGAGGTGATTGTTTTTCTTCCCAATTTTCTTTCTTGAAAGGCTTTAATACACGAGTTTTTCCATGTTGCAACAGCAGCTTCGGGGATCTCATTTGGCCTGTGATTATAATCTTCCTGTCCCGACAGCCTTTTGTGATGTGTAGTATTTGGAGTACATATGTTTTGGTTTGCTATTTCATATCATGTGAGCATGCTTGCAAATCCATCTTTGAACTGTTAAGTCCATGGCTTCTGGAGACTGACTTATATGCATCTACTAGGAGTGTCTGCTCATATAAAGACAAGTACTTCCTAGGAAAGGTAGTGCCTTAGATCACATCAGGTTTTAATCACCAGAAAATTAATATTCTTGCAGAAATGTTGGAGCAGGAGGCTGGCAGTGAGCTGAGCACTGCAGTGGGACAGGTTGAACCATAGTCTGAATGGCTGGCAGTTTTCAAGTATATGGACAACTCTCTTCAGAACTACAGAGCAGAAACCAAGGCGTCTTACTATCACTTATCTCTGGTTATAATGCACCAAGTGCAAAGTATGAGGGCAGCTGACCAGGTGAACTCCTGTGCTTTGAGTTGTAAATAAATCTGAATTACCTATTGTAGTCCTTGAAGTGCTTACTAATTGACTATCAGTTAATATATGCTATGTGAAAAACTGAGAAATGATCCACAATTTAAGCATGACATGTGTTTGGATTATAGTAATAATATAAGGCAGAGAGTCTACGGAATCAGCATGTTTCTTTCCTTGTTTACTGGGTTAAGTCTCTTTCAAGAACTAGAAAGAATATTGTTAGTGAACCAATGATGGGATTAAAGTTATCCTACAGCAGATGCAGCTCTTGTGTTCTGTGTGCTGGGAGAGTGCTCTCTTGTATAGTGTTAGTAAATGTACTTGTTTTATATATACTAACTTGATCTCTTAGAAGGATTAGCAAATCCAGCTAAAAAAACGGCCAGAAAATGCCATTTTATGTGTTTGTTTCTCAAATGCTTTGAAGAGTTCTTAAACTTGTGTTTCAACAAGTGTGGCTGCAGTGTGTTAGCCTCTTCAGACAGACAAGTAGTCATGGTAAGAGACACATGACTACTACATTAATTATCACCCATAAGAGCTTAGCTCTTGCAGATATTTTTTTACTACCTGATTGCAGGTGTGTAATAGGGATTTTTTCACTTCTGTGGTTTGAGGAATGACAGAATTGATACTGTTCTTTCCTGGGGCTGGCAGTGTTGAGGGAAGGAGTGGAAAAGAGCTTTGCCTTCTGTCCCACATATCTGTTACTAAGATTGCATTTAAACCACCACTCATTGATGCTCCTAAGAGGAATGTTGAAGGTGTTCTCACTTTGTTTTACTTCTAGGGTAATTACTTGTCTAGGAAATGAAACAGGCTGTTTGGCTAATGCAGATGCATGTCTCCTTGGGTTACTTATCTTTGAAAATAGCTGCTGGTTTAGAAGATCTCTTAGCTGGGAAATATTGGTGAAATTCTTCTCCTGCTTTCTGTAGCTTCTGTATAATATGCTAGGAATTACAATAAGAACTTCATCTATGTAGAAGTCCTGTGCATGTACAAAATCCAGTCTTGATTGAACTGTTTTTATCCTGCACAAGTGGGAAGCTGATACTCCATGGTTCTATACACATTACTAAAAAACTCACTGAAGACTGTTAGCATGCTTCTTTCTGAAATAAACTGAATGAAATGCCTCAATTAGGAGACTAACTCCATGAGTAGAGTCCTTAAGGAATCTGAGAGGAGAGAGACTTGCCTTCTGGGAGGTACTGTATCAACAGAAGAGATGTGAGATTAACAGGAAGAACTGCTGCAGAAAAGAGCCCTGAGGATGGATCAAACAGCCTGTGAAAGTATCATGAGCAAAGCTGTTGAGTGTGATGTTCCATCTTCACCTTCCCACCACTTCTTTTTTTTTTTTTTTTGGCAGTAAGCTCTCTGGTTTAAGGCCTTATTAGAAGTACTTTGGAAGGGTAAACAATGATTGCCCCTTTTGATTTCTCCGGTGTTGAGGGAAATACAATAGTGTGCTATAATTATCAAGAAAAGGATGGCATCAAAGATGCCAGACTCCATTATCTTTCTAGTTGGAATAATATGTAGGCCCCACAGTTTTTTTGGCTCACTGGCTTGACAGTGAGATGAGTCATATAAAATGTTTGCCTTGGGAGTCTTGTTCTTTCTGATAATCTGTAATTTAATTAACTCAAATCTTTGAAAGCTAAGGAGAAGCAAACAGAAATCTATTTGGTTTACCACTCCTGTAACTGACTCTGAGTAGGAGAAAGCTTAGTCACTTCCACTACAAGACAAAACAGGTTGGCTTGTGCTTGCAGAGAAGGTGATCATTTACAGTAATGATGAGAGTCTGTTAGCATGATAGCAGTCTAAGGATTTATCCAGTGATGATAGAGGAAGGAATAATATGCCTGTTAGAGTTTCTGCTTGTGTTTTTACCTGTGTATATCTCACAACTATAATGGTGCTCTTAGAGCAGATCAAGTAGCTATTGACCTAAAAACTGTCAACAACTCACCATGCACTTTTACCAGCTATGGTTGAATGGATATTCCCATAACTGAAATCTTCAACATGCTGGCTGTTGATTTAGTCAATGCACAGAAACGTTCAGTTTCTTATGGAACTAGTAGTGGTAGGGGAGAGGATAAGGAAGAACGTGTTTGAGTTGCTGCAGTCACCAAGTCAAATGCAAGTTAGATAGAGGTCTCCCTTATTTTTTGGTTCTGTATTTTTGAAAGTTGCTGTATTGAAAGTTCTTGAAACTGTGCTATACTTCTAACCTGCCAAGATAGTTTTCAACTGTGGAAGGGAAGAGCCATGAACCTCATACTTGAGGTTTTGAGAGGTTGATTTCAAATACTCAAGAATAATTGTTTGGAATATTGAAGTGCATGCCTTGCCCTAAGTATTGAGCATAAAACTATCTGAATGCATCATGTCTCAAACATATAGTTGGATAATGGAAATCATCAGACTCCAGTAGACTTTATTTTTAACCTTGAGAATTGTCTGTTGACTGATCTTTGCATAAGATTCATTTAAAATGAACCCATACTGAAATGATTAATAGAAGTTAATGTGTAGTGAACACACAGAAAGCCTTTTATCCTCATAGGAGTAATAAAGCTTTGTATATTCTAATGCCCTTCGCTGCTACTGCTGTCCCTTAGTTGGTACTGATCTAAAAATGCAAGATAGGCACACTGGACTTAAAACTTAAGCAGCGGTCTTTGTCTTCTGCTCTGCAGTTGCAGGATATATGTGTTACAGTAGGTAAAATACTCCATCTCTTAAATGATTTATACTTGAATTCCATTAGCTATTTTTAACCTATTAGTGTCAAATAGGAAGTATGAGAGCTCTGTTGCCATGTCAGAGAACTTCAGAAATAATACGGGTTTTAAAAATTACTTGCACTGTTTTCTTATGAGGTCTTAATCCCTGCAAACCATACAACAGCCATCACTTAGGCTGGTTTTGCAAATACTAAAATGTTACCTCCTCTGGATCCATCAGCTACAGTGTTGCCAGAATGCTAAGCATTCTGTGGAGTATTCATTTGCAGGAGTGTTAGAAACAGCCACTGACTTCTTGTGTCGGGGCAAGCTCTTCTCTTCAACATAAATAGCTTTTCTCTCATTTTTACTGTTTATCTTGTTTGCATAAACAATAAGCTGGAGCTTGGCCCCTGTTTATGAAATGGCTGAACTAGATATTGACTGAGCAAAACGATTTCCTTTTGTTTTCTCTGCCACTAGTTACACCATTACCAATTAATTTGTATTTATTGAATCTCTGTGCAAGCACTGGTACAGACTTTTTGCCTCCAAACAGCAGTTAGACTGAAATAGATGCTGTAGATGGGGATATGAGCTGGTGAAAACCATCAAACTACAAGGTAATGGAAAAATTATTTTTGTTTTCTTTGCAATACAATGCAGAGATGTATCTTTGCTTAAAAATGAACTACTGTACAGAATTATAATGCAGTTAATTTCTGAGGTCAGCTGCAAAAGAGAGATATATTGCCTGCTTCCATTGCATTCATGTAAGTGAACCTTCTTTATGGGAGTCACAGGGAGAGTCAGTTGAGTTCTTTAGTAACCTACCTGGCCACATGTTTTGACAGCTGTTCCTTCACCTTTCTTCCAGCCTAGGCATCATCTGTATATGTCCTTATACATGTTTCCATGAAATAGCTAACCCTGAAACTTTGTTTAACTGTTGCAATATATGTCTTCATGCCTTAAACAGATATGTTTTATTTCTGTTGAAGATGTTGATCTGCAAGCGTTTTATGTTTAGTCGATGAAAATTGGAGCTTTGTTATCACAGGAAGTTGTTCTCCTCTGTAACTAGCAGTGCAATTTATGAACTGCTAAACTTAGTTTTTCCCATGGAAAGGATTTAGTTCCTCATTGTCAACAGCTGCTGAGGTGAAGCAATTAGGTAAAATATAAAAGATGATTTTAATGCATCTTCTGTGGAGAAATGATCCCCATATATCCCCCAGATATTTTTTCTGACATTGATTTCCTCAGTTACTGACCATAATTCATGGGACAGCATTCAATTTTTTACCATGTCACCATAGTGATGATTATGGTGTTGGCAACTTCCAGTCAGAAGTATCTGGTCAAATGATCCTCCAAGGAGTCTGCTGCTATCATCTCTGGGCAGTACTCTTGGATTTGAGCACCGAGCTCGGGCTGTGCTTCTCTGCAGAAGAGTCATTTGCAATCGTCTCTTACTTCATCACTTTCAACAAACTAGCCAGTGTTGCAAAGTTTTGGCTGTGCTTCATTTTTGTGTCTATTTGTTTTCTTACAGTCTGCCACTTTAATGCGTAGCAGTTAATAAAATAGCAAAAATGTCAGAAAGAAAAATACTCCTGGAGGGGTAGGTAGACTTCCTAGCAAAAGTTGAAAAACTAACTTGAGGAGATGCTAAACCAAACATCTTAACTGCCAGCAGTGAATTGAGCAAACATGAGGGAATTGGGCTGTGTTATTGAAAGCTGAGCTTTCTCTTAGGTTGTTTCTTAAAGTATATTTGAAGCGCAGTCCTGTGAAATGCAACCACGTATGTTTTTTTTCCTCACCTGCCCAGAACACTGATGAGATGGGGTGTTGTTGAAATGTCAGAGCACTCAGATTTAGGGAAGCTGGGAAGATCCTAGTTTTCAGTGAACTCTGTACATGCTGTGTTTCCTTACAAGTGATGGAAAAACTTGAATGTCTTCAAACATTCAAGTGCTTAGCAAGGTAACTTCACTTACTTGACCATTTTTTATCTTGTTTAAATCAATGTTTTCCAGATCAACATAAGAACAAAATGAAGTAATGTTTTAAGCAATTTTAAATCAGATATATCATAAAAATTCCAGGTAACTTTTGACCACTGAAGCTCACAAATTTTGTACCTCTAAGCAGAGATGGAAGACAACAGAAATGACAATATTGCTTATCTCAACTTTTTGTAGATTATTATTGTTCTGCCTCACTTTGCAAGTCCATGTAGGATACAGGATCAACCATTTGTTCCTTGTTTGTAGCTTCAGAGATATCATGTGTTTTTATTCCCAAGAACAATTTTCAGAGTGTTTTTTTTGTTTGAAATCATCCACGAAATATCACTGCAAAGTAAGCAATGGAAGACTTAAGTTTCTGCATTTATTCCACACTGGCACACTAGGAGGTTTTATTAGCATCCCAACTGTAATGTGGCAGTTGGGGTTTTTTTTAAGCTGTTTATTGCATCAGTTTCTTGTACTTTTTATTTTGAAGTTTCCACCTGAATAGTTGAATGTATTTCTTCTGATATACAGCTCAGTTCTCCATTTTTGTGTCTGGTATGCATATCAAGCGACATATCAAAATTACTCATTAGAAAAATTATCTTACCCATTTGTTGTTCTGGGCATAATATTTTTTTTAAATAGAGAAATAAAATGAGATGATTAAGTTTTTAAGAAAATCTACTGGTTTAAATCTAATTGAAACCAGAATTAAATATCAGACTGATTTAAGTTTAACCATTTTGGGGCTAAGCGAGTATGCTTTCTGCTGTTATCCATATTCTTTACTGGTAGGTTATTTTACAGTGGGGGTTTTATACAGGGTTTATACTTCCAAATGTGGTTACGTTAACTTGTATTATTTCAATTTTAAGTTAAGTAACCAACCCATTGGGAGGTGTGTGTCACTTGAATGTTCTTCACGTTCTATTCTTGCAAACAATTTTCTCTTGGGGAACATCTTTTTTACACTGACTCCTGCTTTTTTGTGTTGTAATGTGTGTGCTGGCTCCTCAAGTGGCCTGCGTAGACTCTGAGGGAGCAACTCTGCTGCCTCTGGAAGGTTTGTATTATTGCACTGAGTTCTGTGAGGGTAACCAAATATTTGGATGTAAAGATTTGGGAAGTACTATAGGAAATTAATGCCTTGTGATTTCATAGTACATGGGGTAGAAATGCTTTTAATAATAAATATCAAATTAAAATTTAAGAAATAACTGACTTAGTGATTGAGGATCACTACTGAGGATAGGTTGAATCAAACAGAAATGTAGCTGCCTGCATATTAAATGCATCAAGAAAACAGCTGTTAGAGTACTGATTCTTTTTGGTAGCTGAGATCCTGCTCCTAAGAAGCATTTTTGTCATGTATCTATTTCAGGGATATGGACATTCTTGGATGTATTTTGTTTTGTGTTTTTTGCCCTAGACCTCTAATTACTTGGGTAAGAATCTCCAAATCTTATTCTTTAATGATTCCAGCTTTTCAAAGTTTAATCTGTAACAGACCTCTTACTCATAGTTGCATAGCCTCATCTGGGTGTTAGTATTATTATCAAGTGAGGTAAAGGCTCTGTGGTTCTGGATGTCAAGGTTAAAGTTTCTTTACTATATTCTTCAAGATATTATATTGCCAGGAAACACCAAGGCACAGCAGCTGAGACTGAAATGCAACAGAGAATGTTAGGTAGGTTAAGAAGTTGCTTTGGCATAACCTGGAGGTCAAGGGTATAAACTTGAGCATAGAAGGTTCTGTCTCAACATGAGGAGAAACTTGGCTGCGAGGGTGACAGAGCCTGGCCCAGGTTGCCCAGAGGGGCTGTGGAGTCTCCTTCTCTGGAGACTTTCCAGCCCCCCCTGGATCTGCTCCTGTGTGGCCTGCCCTGGGTGACCCTGCACTGGCAGGGGCGTTGGACTTGATCTTGAGGTCCATTCCAACCCCTACCATTCTATGATTCTATGACAGTCTAAAATGCTTCCTTTGGGGGATAAGAAGCTGCTTATCAGGATATGAATTGATGTAGCTCTGGTTTCTTGAGGCCTTGGTGTATCATAACTGACAACAGATGTACACAGCAAAGTCTGAAAGAGGAAACCAACTGTTTTAGATGTGAGCTGAGTTGAGATATTTACCCGTCATACACTATGATTAGGATCTGCTCTAGGCCTCAGAGGACAGTGTTAATACCTGTTGCTTCCAGCTACTTGCAGTAGTGAACCCAGCCATCTGCTTTGAGCAGTGGTGCCCTCGCAGCGTGTTCCAGGGGAAGGCGGTGGGCTCAGTGCGGGTGCTGCCTGCTGTCTCGTGCCCCGTGCCTGCCGCTGCGGGGCTATGGCTGGGAGCAGGGCAAGGGCTGGCGAGCAGCTGCTGCTCTTCACGGCGCTGAGCTGGAGAGAGAACGTCAGGAGGCTTGCAAAGATATACCTAGCTTTCCGTTGTACTGCAGTTAGCGTTAACTTTCACTTTAAAGGTTGATTGGCCGCAATTGTTCAGTCTGCTCACTCTCAAATTTCATATGAGGCTGGAAATCGGAGGAATCACCCAGAACCTAGAGGGTGAACAGACTTAAAAATAGACTGTACAGTGGATTTAAATAACTTTGATTCTCTGCAATTTGCTCTCTCTATATGCAAATAATGTCAATAATAACTAGCTTATGGTGTCTGTGTATCTGTTACTTCCGAAACACTTCTTTTGTTTTTCCATATGTTCAGCAAGGATCTTGCCTGTAGCCAGTGTGTATTTTAGCAATGTGTCCTCTCCCTTCCTTCCTTTCTGTCAGTATTCATGTATGTTCTTCTGGTCCAGCTGAAAGATGGCTGATGGCTTATCCTGTGACTTTGCCCAGGTGAAGCACAAAGGGAGAAATAAGTTCTATAGCCAGGAAATTATTTCATCTGTTGAACAGAAACCAGTGTCACATTTTGGGCATTTGTGGTTTAAACAAACATTTGTAAGCTCTAGGCTAGTGATACTAAGTTGTGGTGTTTCACATGATTGTAGGTTGTGTAAGAAGAGAAGCCGTGGCAAAGCTGGGAACCGGTGTATTCTAGGAGGTATTAACTAAGAGCTTTGTCACCAAGTCACTTAGCAGAATTTGTGATATATTGTTCTGGCAGCAAATGTGTGGTGTGCAGCCCATGGCTATTTACTGTGTAGAATAAAGAGCCATCAGACTCCAAGTCACACTGTGTCACAGCTGCAGGCAGCACTTTTTGAGCAGAGAGCCTGATCCTATCATAACAGAAACTATATTTTATTTCCACACAGTCATAACAAAGCTACATGTTTCCTTTAAGATTCTTCTGGTAAAAAAAAAAAAAACCCACAATAAAGAAATCACTGGCTTAAGGTAAACATGGTCATTGATGGCATGTTTAATAAAACCTAGCATCCGCATTATCTGCTTACACAGAAGCATTAGGCATCTCCAAGGGAAGTATTTAAGTTTTTGCTTAGAGAAAAGATGAATTTATGGGAGAGACGTGTAATGCTGTGACAAGTACTGGAAGGAAGACAGTGTCCTTCCTTCCCAGCAATGTGTACCCCTAAAAAGGTTGCCCCTGTCAGGCACACTGAAGAGTTTCTTGAAATACTTGAAAGTTTATTATCCATGGCTTTCCAAACTTGAGTGATGATAGAAGATTCAACCAGTGTTTCTTATGAAGGTGATTTTCTAAGGGACTCAACTTTTTTTTAAAATGCTTCTAAATCTGAGAAGCTCTATAGACAATGCTGGTGGTTTAGTAGAAACAGCACCTCATCTATTAAAAGAAGTTATTCTTTTAAAAAAAAAAAAAGACCACGTGACTTTAAGTCTTTGGCTTCTGGGATTTCTCTGGGAATAATAGTGGGAAGCAAGCTGCCTTCTTTGAACCTTTGCTGGTTTTTCTAGATATTTTAAGATTTTATTTGTGGACTGGGGGGAGACTAGCTGCTGTAATTGCCAAGTAAAACAATACTCATTCTGCTGTCATAGAATCTGCTGCTTTCCCACTAAACTGGCTAATAGGACCTCCTAACATTTCCCTTTCTCAGATCTGGAGGACTATAGTTGTGCTCAGGACAAATGCTGCTAAATTTTCAGTACTAAAAATTGACCACGTACTTTAACAGTTATGCTACGTGGTTTTGCAGGATTGGATCTCAGTTACTAAATCAGAGGTTGCTAAATAGTTAATGAAGTTAAGAGCTCATCTGAGAAACTAACTGAGGTTTCTATGTGTATCTGTATTACATGGCTTATAGCCAGCAGAGGCAACCTAATGTTTGAGTCTTTCACAATATTTGCCTTGTAAGCATGGGTGCTTAGCCCACACTTCATGTCTTGTGAGTTATATAGTAAATGGATTAGAGGGGCTTGCATGGGATGACTGAGCACAGAAATCAGTCTGGAAATGGCTGTGACTATATCCCTCAGCTGGCTTTCTGAGCAGCCACATATAATCTCTTCTGTGTGTTGAATGGGATCTGTGTAGCTGTGGTTAGTGCAGAGCTGAACTCAAACCAATTCTGCTGGGAGTTTGGGTATGTTAGCTGGGCTCAGTGCTGAATTAACTGTGGTTACACAGCTTTTGGTTGGCTCCAAATATAAGCCAAACTCAGCAGAGGACTAGATAAACGCTGCATTATTTTGTTCCATTGAGAGTGAAATTTTGAAATGCCTATGAGGGTCTGAGACTAGCTATTAACTTGGTGAATATGGGATTTCCTCTGCAGAAAGTTAAATGCTTTCAAGCAGACTGTATAGGCACAGTGCTGGACAACTCAGCTACAGCCTGGTGGAATTGCCTTGTACGAGAGCTGATAGACTGGCTGTGTAGGAACCACGTGTATTTTAATACAGTAGCTCTATAGGATGACATCCAAGTCTTTTTCTGTGGAATAGAAGACTTGGTGACTTAATAGATGGAACGTAACAGCAAATCATGAGAATGGTGATCTTTTAAATTTTTTTAAGAATGTGAGTAATACTTTTGACCCACGTCGTACTCCGCTGAATATTGATATTAATACTATTATTTTAGATCATTTGCTTTATTGAAGTAGAAAGTGACAAGCAATTTAATCTGTTGATATTACCCTAGCAGGAAAAGCATTATTGACTTTTGTTTCCATCTTTTAAACTCTCCTTAAGTCAAATAGTTTAATGTTTCTAGATTTACACCAGTTGGATCTTAAAAACAGTTTTGCTTTCTATTGAATTGATTATGTGAGACTTAGCTGTTAACAACTGGAAGGCCCTGAGCTATGGTCAATTTAAATGGCACCAAGGCCAGTGTGAAACAGCTAAGGGAGCATTTGACCAGATGTCATTTAATGTAGATCTACACAGCTGAAAAGCAGTGAAGCACTAGTCCCTTCCAGTTGAAATCATTCTAGGATTCAGTGGAAGTGTCACAGTTGAGAACTTTGCATTGACTGAAAGTTACAAATGAAATTTTTGTTTGGGAAAGGAAAAACAAAGGAAAACAATCCTCCAATCATGCTACAAGGCAGGACTTTGCCAAATACTAATGCATCTCATAGCTGCATAAGTGGAATACTGAAGATAACTTGAGATCCAATTTTTAAGTATTAATGTGCAGAGATTGAATGCCTCAGTAAAGTGGTGTAGTGATCCACTCTCTAATGGGGTATAGAGGAGAACATTTACCTACACTGCTTTCTTTCTTATGTACAAATGCTGCTGCATGGATTACAAGCTCTGAATTTTCACCTGGACTGTAGGCTAAGGAGAAGCTGAAATAATGTTGTAGAGACTGAAAGATTTTAAGGTCTTGTCTGATGTGTACCATTTCCTAGCTTTCATTTGCCCATGATTATGGAAAATTATTCAGTTCTTTCTAAGGCTGGTATTAATGGCTTCATTCTGCCATGTCACAGCAGCGATCATCTGTTTAAGTTGTACTTGCATGATGGGCAGGGTGCCATTCCACCAAAGATGTACATGTGATACTTGAAATTTGGAAGATTATTGCAGTTTGGCAAATTAGTTATTAGCTTAGTGGAATGGATCTTGAAGTGTAGTACAGATGAAGTTTGAAAAGATTACCAAAATTCTTTATGTTGGGATTTGGTATACAGTTGGAATAAGTAGCTGGCAGTTTCACTGTCAAGCCTGATGCAGTGCTAAAGAAAAAATTATTTATGTTATTAAAAAATTCATCAAAATCTTTGTGTTATTTATCCCAAGATTTTACTCATTCTCAATCTGCTCACTCAGAAAAAGGCCATCTTGCCTCTGGGCAGTGACAAAGCTTTGTGGCAGTATTCTCTGAAGTTCTGAGCTGTGAAACCTTGAAAAAATGTTGAGCCAAACTTCCATTTCAAACATATTCTTGCCATCAGAACTGATGTCAATGGTGCATTAAAACTTTGTGGAATGAACATTACAACACAGAAGTAAAGTATTTGTGAAGAATAACCAAACTCAACCATTTCTGATGGCAAAACCAGGCTCAGCTTAGGGGACAAGATGTGTTTTCATCTACGATAATTTCAGTGTTCAGCAATATCCCAGGAGGAACAAACTCTGTGTCTAAGGTTTTGTTTTCTGCCTTAGATGAAAAACTGCTTTGAAACGGTGCCAGGAAAATACAAAATAAATTTGTATAACACAGATTCCATAGGTAAAGACTACATGGGGCAGCTGATATTTGGACTTTATATTATTTAACTTCAATTGGGCTTTTTCATCTGAGTGTATATGTGCAAGTGTCACTTGATAGGTCTGCTTCCACCTCTTGTCTCTGAAAGTGTAGGTAGGTTGCGATGAACTCAAAATGCAAGCACAAAAACCATGTTAAAAAAAATATGGCCACTTAAAATGCAGGCCAGTTTTTCTCATTTTCCCTTTGATAGCATGCTCTGGATGTTACATAGAGGCAGACTAAGTATGAATTATTGAACATTTATTACCATATTAATAAGAAATTAAAGTGGGTTACTGAGACAGGCTAATCAGTATTTTAAGTAGATGGTTTATGTAAGGTGAAATAAATATACTTAAAGTGATTTCTACTAGATTCATACTGGTATCAGTATGTAGTCTTGAATTTTTTGGTCCTTATCTTCCAAATTGCCTTTATTGCTATAATCTAGGAAAAAAATATCTTTTTTTATCTACCCTTATGCAACAATTTTATAAAGATAAATTGGAGGTTGTAGTAGTACAGAAGTAATAGCTACAAATTAAGGTGTCATGTTATAAAAATAATGACTTTACTAATAGAATAAATGCAATGTTAACATAATCGTACATTTCATTAGTCACGGAATATTCACCATTAACACTGTTTCATTTAAACATTAATTTCATAAAAAAGTTGTCAGTAACTTATGTTTTGCAGTGAGCTTCTAAAAATGTTATAGGTTATCCACTTGACACATTACCAGTCACAAGGGTGACAAATTATATTTAATGCCTGTGTCATGCTTGGAGTACAAGCTTGCTTCCAGTTTTCCCTCTTGATATGTTTCTGATGATACAGTCTCTCATGAGCATGACCTGTTCATCAGTGCATTCTTCAAGGTGGGGAGAAAACATGTCCTGGGTCTGCATAATAGCAAATGGAGTCAATCATAAGTAATTCAAGGACCTTTTCTTTATTGCTTGGTCTTTTGACTGCTATTTGCCAACCCAGTGCCGTGAGTTGTCCGGCTGCAACACTGGAGCGTTACTTTCTTGTTCTTTCAGTCAGCCTGTTAAGTTAATAACTTTTTTTGACTAAAAGGATCACATAATGGAGTTCAGTTTATTAACCTGCCTACTCTCAACAGAGAATTGTTGTGTGTTTTGCAGGTACCACAACTGAAAACCTGATGGGGGTGCCTGAAATTAAAAAGTTTCAAAATATTTCTGACAGCTGCAGTTCAGAAAAGGTCTCTACTTTATGGTCATATTACATAACCTGCTTTACCAGGCATCAAACTAGCATTCATGTAGGTGTTTAAGTAGGTCTGACTTGTTGCAGTCCTTTCTGTGTAACCATTGCCAGTTTTTCTTTTTGTTTGTCCTTTTGGGTTGGTTGGGTTTTTTAAGAATCACACTAAGAAGCAGGGGGGCATTAAATGACTTCTCTTCAGGACAGGCTCCTGTAATGTGTAGACTCAGCAGGAAATCCGTTGCTGAACTCTTCTGAGGGGCTTTGCGTGAAGTCAGCAATACCTGTCAATAGCAAGCCTCTAATAAAATGCTATGTACAATTGGCAGATACTTGGACTTGTAAAAACTTTTAGGTAAATGTGTTTGAGCTTTATTTGGTGTGCTTCTAGAAGAGTTCACATTGGAATAAGCCTAACTTTCATTCATTAGAAATATGATACCTTTCAGAAATACAGATTATCCTCTGGCTTATTAAAAAATTTCTGAATGAGACAAATGTAAAGACTGGTGAAGAGTCCTAAAACTGACTGAACTACAGTTACAGGTAACTTTCAAAGAAAAGCTGTTGCACTGTATCACGGAGCTGGAATAGACTACTCTATGCTTTTGCCTGACTTTTCCATTTCTAAACAATTCTAGAGGTGTTTACTGTATGCCTAAATGCTGCTCCCTAGTGATTACAGGAAGTAATCAGTGTTTGACTGCACATATTGGCATTTCTTTCTTAATATCAGACAAGAATTTCTTGCTGCAGTGGCAGCAAAAAGTACTTGCAGTATCAATTCTCTGTCCACCAAGCAGGGAAGCAACTTTTCTGTTTTTTCCCCAGTATAAACATTTTTAAATCTTTTTCTTATCTTATTGTTTATCCCCTTAATTTTATAACCGTAAACTGCACTCCAGCTCACTGGGGCTACCTTAAGTGTTATTTTAGTGCCTCTGCTGTATTGGGGAGTGGTTCTCATTTCTCAGTGAGGTTGATTGGACTATATTTGGGTTTGGATGTCTTTATTGCAGCAACTTTATTGCAGCAACACGACAGCTCCTTTGCTGTTTACTCAAGACTATTATCACAGGGTTTCTATTCCACTATTGCCCTGAACTATCCTTCCATTTTTTTGCCTAAATTCCTGGTTAGTAGTCTGCGGGAATCTGGACTCATAATTTCTCTATAGTAATTATATTTTTTCCTGATTGATTCATTTTGACTTGTGGTCCTATTCTTCATTCTTTTGCTTAATTCCAGATGTTGCCAGCTGCATGCTTATGACATGTTACATAACTGAGAGAAAATAAAAATGACTACACTGAATAATAATGATAGTATTTGCCATTATTAAACAAAAATAAAAGCCATGTTCCTGGAACAATATTTAGGTACATGAGTTCTAAGGGCTGTAGGCTGAATTGCACAATGGAGAAGAATCCATAACAACTGCTATCCAAGATAGGTTTCTCAAGGATGTTTTGTGCCTTAGTTGTTTGCAGTCTGATGCCTTGGCTGAATCTTAGTAGATTCTCACCTACCTTCATACAATATCTCTAAAAACAATTTATCAAAGAGTAAAATAGTGTTGCAAGAAAGGTAATTGCTTTGCAGTTTACAGATGATTGTTTTTGAAGGTCTAGTCCATATAGTCCTACTAAAGAATGTGGAGGAGATGTTCCCCAGTAGTATCTAATTTAGCTTCAATCCGTGAAAGGTGCATTGCCATCATACAATGGGAATAGTGGCAGAGCAGATAGATGGGTTAACCAGGCTTCATTCATTGTAATGTTCTTCCTCTGTAAGAATTTTTGAGTTCTACAAAAATAAACATGCTTTCTCTGTCATAACTTGTACAGCTGCTTGTGATGAGGAAAGACTTTTTTTTAAATTTCAAGCTGAGTTACATTTTTAAGGATTATTTTCAGTCAGGTTTAGTTTGTGTCCTGAGGCCCCCAGAAGATGGGCTTAGATATCAATTTATTGGTTGCTGATTGGCCTACACCCTCAAGTGTAAGCAAAGTTTACCCATTTAGATCTTTCAATTATTTAACAACTGATTACAGGATACCTTGCTATTCCTCCAACTCATTTTTATTGCTGTTTGGTGAGTTAGATGAGTTTTCTTATGTTTATCTTCCTTATAGTTCTGAGAATGGAATGTTGTGCTTGTACTTGTGATCCTATTAAGGTGCCTTGTGAAAGAATTGACATTGCCTTATCTTTGTTGGTCAAGATTTGCAGTTCAGAATAATGATTGACTGGGGTTGTTTTTTTTCTGTTTAGGTCCCTGTGAAAGTTTACATCTAAAATGCTTTTAATCCTCACTATGTATCAGTCACTGGCCCTTGTAAGGATGTCTTACTCTGTTGTCATAAGTATGTCTTATTCTGTTTTAATGAAATTGATTTAGGTGGTGGCAACACAGGAATACAAATGAAAGGAAAAAATATTTTCAGATAGCTTTAGTTCATTTATTAGAACATTGCAAAATGACCTTGTGAGTCTGCAGGATAACACTGCTGTGCAGTAGGAATGCACCTAATGTTGCCCTGTATATGTGCAGAAGGGAACGGCTTGACTGACAGATGGAAACACGAAATGTGTGAAGGAATAGTTGATAGAAATAAGGTGACTAACTAGTTTTTTTTTTTTAGAGCAAGAATAAAAGCATGTATGTAGTATCTCTTTATCCCAAAGCAAGCCTTAAACTAACAAGATATTGAAGGAAAGGGCAAGTGTTTGAAGACCAAGGAAATTGTAGCAGCAAGCTGGCACGCATCGGGGAAAAGGAAGCAATTGGCAAGGGATCAGAGTTTCTCAAACTGTTAGCCTAAAACTGTCAAAAAGTCTCAGAAGAAATAGTGACTGTGAATAGTTTCAGAGTTTAATATTTTGTGGTGCTTTTGTTTTCATTGAGTTTGCTATCATGGAATATATATAAATTCCAACTGTGATGCTTTGTGGCTACTTTTGGAGTTGAGCTTACTCTATTTCTTGTGTGGGAAAAGTGTCTCAGAGTTGGGAAAATGGGCATCAGTTATATCATATATACCTTATGTATATATATCTATACCTTAGTAGAAATCTATTCTTTGTTAACATCTTAAATTAAAACCACTGTTTTATTGGGGTTTTTTGTTGGTTTGTTTTTTTTCTTCTATCCTCATGGAGTAGCAGCTTATGAGGTCAGAGCTGGATAAGAGAAGGTTCTCAGAACTACTCCCAATTTTAGTAAACGGTAGGGCAATAGAAATCTTTACAACACTAGGTGATAATTATTGCTTCATGACGATTAAGAAAAACAAAAAAAAGTCTACCCTATTAAAATGAGAAGTAGATTGTTTCCAACACTAGGAAAAAACCCCAACACAGTGACCTCTGAATCAGCACTGAGTGTTATTCAGCTGCATCAAAGTAGTTAAGTTCTGAAGTAGTTAATTAACACAAACTTCATTTTTTTATTTGTGAATTCTAGGATACTACCTAAGAAAAATTCAGAGTTCAATTCTAGATGTTCTTGTTTTAGCTGGGTAACTTAGTGTCTCAAAATTAGGTCTTGAGTGTTTTAATCAAGGTTACTTTTTTGATTTGTACAGGAAATTGCTTTTGGTTCTGGTATTAAACTGTCCCTGATGCGCTGCTTTAGCACTCCATAAAGGAAGTAAACATTTGTCTTGAAACAACTAGTGAGAGTTGGAGAGTGCCAGCTGGCTTTTCTGGGAGTTCCTCTGAAAAGAAAGGGAGCTGGAAAGAAACAAGATGATTTAATTATTTATTTTTAACCAAGAAGTACCAGTAACATCTTTGTCAGTAACTGGAGGAATGCAATGATCTGAGAAATTCCCTACTTGCCCTTATCACTGAAGCTGACAGGAATGCTAGGTATTTTGAAGTTATTTCCTGTTTATGGAAGAACTAATGTATTGACCAAGTTTTTTTTCAATATGTGCATTTAGGAATTAAGACAATCTTGCCAATAACACACAGAGAAAGTGGGAACCCAAGAGATGCTCAGCTGTCCACATTTGATTGGTTTGGATTATTAATCAAAATATGTTGGCAAAGAAATTATTTCATCAATTAATGCTATGTGGATAGTAGAGGTTTTGGAGTAGCTATAAATACTTTATGCCACCTATAGTTTCTGAATAGTTTCTGTGTTCAGTTTTGGTAATAAACTAGAAGCAATTCATGTTTCTCCACCCCCTATGTGTGTCATATTCCACAGCAAAAGTGGGGGAACTTGTACTCCACTGCAAACACAAGGAAGCTGACATGTCACATAAAGCAGGTAAGAGCACAAATGGAGTTAATAGCTGCATCACGAATGCATTAGCCTACCTTTTTCAGCTATTTATGGCATGTATTGGTCAAAGAAGGGGCACTCCAAGTTTCTGCAGTAGTGTGTGCATGAATTTGAGACTGAGATGCAGTCCCCACCATCGAAGTGCAGTTGTTGGGGTCAGTGAAGGGGACGAGAAAGCAGTAATCTAGCAGGTACATCTTGGTCTCTGTCACAACAGGATTTACAAAGGCATGATTATTCCATAGCAGTAAGGCTTGGGGTTAATTGGAGTTCTTTGTAGGGAGTTGTTATAATTATGTTTCAACTGTAATGCAGAAAGGGGAGAGGCAGACAATGGTTACTTCTTGTCACTATTAACAGGTGTAAAATGCTAGACTAAGATACAAGTGCTACACCTATATGGCTGTTGCTCCTAATTCAGGGCCTGTCTTGGAAAACTAGTCATGCTTCTGGGGAAGTTAATCAGCTGATGGAGCTATCTGCAGATCTGTCAGACATAGGGTGAAGCAAGAGGAGTCTGTCCTGTGAGCAGCTGCACAGGCTTGGGCTGGAAACAAAACAGTTCGAGCTAAGTGACAAGTCTGTACACTACACATCTGTAGAGGGATTGTGCCAGTCAGTGAAGAAGTTTGCATGCCATAGGTTGTATGGATGTAATTTGGTAGTAAAGTTTAGATTCTGCTGGATAAGAGTCAAATTTGATTTTTTGTTATGAAGTAGAGACTGCCAGACAGGCACAGAAAAGTGGGATGTGAGTACAGAGCAGGTTCTCAGGCACCTGAATTACTTACAGACACACACACATATTGACAGTTCTAGATCATAGCTACAAGTCCAGTTGTCATGTTTGCGACCACTGTCACCACCTCTTGTGTTCCTCCACTCTTAGTTCCAGCATCCTTGGTGTGGAACCAAAGGAATTTTAGGCCCAGTATTTCATTGCTTACTTTGATTAGAAGCAGATGATTTAGGTGGAATGTTTAGAGGTGAAAGAGGCACTAATATCTGATGTAACTAGTAGGAGTTGAATGACTGGTCACAAGCTTGACACAACAGATATTGCTGTTGCTTTCCTCTACTATCTTTTGGGATAATTTCTCTTACCTGGACTATTGTGTAAATCCTTCTGATAAAACCCATCCATTACGCATCAGTTACATAGGTGTTACTAGACACTTAAACTCAACCAAGCTATTTTCCCTAGTGATGAATTAGAATGTATTTGAATCTTAAGACACCAGATGCTTATTAAGATAGCATGTATTGCAATGTAACACGATAGCATTGACTTTACAAGCCTTTCCCACTCTATAGTAATCCAACTGGTTTTAATTTTAAGGTGAAATGTCATTGTATTAAAAAAATATAATGGACTCCTAAAGATATGCTTCAAAATTCATGTGGGTGTTATTCCTGATGCAGAGTATTTTTCTCCATAGATGACACCAGTACTGCTATTAAGTATTGACACTGCATAAAATACATTGTAATTTGGCCCTAGATGTCACAGGCACGCTAGTATGTTCTCCAGTGCAGGAAGGCAGAACTATTTTTAAAGAACAAACACCTAGCACAGTTTTATTGTAAGAGTATTCTCCAAGAGCATCAGTAACAAATGATCACATTTTTTTCAGTAACTCAAGAACTACTTTTTTAACTAGAGAAGGTGAGAATAGCATGGGGTTGGGGATTTGGTTTCTTCTATTGTTAAGGGTTTTTTCCAAATGAGAACTCTCAGTTACTTAAGTGCATGATGCTTAGAATTTGAGGGATTTGTTTTGACTTAGTGTGATGTGTAGAAGTAGTTTAAGGCTAAAATGTTTAAAAGATAAGAAATGTTTCCTATCATTGGTTCTTTTTAATATCAAAGCTGAAAACAATGCAAAGGAGCTTCCTATTTAAACATACTTCTTGATGACTGGTTTTGAATTAGCTGTTTTAGGGGGGGAACTCTGATATCTTAGTGGCTTCAAAAGAAAAGTTGAAATATTCTGACAAGTTTGTCCTCTCTGTAACAAATGTGTGTGCCTCGTTCATCCTGTTAATGTATATTTTTCTGTCTACTTCATGGGGATGTCTGGAATGTTTCCCAGTCTTGTCTTTGTGATACGTCTGGACTGTCAGTAACAATTGGTTTAGATTTCATGCGTGTATTTCTGTCTCATCAGGAATAAAAGTCATGTTTTGATTATGCCAAACGTTCAGAAAAATTCACAACTGAAATGGGAGGGGAAAAAAGACAAGTCGGGAAGCCCTTAAAGACAGCATAACAGAACTCATTTTTTTGTCAGCCAGCTGTTGGCCAAATCCAGGAATATAGCGGTGAATTAGGAGGTCAAATTTCTGGTGGCCAAAATCAGTTTGAAAGGCTCCTGTATGCCAGCATAGAAGCAGGTCTCTTTCAAATGTCATTAGTTGCTTTGGTTTAAGAGTCAAAACAAGAATGGGTATTTCTGCTTACGCTGTCTGCTTTCATGACACTAATATTGTCTTCTACGAAGGTGACAGGTTGCTATAAAGTGTTTTGAGAATACAAAGTACTTGCCTGATCGTGTGCTTATAGCTTGCTGAACTAAGAGCCTCTCCTCCCAGGCTTATCAGAAATATTCCTTCTGCCCGCATAATAGTATTAATAATTTTGTAGACAGATGTTAATATGGCATCCAGAAACATTACCATAACTTGAACTACTGAGATAACTAAGGTTGAAAAATAATTTAAAGAATCACAAGAGCTTTTGAAGAATGATTTTATTAAATGAATTTGACTCTAAATGAATCATAGAATCATTTAAGTTGGGAAAGGTCTTTAAGATTATCAAGTCTAACCATTAATCCAGTGCTGCCAAGTCCACCACTAAACCATTTTTTAAGTTTGTTGATAGCCCCATGTCTGAGCAGGGGCCCAATTATCTACCAATTATCTAGAAAAGCAGTGAAAATTTCAAGGGCAAGCAAAAGCTTTCCTTTGAATGTAATTTCAAGTGGTTTAGTTGCTGATGCCAAATCATAAATAGTACACAGATGAAGCTGTCTTAGCTTTATCATGCTTGTACGTGTTACGTGTAAACCTAATATTATTTGAAGCTGAGGTAAAACTTAACATGCAACTGTAAAAAGTTGCTCTGTGGCTGGGCCTTTTTTATGTCCTTGTAGTTTACTGAAGGGTAAGCAGATAAGCAATTTCTGGTATATCTCTTAGACACTTTGGGATTTGACTCATAAGGGTCTTCAAGATTCCCCGCTTCCAATACACATCACATGGCAGCAACTGAAAACAAGACACAACGAGCTGCTGTTATAGGTCTTTGAGGTGTATTGGACATCAGTAAATGGCTTGTTCAATACAGCTGGAGAAATGCCATGCTTGGTATCCTTTCATGCTAGCTAGCTACCTCAAGCTTTTCCATGCTTTCCTTGGGATTTAGCATTAATCAACGTGTAGCATGTATCCGATCTATTCTAAGTTGAGTGTTTAGTAAATAAACATTTCATAATATTTTCTTTCCCCAAGAACAGTTACCTCACAGCAGTATTTAGCCAGTACGAATGTTCTCTTTCAGAGTGTCATTATCATGATTTGGTTTCAGTGGAATTACTTCAGATGATGTGCCTCAATATATTCAGTTAATTTTATGCTTGGACAGGATTTAGTGCTAAAACTGAACTGTTCAGTAACTGTTTTCTATTATTCAACTGTGAGAATTATGCCATTCTGGAGGTCTCTCCTTGTATGATAGATTTCCTTTCAACAATAGTTGCTACAGAGAACCAATGTGCAAAATTCCTCCTGTGTGCTTCTTAATTTGTCATTCTCCATGCTGTTATTCCATTTTGTCACTTAGAGGCATCTCTCCTGGTTTTATAAGGCTCTAACCTTGTTGGTGTACTACCCAGGTAAGAAGTGAAAAGGCAGTTGCACCTTGGCATTTCATTTAAACAGCAGTCACACTAAAGCAGTTTGGCATTAGGTTCGTTCTATACCAGTTGTCCCCTGAACATGAAATCATGTAAGGCTGTATAAAAGAGCTCTGGGTTATTGTAACATGTGTTGGTCTTCAAGAAGAAGCTGGAATGATGTAAGAAGCCATCAGTCAAACAGCTTGTGCTGATGGAGCTGTGATGTTCTTTTGACTGCAGGCTAAAGCTTTATGGATGGGATGCGCATGGCACAAATTTTAATCCTTACTTCTGATAGCAAGACACTGAGTTGGTTACATCTGGAAAGTACTTTGCTGTATATTTCAGCATATTGTACTGCTACAGCTTCTAGAAATTTCCTGTTCCAGAAATGGATTTGTAGAATCTAAATTCATGACACGCAGACTAAATACTCTGGGTCTGAACTGTGTTACTATTTGTGCAGATGTAGCAGAGCTTCACAGGCATAGCGATTCCACAGCTCAGAGACAGATGGGCATGTGTGTGCACACTCAAATTGTGAGCAGTAGCTGCATACTGTGTCATAATAACTGGAATTTTATAACTGTACTTCAGTGGGTGATGACTAACCTTGTAATTTCTAAATTCAGCATGGATAGCAAACTGAGTCTCACAAAGGTTTGTGGCAGCAAGACTAAAGAATTAGCAAATGTAGGCAGAGAAGAGAAACATGCTGTTGGTAGCATATCACATACTGCATTCTTCCCTGGATTTTGTCCTTCTCAAAGTGCTAACAAGGGAACAGGCTTGAGCTGGGAGGGACCTCTGTTGTGACAATAGCTGCTAGTCTTGAGATGTGAAAGGAACTTGGAATAATTATTTTTTAGGTTCAGTGAGCATTGTTGATAACCTGTGATGTATTACTGAATATCTGTGGAGAAGCCTACTTGTTTACTATTGTTAGTATCTTGTCATTTCTTCCCATAAGCCTTTAAAAGCCAACTATCTAGTATTTGGAGTCTATATAGTTCCCTGAATAGTTTTGGTCTTGTAATGTAGAGAAAAATAATCCATAATTTCTTATATTGTGTTACTGTGATGTGCACTGACCACAGTCTGTACTGAGCATGATCAAATACCTAAAATTATTAAGCCCATGAGTGCAGAAATTCAGAAACAGGTTGATATTTTTTTTTTTCCACATCCCGTGGCAGCCCCCCCCCGCCTCGATCATATTGGGCAAAAATAACTTGGTAGGAAAATGTAAAAAGATGTAGTTAAGATATTGGTTAATTTTTCTCATAAGTGATGCTTTTTAAAAAAATATTTTACAGTAACTCCAAGGGCTTGGGTTTGTACAGTGAATAAATACAACAGTAAATATTTAAAAGGTCATTTAGGAGTAGGTAGTGAATATTACATTAGACTTTTTCCATTTGTGGAACCTTCCAAAGTGAATCTTCATAGGTTCCTAAATAACTCTACAGTCTTATATTGTTTAGTGTCACAAATGGGCTGACAGCTTTCTCTGCAATTCAGTAGACATTATAAGAGGTTGTTATCCAATATTGGAAAGCACTTTAAGATGAATACTGGATGAAGTTTTGTTCCTTTTATGAGTAAAAATACATAGTCTAAAATTTTTGAAGTTGATATACTTACGAAGCAGGTAATTTAGATGCAATGAACTTGTACTGTACTGTTCCAGGAATGCTGTTGGTATTCAGTACTGGAATAATAATTTGTAGTAATGCGTTTGATTTGGCAGGTGAATAGTGAACAGGTAACAAAATTATCATTTAAAAAAAAAAACCCTTTAAAATGTATCTTTAATAGTTAAGCCCAAAACACTAAGAACAAAGAACACCGTAAAGCCACAAAAAAAGACCCAACTTTTAAGAACTTTTTTTTTGTTCTTAAAAGAATTGGTATTCCGAATAAAGGCCATCTTGGGGATTTAGTAGTTCTTAATAATAATAAGTTTCAAGATGTTTCATGAAAACGTTTCCAAGAGTTGGGGAGGGGGGAAAAAAAAAAAAAAAAAAAAAGTAGTAGTCAGTAGTTAGAACTAAAATGTTTGTGTTGAGCAGATGCAGAACACTTAAGCAAGGTTTTGGCAATAATTCCATGGGATGGGTCAGAAGGCATGCTACAAAATCTGGGTGTTTCTGTATACACAACTAATATTCAAAGTATACAGCTTAACTTATTTGAACATGGTTAATTCTTAGGCTGCTTTTTGTAACTTTCTGATAATGTTCTTTGTGATAGTTTTTTGGAGTACTTTAATTATTACGAGGGTGCTTGGGAATGCAGGAATAAGTGCAAGTGAGCCCCTGACTCTCTGGGTTCTGTATTTCACTTGATAATGGTTTTAAATACACCGCTTACGAAGTAGGTAATAGCAGTACTGGCACTGGTTGACCTCAGTGCAAGAGACAGATGAACCAAGTCATCGGTGAGTAAGCGTGCAGAAATGTGCTAGCGTGGCTGCGGATGGCCTCTGAAAATGGCAACACAGCAAGTGCCTTAGAACATCAGGAAGGATAAAGGTGAACACACAGCAAGGGAAACCCTGCTGTGTAACTTGCCTGAGTGCTGTCTCCAAACATACATGCCTACAAAAGGCACATTTTCTCTTGTCTTCGTGTGGACATCGTAGCTTTGACACCACAAAAATGTGATGATATTAAATTACTGTGGTGGGTACTAGGCTCTGCAGAAAGCTTGTCATATTAACAGGTCAACCTTGCTTGACTCAAAGTATGCTGAAGAGAAAGCCATTGCCATAACAGCAACCAGATGGTACCAGGAACTTGAATGTGCCCTGCCTAAGGCGTAATTTAGAAATTAGTGTTTTTTCTGCACGTGTTTTAGGAGTTGATGTTAGTGGAAAGCTGGAAAAGTGATGTGAGAAAGCAAGTTAAGATAATGTTGTTTGAATAATGGAAATCAAAAATATAACCTTGAGAAGTAACAGCCAGAGTTCTTGGCTTGGCCTCATTACTTCGGCAGTAATGATTTATGTTCTCAGAAGCATAAGGTGTCAACAGCTAGTAATGTCAATCATAACTATAGTCAAGGTAAATATTCCAGATGGTGATGGTGTTTAAAACACTGACTCAAACCACCCTCATCCTCTTCTGTTCCATGAGTTAGCCTTTTCCCCTGCATGTTTGTTCTGCCTAATTACACTGAAAAGATTTCAACTACAAAATGCTGGCTCAAAAAACAGATGTAAAAATCTTACGTTTGTGTGGAATTGAGAAGTGAAGAGTTCAGACTTCCAACTGGAACTGAAAAGGCTTTGTCTGTCAGTTTGCTAAATCTGTGCTGGCTGTTTTGGCTTCTAAAAATGCTACTTCAATAATGAGTATGTCAGAAAAATTCTCACTAGCCAGATAAAATTGCACTTCATGGCCTGGACTTGAACCCAGCCAAGGTTGCATATTTACAAAAGACAATATCTGTCCTAGTTCCTGAAATCACTATGTTTTGGCTCAGGAAGCTGTGGTATCACAATTAAATGGTGGGGAAATTTTAATTATAAACTCACACTGACAGAGTGAGCAGGAATCCAGGCTTCTTACAGCAACTTTCCACCTTTTTAGTTCATTTTATGATCTAGGAACAGAGTAGGTTTTTTGTTTACTTTTTGTGATAACATGTTTCTGATTTTGATACCTAGATGAAAAGCTAACTTGCAATTGTTCCCTCAAAGCTTCAACTGGTTAATGCTTTAGTTACTTGTCCTGATTATAGTCTGCTGCTCAATCTACTTCAGATAGTTAAATATCAAGGACAAGTGGACCAGCTGGGATTTTGTGCTCACCACCCGGTGTAGAATAAAGGCAAAGCTGTTATGGCACAAATCACCCTAATCCTGGAGCTGTGCGGTGTCTTCATTTGGCTACTGATGGGTGGTGAGCTATGTTCCCTGAAACACAAAACACTTGAGGATAGTAGTATGGGAGGTATATGCAATTATACGCAGGATATGCAATTGCATATATTTTCAGAAGTATGTGGAAAGATCAAATTGGCAAGGAGAAAATGAGAGAGAATAATTAAAATACAGTAACAGTGCAAATGAAAATTGTGGTTGGGGAATTTAGGAATATTTGTTTGTTTGATGGTGATTATGAAGGAATAAGGCTGTTGGCAGATATTCAGCATCTAGAATCACACTGACTTAAAACTTGATATTTGATTGACTAGCACAAGATGAACAGGTAGGTGGTTTTGACTTAATTTTTCTAGGATAAAAGTCATTTAATGATTCCATAATATACAGGTTGCCCTCAGTCCAGATTTTCTCTCTAATTTTAAGAGTGTTAAACAATCTTTCAATGAATGCAGTGAACCAAAACAAAACCCAAAATGCAAACTAAGTATATGAAGATACACTCATAATCTGCACAAAGCCAGTCAAACAGACTACTGATATTAAAAAGCTAATTTAATTTTTACAGCATAGAAGTCATGAGAGAAAGCTGCTTGTATAAAACACTGGCTTCAAAAAATGACTTGGAAAAAGAGCTCGGTGAATGGGTACAAACTGCGGTGTTTTCAACATTAGTATTAGCAGTTGTGCATGTAAATGGTTTAGGCTGGGGTTTTTCTTTGCATCACTACATTTGTGGTGTTCTGTTGTGTGTATCTATATTCCATTTTAAGTAACCAGCAAATACTAATTCTAACTTACTCAACTGTATTAACTAACTTATCTTTCTTTATATTATTCTAGACCAAAATGTCAGGTTTTATTTTTAAACGTACATGGACACTGAAGCCTGACCTTTACTAATATAATTTCCTGCTTAAGCCCTTAATTATAAAGCTGATGTTCTGGCAAAGGATAAATACTTTTCCTGCATAACATCTTGGAAAATAATTTCATCTGTGATGTGAATTTTGCTTTTACTGGTGCTTAAAGGCACATGAGTAGATATGATATGGTAAAGAAGGCACAGGGTCCCGTAAAAGGTATTTTAAAGAAAGGGAAAAATAAATTCATTAGACTATTCCTAATGGAGTAACCTCCAATAGCATTAGATTTTTTTTTAATTGATAGTGGGTATTTTTTTTCCAAGGCATAAAACCTCAAGCTTAGAAATCATCCTGGATATGAAGCCAAATTTTAAAGTCACTGTAGGTCAAATTGGCAATTTGGCATTCAGTGAAAATTTCTTAGTAATAACATGAAGAATTACAAGGTTAATTGTCTAAGGCTTTCTTTTTTAGTAATTCTTATTCCATTTGTCGAGTGGATTGCTGAAGGTGAGTGAAAAGGTTTCAGTACCTCTTGGAGGGAAAATGATAGAAAAAGAAGTTAGATTATGAATTCGTTAGAGTTAATATGTGAAGTTCTATCACTTCAGGTTTCCTTTCTTTCTGCCACAGTGACAGTGAACGAGTTCATATGCGCATGAGATAAAATGTGTCTGAAATTAGCACTACTACTTGTGTGATAGATGCACGCTGTCTCTTGGAGTTCTCTGAAAGGTGTTTCAAGGGTAGGATTGTGGCATGTGATACTGTGAAAGGTGTTCTACCTTCTTTGTATCTCACAGTACTGCAGGATTTGGAGGTTGATTGTAACTGGGGAAGTGGGTTAGTTTAACCTGGGCTGTTTGTTCACTTGCAGAGTCAACCAATGATTATGTCATGGCTTGTGGTGTCGTCTGTGCGCTACACCTTTGCTGCAGTGTGAGTTTTAGATTGCCAGCCTTGCTACTTAAGTAGTCTTTTTTTTTTTTTTTTTTTTTACCCTATCCTGTTTTGTACCTTTATACATTCTCCGTTGGATGTGAGTAGGGCTTAGTCACCCCAGGTCGCTTTTGTAGCAGGTAACTGGGAGCTAATGACCCCACAACGCACTCAAGCCATGTTTTCAATTGTGTGCTCCTACAAGTCTGACAGGTCTGAGTGTGACAGACAGGAGGAGATACGGTTCTCCCCCTTGCTCCCAGTACCAAGGTGAACTGTAAAATTTACCCAGAAAGAGAAGCTTTATAGTTGAACTTTGTTATTTCGTTTCCGTATGTTTGTGTGTTCGTTAAAGGAAACACAGTTGCACTTGAAATTGTTCAGAAACATGGTTTCTCAAGTGACTTCTCTTGATAAAAGATAACTATAGCCAGCAGGAAAATGGAAAAATAATGTTTGTCCTAGAAATAACTATCTTTTTTAGAATGAGGACTTCTGTTAACATTTAAGGCTTCCATTTGTACTTTTAAAATGTTTTAACTCTTAACATCCCAAAACAGAGCAGATGACTCTTAGTGTCAGAGAAGCTTCTTATCTTATTTTTTCTTGTTTGGTTTGATTTTTTTTTTAAGTGTGTGTAAATGAGCAAACCCATACAATAAATGACCCACAAAATTTATAAGCTAGATACTAATTTTTCCCCTTCAAAAGTTTTGCATAAAACTTTTTCAGATCTTTCATTCTTTGGCTTTCCATCCTTTTTTTCCACTATGCAGGGCAGATATTGCAGAGTACTGTTAAAAATACTATTCTGCAGTCACTCAGATGAGTATACATGTCTATGTGAACACTTACAGGGAAAGCTGGAAAATTTCTCCAGTACTTTGCTTCCAATTACCATGTCTATTAAAGACACATCGTGGGGGGGATCTCATGTCAAAGACCTCAAAATGTTCATGTTGATAAAAACTCTGCATATTTACAAAATACTTCTAGTTATTGATATTTAATACAGACTTAAACTTAGAAAATAATACTTGAAACATGCTTTGTAAAGCTCAGATTGCTATACAATCTTGTGTGTATTATAAATCTTTATGCACTAGTAAATGGAGGCCAGAAGGTTGACTTGCCAAGGTCATAGCCCATAAGTAACGAGAAAAAAAATACAGATTTTCTGGTTCCTGCTTAAGCTCTAGATTTCCTTTCTGCAGTCAAAATAAGTTTTATGTTAGTATGTTGACAGAATGGGGATCTAGCTGCCTAAACTTTACGTTGAACGTAGCTTTTAACTTATGATATGTTACTGAAAACTTTTCACCATCAGGGGTGGAGAACCGCTATATTGTGAATGAAGACATGAGCCTCTGATGCCACTATATGCTAAATGTTTTAATTCTATGGCTGCGTCTCTGAAGGGAAAATTCTCAAGTTACTTATGCTTCACAACAAGATGGTTCTGTTTTGCCACAGAGAGATGTGAGCCATCTATGGCTGAGAGACTGAAATGTTTCACATCGTGGAAATGGCAGTGCTCATTCTGTGCACAAGTGTTGATAAAATATTGAAATACAGGAGTTACTAATAACATCTTTTAATGCTTTATTATCCCCAAAGCTGCCAAGAATTTCAGGTTAGCTTCACTCTCCAAGACGGTGTAAGGTAATAAATACTTTTTCCATGTTAAAAGGTGTCACTTAAGGTATTCAATACATATTGCCACATCCTTCTGATCTGTGTTCCAAACTAAGTCAAATCTTGAGAACTTTAAATATTTATTTTAGGTTTTGAAGATGATAATCTCTATTTAAAGATTTGTGTTATCTCAAAGTATAGATTTGCTGGCTCTTGTCCCAGAGAAGTATCCACTCCTGAGCTTACTGCTCTGAAAACTTCTGAATTCAAAACACTTCAGTAGCTGAGCTGGAAACCTATATTTGAATTGGTTTTTCTGGGTGCCTTCTCTGTTCACTTCCCAAATACTTTTTTGGGGTGAGGAAATGAATATGACTTCTTTCTGAATGCAAAACTGTAATTCAGGAGGAGCTTTTGGTTTGGATCTGTGAAAATAGCCTCTATGTGTCAAACTATTATTTATGTGTGTGTGGTGATGTTAGATTATGAACCGTACATCTTTGGCACATTCATCCACTAATCCTTGTCCTAAATTATAAGATTTTTAATTATTTTCTGTCAGTGAAACTACTGTCTATTGTTGCATGCATGTAAAGATTTGGTATTCTATATGCTTGAAGTACAAAGAGAGAAGGCACATTTATCCCAGAAACTGGAAATTACTCCTATATAAGAACAGCGTTTCTACTCAGTCTTAATAGCTGATGGTCAAGTGTAGCTGTGGTTGTGCCACTTAAACTCATTTTTTTAACTGCTGGTATAGACGCTAACGAATTATGAACTATTATGTTATAGATAAAAAAACATCCTAAACTTCTAATGCGGAATCTCTCAAAATTTATAAATGCCAGATTCTGTCTGAAATCAAACAAGAATAAGCTAAGGAAATACTGTTCCTTTGTGTTGTACTGCAAGGAAGGTCATGGATTGTACGCTTTGACTCCAATCTCTCCTGTAAGCATTGCTGAAACTTGCTGTGTCTTGCCTCAGAAGTAACTCTCTCAAGGCTGAAAAGATACACTGCTGTTGCCTCCTTAGCCTGTCAGATATTCCCCAAGTATGAAAATGACTCGGGGTTTCCAGCTCATTCAGTACTAACAGAAGCCTATATACCCTGGAAACAGAATGAACTGGGTTGGATATTTGTCTGCTATGTACAAACTTTAAGAACAAAGTGTTCAGCTATTAGGTAGCTTTTGTGTGCAAAAAGCCTATAGTAACAGGCCTTATTTTGCCTACTTTTCCCTCTTTTTCTCCAGTGTTTACTTAAATGCTAAGTGTAAATGGGAAAAAGCTATAGAAGGTTGTCTGTGGATGCGAACTATGTAAGGCACAGGTAAAGCAACAGTTAAGTTGGCAGTTGATGGAATATATGGCACAGTAAGTAGCAGAGGGAATATAATGTGGAAGGCTTTGTAGGTTGTTTCTGTTGTATAATACAAATCTAATATAAAAGAACCTAATTTAATTTACTATGCTTTTAGTGGAACTACTTTTTTGTTTTCTTCATGAGCTTAACTTAAAATTCTTCAACACATATAAAATGTTTTTGGCAACAGCGAAGGTGCATGATCCCTTCTCCAGGTTAGTTGATTAGCTTTAGTCTGCTTCCCAATTTGATTTCAACTACCTGTGCAGTAATGTATTAGGAACTAGAAATAAGGAGCAGGTAGATTCCATACCATCCATTATTAGAATTAAACTGACAGAATGAACTCATTCAGAATTTCAAGGGCAATTGCAATTCTGTCTCAATCTAAGCAAGAGAGAATAAATGGTTTGTTTCATTCAAAATCTTCTACATAGTTACTGTGAATGGGACCCCCATGCTAAATGGAAGAAATCTTGTTTAAATTCTTTTCTGGTAGAAGTCACTGCTCTTTCTGTGTGCCATGCGGTGAATCAGGGTGTGCTGGCAAGCTGACACGGTGACATGAACTGGCTTCATGGAATTGTCTTCCTTATTACCACATGTCAAAATGGGAATGGACTTGTGAGTAAAAATGAATAGATTGCTAATATTCCAGGGTTTATTCTGTTTCAGGGGATTATCAGGCTAGCTTCTGCTGCTAGGCTTCTTAATCCTTCTGATGTTTCATACCAAGTAGCAGCCTCTAGCAGTGTTTCAGATCTGATGGTGGTTTTCATTTTGTAGTCTGACTACTTAAAGAGCAGATTATGTTTATTTCATTAAGCATAATATTTAAAAACACAGCCACAGGTAAAAACATATTATTCATTCAGCTTAACACACTCTTAAAGAAAAGAAAGCATTTTTTTCAGGGTTAGCAAAAATAATTAAAAATCACACAAATCTTTGTTTAATCAATAATTGATTTTCTACCTGAAATAGTAGTTAATACCAATATCTTTATGCAGCTGGTGACACTGAACTTTTGATGTTTCTGGTAAACTTATAGTGGAAAACAGTCTGGCTCAGCATCAATTGAATCCTTTTTTCTCCCATGTGTTGCCTTCATCTTTCTATAGGTTATCTTGACCGTAGCTTTGACGTCATCTGCATTTCCCAATCTCCAAGTGTCCAGCAGTGTCGGAGCTCCTGCGGTGCCCGGTGTGCGATGGGCAGCGAGGGCCCGCAGCAGGCGGCGGGCCGGGCAGCAGCGGGGGGAGCGCGGCGCGGCCGCAGGGGGGCAGCCGGGCCGCAGGGGGGCGCAGCGGCACCGCGCAGGCTCCCGGAGCGCCGCGGCCGCCAGGGCTTCCCGGGGGTGCCTGCGCTTCCCGAGCGCCGAGAGCCTGGAGCGAGGGCTAACGCCGGGCTGCCGTGTTTCGGGCTCTGCGACAGCGGCGCGATATTGACAGCTGTCATATAAAACCTATTTCTAGGTTCTAATAAAATTCAAGCGCGAATTCCTTAGCATTGACAGGGTTCTCAAGCCATAGGTTTACGTCCTTTTTAGGTCATGTACTGAGATACTGTGTTTAACTTGGTATATGTCATTGCTTCCCAAAGGATTGCATCAGTGACTTCAAAATTAGGTGGAGTTTGAACTTACCGTGTTTCAAATGCACACATCAGCTCGATCATGTGCAAAACATTCAGTGATGTAGTGGATATGCTTGTAAGCCCTTAGAGCTGTTCAGGGAGACTTGTGACTTAGAAGATAAGAGTTAAGGCTTGAATCCTTTGAAGTGAGCAAAATTACTCATTTCTTCTCCACCCTCCTAGTTATTGCTGGCGATGGTGAAGGCTTTATTCTGTTGTGCAGGTAGTTGTGCAGTATGAGGTTCTGGGATAGTCTTTTGTTTCTTGAACCAGAGCTGGATTGCTTGGATTCATTAAACAGGTCTTATTTTTTGCCCTTAAACTTTCAGATTTCAGGACTTCAGCCAGCTGCCTAGGCCCTGCTGTGGTCCTCATCAGGCCTCTAGACAACTGACTATCGTGTGTGCAAAAACGATGAGCATTTGAGACCCATCATCTTTACTGCACGTGTGCAGGCCACATGGACAACACAAGTTCAGTGTGTCCTAGGTTTCTCAGACATGTCACACGTCCCTCAGTGCGTGCACCTGCATCACTGCCCACAAAGTCCCTGACAAGAAATAGTGATGTGAGGTATACCACACCACATAACATATCTTGAAACTAACTTTAAATCACTTCTTGTGCTTGCGTGTTTTGTTAAGAATGTGTTGAAAGTTCAAAGTTGTCTAGATAAGAGACTTTTATTTCTCTTACCTGTTCCCAAGTAGCTGCCATGATCTTCTGCTGTTGTCTACTTGGCCTTTCCATGGCTCAAGGAGCTCAGGTCTCTTCTAGACTGCAAATGGTTTAAAGAGTACCACTGCAAGGTGGAGGTGTAGTGGTGGAGTCAGTGAGGACACTGGTGGTGGATGCAAGAGAGAAGGCAGCTACTGAACTGCTTGGATGGCAGCGCTGCCTGGGTGTAAATATACTTGGAACATCTCTTCAGTAGATTTTCTTCCGTACTAAGAGAAAAAAGCAAAACTACTTTTTCTTTCTTAAGTATTTTTTTTATGTATTTGTTTTCATGTATGAGTTCCCAAATTAATGCTAAGATGTTGTGAACTACTCTTGTTGTAAGAGAAACAACTATTTATTTTATTGCAGAAGCAGCAGGCAAGATTTAAATGCTGAGTAGACAGCACACCTTTGATAATAATCTTGTTTGTAAGGAGTTTTACATAGAAGGGAATGTTAGTAGCTTCTAATACTTCAGTAAATATAGTGGCTAAAAACTGCCCAGCTTCATAAAAATAATTTGTTTAAATTAGGATAAATACAAATAAGAAACACATTATAGATGCAGATTATTCCATAATCTGTTGGTTTGTGCAGTTTTGTGAGACACCTGCTGTGCTGACCTCACCTCTGCCAGCTCGATGCTGAGAGATGAGCAGTGACTAGTTTGCCAGCTTCTAGCAATTGCCAGGAGCCAGAAGGTGCAGTAGATGTGCAAGGGAAAAACAGCAGAGTCAACGCTCGGCTTCGCTGTGGCATGTCTTGAGAATGTGACCATCTCCAATTCGAACTGGGCTGTAGGAAAACATGCCTTAGGTTTTTATAATAATGTAATGTATTTCAAGCACAGGCTTGACTTCTGGCTTATCTGTTTTTCTGCCATTTTGTCTGGTTCACTCATCCTTTTCAGGGATGTTTTGTTGTGAGGGATTAGCATTCAAGCATGGAGCGTGCGGATTGCCATGGGTGACAATGTTGCAGAGGTTCTAGGGAGTTTTTGCAGCATTTCTTAGAATGTGAGGTTCATCACAGCTCCACAGCAATAACTTGAGAAAAAACATACCATCAGGCTACGATGTTGCATTACCTATAATCCTGTTTACTTAGTATCCAACAGCTTCTGCACTTCCATCCTGAGGTGAGCGCTGTGTGCCTTTCCATAGCACCACCTGTGTAGCTGGGAAGATGCCTACCAGTAAACTAGAACAAGAACAAAGGTTGCTCTTTGGAATGATGTTGCTTGACTGCCAAGGGAAGTTAGGTTCCAACAAAAGTATTTTCACTGCTTGAATGAGCTAAGGATGTGCACCTTTGGTCTGTGGAGGAGACTTCAGAGCTCTGAGCACTTGTCTTGTGCAGCTGTGTGATTTCTGCCTTGTGTGGCCTGAACCAGCTGTTCCTTGTTGAGGAGTTGATTCCTTGTAGACTAAGGGTGGATTGCCTTGCAGTAGGTAGTGTTGAGTGTCAGTGACACGTCCGGAGCTGCCTGTGCTTTTGGCCTCTCGAGAGGATAAATGAGAGGGATGTGATTCAGGGTCCTATAGCTACCATTGCTGCAGTGGGTACTGTAGGGTCAGAGAGGAGGTGGCTGTGGCTTTGCTCCTTACTCCATCTGTCAGTGGTGGGGGTTGAAGTGATCTTCCTCTGCCTTTTGCTCCCAGAAAGGAGAAGCTCATTTGGGTATCTGTAGAGAATCAGACACATCTTCCCAAACTTTTGGTTTCCATAGGTTTGGGAGAGGTGGGAGAATAGTTTATTCTAACCTTTTCTGAAGCATCATAAAGGAGCCACTTTGAGGGGTGACAGCTGAGTCCCTCTGCAATTTCAAACCTTGTGTCTGTTGTCACTGAGCCTTCTCACAGGGGTTACTGCTCAACTGAGCTTTCAGTCTCATCATGTAACTGATTCTGTTTTAAGGCTTGGTCAAAAGGGTTTCTACATAAAAATGAGATTTCTCAGGTAATTGACTATAAAATGAGAAAAATCACTTCATTTTTATTTTTATTTTCCAGATGAAGACCAGAAGAGGTGAAGGTTAACTTGTGGTCTTGCGTGTGCTTTTCGGCAAATTTGTCACCTCAGGAAAATGCTCTGGAGTGTGGAGTCTGCTTGTGAGAGAGGGTAGTGGACAAGTGCTGAGAAGGAGGACATTGCACTGGTAGGGCAAAAGCAGCTGTTAGGGTATGTAAGGGAATGCCTTGTGTAATTACAAATGTCAGTGTTAGAAATGGGAAGGCAACGTTGCTGGAGATGAGCAGGTATTTAATATGTGCTACTGCTCTCTGGAATGCCGTGTCTGTGTCTTATGGTGGACTCCTTAAGAGTTGTTTGAGGTTGTTTGTGTGTTAGTTTTTCTCCAAGCCCTTCACTTCAAGTACTAAACATTATTTGGAGAAAAGCTGAGAACACATTTTGAGTGCAAGCAGAGTACTTGAGTCCTAAGGTAACTCAGCTTGTCAGCTCTTCGAAGGGCTTGTGAGGGTTTCATGGCTGTGCTGGACATGATTCTTGCGGATCTGTGGAAAGGAAAGCTGCTGCCTGTAAGCTGGCACAGGGTCTGACCCCATAGTTGTGGACCAAGAGTTTGTGACGTAGGTGAGGAACAGATTGTGTTCCCAAGCATGTTATGCATAAACATGCCTTTTGAACTATCTTGAAGTGTGCAAATTGAGGAACTCCGTATTTTGTAATAGGCAGGTTCTCATGCTCCGCGTGCACTGGCTGTATTTGGTGCTGGGAGGTTGCTGTATGTCTGCGGTGTACTACAGGGAGAACTTTCCTGTTTATGGGCTAAGACTGACCTTAAGTGCCTTGTGTTCTGCCCAGCACTTAAATTTTCCCAGTAATCCCTGTGTTACCTAATTTTCAGGGCCTGTTCGTGCTTTTTTTTTTTTTTTTTTTGTGTGTGTGTGCTTTTATAGCATGCTTTTGAGGTGGGTTGAGGCTCAGAACGTTTTTGCCTGAAGTGAGGAAGGAACTGCCAGGTGCAGGCAGCTTGCTGTGTCTGACGGGGCAGGGGCGAGCTGCAGCAGAGGTGGAAGCCGCCTGGGGCTCCCTGTCCCCGGCCCGGAGGAAGGTGCGGGCGGAGGCCGCGCCGTTCCCGCCGCCAGGGGGTACTCGGGGCGTGCGGACGCGGAACAAAAGGCGGCGAAGCCGGAGCCCGCCTCCCGCAGCGCCGGGTCCCGTCCTGCCGCCCGCACCTTCCCTCGCGAACCCGGGCCGGGGCCGCGCTGCCCGGGCGCTGGGAGCCGCGTCCCGTGCCCGCCAGGCGGCGGGGGCTGTGCGCTGCCTGCCCCGTGCCGCCGCCGCTCCGCGCGGGCCCCGAACTTTCGCCCTCCCTCCGGTCCGAAAGTTCGGCGGTTTGGTGACGTCACGGCGGCGGCAGCCAATGGGCGCGGCGGGTGATATTTTGGGAGGGGGGAGGGGTGGCACGGCGCCGCGGGCGCTCGCCCGGCTGCCATGCACAGTGAATGGGGAGCGGGCGGCCGGCGGCGAGCGCAGCAGCAGCGGGCGGGAGCGCCGCCACCTCCGCCCCTCCGCCCGCCTCTCCTCGCCGCCTCCCGGTCCCGGCTCCGCCGGCCGCCAGCGCGGGGGTGCGGGCCCGCGGCGGCAGCAGCAGCGGCGGCGGGAGGCAGCGCCTGAGGAGCCTGCAGCGGGGCGGCTTGGAGTTGCCGGTCGCCTCCTCCGCGGGTTACCTGCCCGGCCCAGGTGGGGCCATGCGGAGCGGAGGAGGCTGATTTGGAGATTGCCGCCGCTTCTGATGGATGTTTTGTATGTGTTTACCTCCGCTCCCGGTTTCTCTTTCATCTGAGGACGCGTCTGGCTCAAGCTCTGTTAAACTCTTTGCCTTCTGGTACCGCTCGCAGATAACAGAAAGAAACCTGAGCCCGAAAGGCAATTCCCCACCTTCTTCCACCTAACGTAACCTTTCCAGGCGCCTTTGAAGGTTTGCTGGTGCTGCGGCGAGGATGGCAGCCGTGGGTTCCCTTGGGCTGTACTAAGAGCCTCTTTTCTTTTCCCTTTCTTCTTAGAGGCATTTCATCTTTAAGGGCCGGCTGCTTGCGCACACTTTTATACTCACTGAAGTGATCGAGAAACCATGTCTTCTGGTGGAAGAAGTGCGTTTCTGTGCCTGGGAATGATTTTGAGCTTGTGGAGCTCTATGAGTTGGATGCCTGTTGGAGGATGCCCGCATAAATGTACATGTATTGCTTCCAACGTGGATTGTCACGGACTAGGACTCAAAACTGTACCGAGGGATATTCCCAGGAATGCAGAGAGACTGTAAGTAAAAACCGTTAAGGGCTTCTGAAGTACTTGTTAGAAGCACCTGGGATGAGTTGCTCAACACCTGCCTGTCAGAGCAGAGCACATACGAACAGCAGCTTCAGTAATCAAACGGGGATTAATGTTTTCAGGAGGGAAGGGGAGGAGCTTTTGAGAAGTTACAGCTATCCTGCTGTTCTTGCTTTAAAAAAAAAAAAAAAGAAAGAAAAAGAAACAAACCCCCAAAACAAACAAAGCCCAAACATTTTCAGAGTTACATGTTTTTTCAGTTATCGTCTGACTGGGTTTTGCAGGGACTTGCTTGAACTGGAGTTGAGAGCCACACCTGGAGTGCTCCCTGCAGTCAGTATTGTCAATGCGAACAGCAGTTCTGTGTGCCTTTGGAAACCCGGGTCTCTTCACTGGTGGCTGGTACCAGCTTCTCCTTATTTTTGCAGCATGGTGACTTCATCACCATGGAAAAATCGACTGCTGCCGTAAACTAATTCAAACGGATAAGAAGTCATAGTAAAGGAGCCTCTAATTTTTTTCTTTTAAACTGTTTTAGGGAAGCTGTTCATTTAACTTTTAATCTACTTCAAGAGTTATGACACAAGTGTTGTGTTGTGAGGTGCCACCGACCTCAGTATGGGAGAATATAATTAATGCGTTCATAGTGAATTTTCTGTGTTTTAAGTTTAGTTGATTCTTTTTACTTAAGTTTCTAAGGAGAAAGCTGGAAGTGAACTTCACTTGTCTGATAGAGTTCTGGCACTTGCCTGGTGCAGGGAACGGCATCTCTGATGCTGCTTAATGCATAGCATATGGCATATATCAGAGAATGCCCGGTGTTAGATATGGAGATGGCCAGAATGGAATGTTAAACGGAGCTTCAGCATGGCTCTGCACTGGGCTCCACAGATAACCACAGGAAAGGTCAGTTAGTTGTGCCTTTTGTGGATTACCTGATAACTTAGGATGTTTTTGAACTTGGAAGCAAATGCTGTAGATTGTATGGCCTGACTTCCTATTTTATTTCCTTTTGGGTCACGGGGTTGGGGAAACAACAAAATCTCAGGCAATTTTTTCTCCAAGACTGTAAGCTAGATGAGATTACTAAGCAAACAAAGTTTTTGTGCTTAGAGTTGTCTTAAAGATTAAACTCTGTCCCAGAATGAAATTTACAATGTTCTTGAATGTTTCCAAATGTATTTTATGGTGCTGAGAGCTCTGGGGTGATAGCGATATGCAGATATGTTGCTGCACTATTCTACTATCTTGAATCTTTCATGGCCATATCAGCCTTCCTTTTAACCCCAGCTGTGTGAACAATAGTTTTCAGATGTCAGTGTTAGAGAAACCTTAACTTACATGCGTGAAGCTGCTCCCTGAAATGGACAGGTTAGCAACCTGGCACTTTACAGACAAAAAAAAAAACCCTCAAAAGGCCAAACCACTGCTGAAGTAGTGTGCTAACCCAGTCGGAGTGACTGTGTGGTAACACCAGGGTTTTGTATGCTTGACTGGTGAGGTGCATTTGCATGGTTTTAGGAGTCAAAGGCTAGAATTAAGCTTCTAAGTTTTAAGTTGAAATGATTCACAAACGCAAGTGACCACCTAAGAAGAACTGAAAAATGGTAACTTGTCATTGCCTAAGTTTTAGGGGGACTAAGTTAATTTTGTTACTGGATTTTATTCATGAGAAGGTTCTTAATGGTGATGTTAAGTTCCCTTGCCTTCTGTTAGAAGCTAAGCCAAAAGAGTTCCTAGGCCTTGGTATTTTGTGTTAAAAAGAATGAAAGAAGATTGTAATTGTTGTGTTCTTAGTCCTGATGATTTTTTTGTGTGTTATTTACAGATCTAAATTTTAGATTAATGGCTGTATGAAGAGTAAGAGAAGCTATTTCCCAGTATTTAGTTTGGGTATTTAACCTCTCTGTTAAAGTACTGATAAATATAAAATATGTCTGTGTTGGACGGTGTGGGTGTTTTTGGCTGGCTTTTTTTTAAGTAGTGTATTATTGGGACATTCAGTGGCTGATACCTTGTAAAAATAGCACACAGAGCATCACAGTAACATGTTATTCCATAATACTGTCTTCATTTTTCTTTTCGTTAGTACATCATGAACCTTCTACTGTTTTTATAGTGCTCACTGTAGTCTTCATTAAAACTGTGTTTCCAGGCTTATCAGTTCTTTCAAATCTAGATTTCTACTAATTACGCTAACTTGAATTGTCGTATGTTAAGCAGTAGAGAGAAAAACTTGATATTCCTACAAGTGTTAATTCTGCTCATAGGTTAAGTATCAGTCAGCCACTGGATATATCAGAGAATCTCATTTCCTCTCTGGTCCACAGCAACCTGTAACTATTTAAGATATAACACTGGTTCTTTAGCTAGTTCAACTTGTAAATAAAACCACATTGATGGTATCTCAAATGACAAAGATATTTTTCATCTTGGAAATGTTTATATGTTGGGAAAATAATTTTCCCAAGTTTCTATGGCCACACAGCAAGCAAGTTTTTAGAGCCTAATGCTTTGAAAAGGTCTTAATTTCTTTCTGCATTCTCTTGAGCTAAAAATTCCACATACCTGTTCAAGTTGGAAACATTTTGTTGTAATTAATAAGAGATCTAATGGCAGCACTTAAAATACTTTACCACTAAGCTTTTAGAGTTATGTTTGTACAAATGTTACAGATTGTTTGGGCTAGTGGAGCCAAGTTAAATATTATTTAAATTTGTGTTAATATGAAACCCCAGGAAAACTGAAAATATACCACTAAGGAAAAAAATGGGAAATCTCTTCGGGTGAGAGGGTGAGGAGGGGAGTCTTTTTGAGAAGTTCAGTTAAGCCAACTAGTGATAATTTCCTGATACGCAAGAAATGGGCATGGCCGGAGCTTGGATTACTAATCTTCATCAGACATGTGATAAACAGGTTTTTCAATATGCTTTGAAGGTGTAGTTTTTGTGAAGAGTTCTACCTGCAATTTGTTTTGAGGGGAATCCAGAGATTAACCATTAATCACAGAAAGAGTTATAAAACTATCCTAAGCTTTTTTTTTTTTACACAGATAGGTCTTTAGGAGCAGTTTTACAAACATATAAAGTAGCGTTAAATTTGTGTTACGCCTTACGTTGTTGTTACTGCATTTGATCATAGTCTTTGAATTGGGTGGTATAGATTGAAACTAAATAGCTAAGTAGCTAAAACCATGTCAATGTTATATACTACTGCAGAAAGAAATGAATCCTCCTGGAGAAAATAAGTGGTGGAACAAGTATTTGCCACTTCTGGGACTAACTCCCATTTGCCTTTTTTCTGGAGAAGGAGCCCTGAGAAATGCCATCATCTTGCACAGGAAGGGACGCATTTGAAATTAAGTCTAAGACTTCTCTCCCAATTGCAAGATACGGTGCTCCACAGAGGAACTTGTATATGAGCAAGATGATATAGTTGACGTGGCTTGTCATTAGTATTTACTGATCCATTCTGCATCTGATAGGTTGTTTAACCTCTTCCGGCTAGTAGTAGTTTATCAATCTTTTGTGTTGTAGAGAAAACTAGTAATTTAATAGCTAACTCTTGGAGGTGGGCAGTCTCTTATTTAAGCTATGCAACTGAGATGTTTTTCGTTGACAAAGGATGCAAAAGGTAGCATTTAGTAATTAAGAATATGTAAATATGCCCACACAAATATTAAATCTTTCACCTTTCTGAGAAGTTCCTCAGGTTTCCTTCAGCAAACTGCTCTCATCATTGTTTGCTTAGCAGTGCTTCAGTTCTTGTGTGTGGGTTTCTATTTATGTAATTTTCTTCAGTGTAAATGTTTTCTCTGTATGTACAATATTATACATGTGGCTTTTCATAACACTTAATAATGCTGATAGTCAAGTTTAGTTTGAGATGATGTGTAAACACAGTGAACAGATGAAAGCCACCTGCTTGACAGTTGTATGCTTCAGCTCTGAAAGGAACTATTGATATGGAGGAACTGCTCGGGAGTCTTCTGGGTCCAATATCTGCTTTATGAATGTGAAGCCTTTGTGTTTTCCTCCTATTCCTGTCTTATCTCCCTGTCTGTTACCAGCACCTTATACATGTATCAAAGTTTCTTTAGGGAGTTTAGCCATGTTTTTGTATTGATGAATTTATACTTGGTTTAGAATCTTGTTTAGTTGATAGGTTTCTAATGTTAAATGTCGTTCTGTGTTGTCTTGGAAGGATTCTTTGCCGTGATAAACTGATAAAGCTTGCAAGGGTAATCTGTTCTGTGCTTTGTCCGAGTAGCTAAATGGAGTGTGTCCATTTAGGTGCAATTTAGAAGCTGAGTCATCTGCTTACATTAGAGTTTTCATGTGGTCTGGGGTTTCTGTTACACAAATATATTATTATGGTGTTTTTGGCCTAGGTGCATGTAGTTGCTGAACTTGCACTGCCTTGTAATAAGTCTTCAACTTCCTCAATTTTGTTTCCAAATTAAATCTAAGCTTCTGTCTTGAATGCTTCCATATTACTGCGTAACGCAATGTTAAACACATGCAAATATAATTAAAGTGATTCTTACACAGACTTTCTGTTTTTCTGAATTCTTCCCACTAGGGATTACCACTCATTTGTTGCTGTAGTAATAGTCTCCAAAACCTCATATGAGGGGTTTTTGGGTTGGTTGCGTGTTGGTTTTTTTTTCCTGTTTTGTTTTGGTTTTTTTTCCCCTGTTGTGTGGTGGTTTTTTCTTTTTCCTTCCCTAGGTCAGGTATCAGTAACTAGACAGACCTATCTTTGGCTTCAAAGAGCTTGCTCTGAGGTACTGATCCTGGGAAAACTTGACTGAGTTGCTTAATTTAATTTGGATACTTCCTTTTATTAACTTAACACTGACTGCTTGTGTTTGACTGGCTGTTGATGTGCACTTGCACAGGATCAGTCTGGCAATATTAAATTTGTTACCTTGTTTTGAAGTGATGGAAACAGGAAGGAGGACGAAATTAGCTGTTGTAATTTGGTAGCTACAGAAGCAAATAGTGGCCATTGTCATGTTGTCTGTATTTGGTTGCACAAATTTGGATTAGTTTCTGAGATCAAAGGGACCAGACTACTTGCTGCAGACTTTCTTGAATACTTTCTCTGAGATGTTTTTCATAACTTCTTACCTTTGCAGCTGACTAGTGATTCATGCAAAAGAATTAGGTGAAGAGTAAGTTGCCCATATGAAGAGCAGCTGTTGTCTTTTTAGGAAGTTCTATAAATATAGATGATAAGCCTTGTGTTTTTCCTCCTGGAGTTTGTGTCTGTATGAGTTTGGGCAAGTGTGTACCAAAGTTGGTGTGGTTTACCTGTATGAATGGCTTGTGAGGCCAGAACTGAGCAAATCCTAATAGTCTTTTTATTTCTATGGCAGTTTGTCTAAAAACGTTTGTGTTGTGTGCTGTCACTCTTAAATGGATTGCTATGAACTCATAGTACTGTCAGGCATCTTTTGGAATGTCACTGCTAAGAGTTTTTTGTCGTTTTTAAGGATTTCTAGTTAGGTTTAAAACAATAATAACCTTTCCTGTGCTAACATCTGGTATTATTTGTTGTCTGCATTTCAGTAGTTGCTAAATTACTCCTCATCTTCCACAGAGCAGAAAGAAAATGGTCTTCCTACAGAAATCCCCCAAGATGTTTAGGGCATTACAAGGATGATAGGGGGAAAGAACTTGGATCTAATAAGGATATTCAGTGAGTAAGTTTCAGTCATAATTAAGAATTTGTTCGGAAGACTTAAATGGGAATGTGTTCCCTCCTAGGAACTAATAGCTCAGATGACTTGAAGCTTAATTTTCTTGAACTCTTGATAGAGTTCTTGTGCTGCCCTCAGTGCTTGATTACCCTTGGCTGCCTCTTGCTGCAGCTGATCCTCTGAAGTGAACAGCATTTTGTCTGGTGGTGATCTAGTGGGATGCATTTTTCCTTGATTAGAAGATACAATTATTCCTGAACAAAGATGGTGTAGAAGCCTTGGTTAATATTGTAGTTCCATTGGCTTACACATAATTCACTATAAATTAATGGAAAAGTGTTTTGTTTGAAGTTCTGAGTGACAACTGTGTAGCTAAGATTTCTCCCTCTGTTTGTCTATCCATATGTATCTATTACAGGGATGTATAGATGAGCAGTGGTGTTCAGAAAATGTTGATGGGGTAAATTGTGCCCCATAGTCTTGTGAAGACTGAGATAGGCTGGTAGAGTTCTTGGCTCTGTAGGAGTGACAGGGAGTTTCTGTTAACTATGGCTGATTCTAGTGCATTATTATAATATTATATGGATTTTGGTTTGCCATTGTAAGGCTGTATCAGTGTGTGGGTTTTTTTGTTTGTTTTTAAGTAACTTTCAGGATAAGAAAGGGCTGAGTAATACTCTGGGTGCAACATGGCCCAAGCTATTCTGTTGATACTCTTTCTATTTTAAAATCTGGTTTTGGTGTTGTCCAGTCAGACATACCATTTAAGATCTTGAATGGCTGTCACCAATGGCAAGAACTACTTCTCCATTGAGAAATGGCCTTGCAAGCAACTGACAGTTTTTCCTAATGGTACTAAATACATAAAAGATCTTTTTACCTATTTACAGAAGGGGAGCAGGTCTGTGGTCTTGTACTCCAAGTGGTTTTTAGATGAGTTGAGGGCTGTCTCTGTAGAATGGAGTTTGAGGCTGATTCTTACCTTTCTGCCAGTTATTTCCAATGTTTTTTTCTCTCATTTCCCCTATGCTGCCGTGCCCCCCCGAATCTGGTCTGTTAGTTGTCTCTGTCAGAATAAATTTGTCTTGTATTTCAGTTTTACACCATCTGTTTAACTGCAGTATATGTTTTTAATTTTATGATTGATAGATTTCTGGAGCTTTTAATTTGATTTTTACCACTTTATCTATGAGCTGCTTCTTTTTCTGAGACCTTAATTTATTTTTGTCCCTCAGGTGGAAATAACTTTAACCAATGGCTATATTTTTTCCTTTTCCATCACAGATGAAGGCAACATTTTTGATATGTTACTTCAAGTGAGGAGAAAAACTCAGTGTTCTAAAACTCATCTTCTCTTGACTTTCTATCAAGTAATCTGCAAAACCTCTTTGAAATTAACTTGTAAATTGATTTCAGAGTTTGTATTGCTCACAACTCACTTGTGTGTGTGATTTCCTGAAAACTTGCAATACTGTTGCAGAAGTGATTTGTAACTTCTAGTGTAGCAAGGCCTTAATAGGAGAGCCCTCTTGGCTTCCTGTGGAGAGCTCGGTACTTCTGCCTTCCTAGTGCAGGTGCACAGTGAAGAATCAGCTTTGGGGAGGCAGAATTAGGTTAGTGATGAAGATTCTAAAACACCTATTAAATATACTTTTAGTCCAACAACACTGAGAATTTTGGGAGATGATGTTCTTATCGTGGGTACCTCCCTGGCTGCTGTGTGGACCTGTGCTCATTCCGGTTTGAGGTGCAAGGCTGGGAGCAGTGATACTATATTTAGGAGGTTCGGAGAGGTTTTAACCCTCTTCTGTTGTGTGGGGATACTGTAGAGATATTATGGTGTGGCTGTACGTACAGGCAATCACCCAAAAAACCAGGAAAAGTTGCCTAGAATTTTTCAGAAAGTTTTCTGTGTCCCTTCCCAGTTGTTCCTGTCTGCATAGGTGAGTGGTTCTCTTTCAGCCAGGGCTCCATGCGAGCAGAGCTATTAACTGCTCTAGAAGTTAATGATCTGGAGATCAGTAACCCATTTTAACAGCCTGTGAACACCCTCATAAGAGGGTGGGAGGGAATTGTAATGAACTTAATTTCTGATGTTTTTTTGATTCTCTTGTTTGGGAGGAACTGTCCTTGTATGAGAAGTAGTCACTTTGCAAATTTTGAGCTTACTGCAACTTTCATGATAGCAGTTAAAAATGTTATGCTGGTACTCTAGAGTTGAGGACAGTGCCTGCTGTACTGATCAGAGTTTCACCTGCTTGTCTTCATCCCTTTGCTGCTCTTGGCTTTTCTGAAAGCCCCTTTGGGTTTTTTTTGTACAGTGCTTAACATGACCGGATCTCGAGCTGCTGTGCTAGTGCTCCTAGGTGTGGTAATAGGCTTTTGGTTAGTGAATCTGAGGTTCTGATTTGCGAAATAACAGCACTAAAATTCAGTTTTTGATATCTGACCCCAACCTCTTTTTTTCCAAGAGGTAGATGCCGTCACAGTTGGCCGCTTGAGTAGGAGCGGGGGTTGTGGAGGGGAAGAGGACGTAAATGAACGTTCTCATGAACTGCTTCTAAAGATCAGCATGTAACTGTAATGGAACTGGTGTACTGAAAGTGGAGGCGTAGCTGAATTTTTGAACATATCAATAGAGGACTTTTAATTGCCATTTTTTTTGTTTGGTCTTTTTATTCCTGTGGCTAGTAAGAAATGTGTTAGTTACCTTGTACAAAATAAATGCACTGGTAGATTGTAAGGTATTATTGGCATATGTTGTGATGGGACCTTAATAAATAACCTTGGCAGCTTCAAAAGATACAGACAGTGAGTTGAGCCTTATGTGTTTTCTTAGCTTGTAGTAGAACCAAATGTTTCAAGGCAGTTCAGCCAAACTGTCCTTCTGTATCGTTTCCACTGACATGTGCTCTGGGTGAGCACTGGTGAACAACAAGCCGTCCTTCAGATACTGTAGCAGCTTTTGAAGTTTAAGAGCTCAGTTGTCTGTCTGGCAGAAAGTGATTATCAGAATTATTAGTAGATAAACTTTTGGGTATTATATAATACTGACCTAATACAAGAACTTGACTTGGAAAAGTTTTATCCACAAACATCTTGTCCCAAAGTAGAAAACATGCAAATTTCTAACTTCAGTTTTTCTGTAGGGATTCCAAAAAGCTCAACCTAAAATGGAAGACATTTCCCTAGAATTTTCTAGTCAAGCAACATGCTGTTTTGTCAAAGGTGGGTGACCAGAGAAATTCTCAATTGTTACTCAGAGCTCTCTGTAATAATTTGTTTTTGTTTCCCTTACAATAAGAAAACAGTCAACAGCACAGAGTCCTTGTCTGGTGGCGGTTTGATTGCCCATTCTCTGGTTTAGAACATAATGTGTAGAATGTCTATTTCATATAAAAAAATACGGTTACATGAGATAAAGATCATAGCAAAAACTGACTTGCTATATGTGTATTGGTCATACACGGATATGGAGACACTAAGGTTTAATTGAGTTCTAGTCTTAAAACATGAGTGAGAAATTCTAGCAAGAGAAAACTGCATCCTGAAAGCAGTTCAAACGTCTCATGCCTCCGTTAGTCATAAAGCATGTTTTGTCTAGATTTTAGTGGGATGTTACCTTATGCTATTCTATAGATTTATCTTTCATCTGTGTGATGGTTTTGTTTAGACTGGGGAGTCATTAAGTATACTTTTTAGAAATGCTGATTTCAGAAAAACCTGAATGAAACATGTTTGCTTGGCAAGGGTGGCAGTGGTTACAGCATTGCTTAGCGAGGTGGGAACTTCTGGGTCACAAGCTTCTCTGAAATACTTGCAGAGCAGTAAGAAAAGGTTATCCCTTTCAACCTGAAGTGGTAGAGCTGGTTAGAGGTGGTGTTTTAAGATTATAGCTTGGGAGCAAAAAAGAGAACTCGCTGTAAGGAAACTATACAGGGAAGCAATTGTGCGTTTCTGAAATGCCTGAATAAATGCAGGAGGGAGGTGAGCTGGAGACAAGAATGAAGCAGTGAAACAAATCACGGAAGTGATTTTTTTTTTTTTTTAGTCTAAGAAAACTTGTTTTCCAGAACTGGAAGTAGATATTGAGAAATAAAGTGCTAAAGGCAAAGGTTGTTTCTTCAGGGTGAATTGAAAACACACATCTTGATGTAACTTTCTCAGATAAGATTGTGGAAGTATAAGAAACTGCACAAGGATCCTCGGGAGTTGAGTTTTAATAGATAACATATGAAAAAACAGCAAAAGATAAGGAGCAATCAGAAGTGGTTTATGGATATTTTTTTAATGTTGGGGGGGGGGGGGTGGTGGTGTGTGGTTTCTTGTTTCTTTTATTGGCATGGGAAATGTTTTAGCTAACTGCTTAGGAAGTTTTTTAGAAGTTGAAAATTAATTATACCCAGCTAATGTCAACTTCATTTTATAGGACAGATGTTTTCCAAGGTTGTTCTTTGTAGTTCTTAGGTATGGAATAGGCGTAAGGCAAAGAGGCTTTATTAGCATGAGTAGTTCCAGTAACTTGAAGCATCAAATGTGTGTGACAAGTCTTGCTTAGGAAAACTTGAGGTTTGTGTTCATTTAGCAAACATGGGTGAAATATATTCAGCTTCACTCCAGCAAGCCAACCATGGAAACCCAAAAGTTCAAGGTAGATAAGGTGTGATAGGGAAGGTGGGAATCTATTTGGCAATTAAGCAATTGCTTGTGGTTGTAGCAACTGGATGCAAACTTGGTCAAGTCAATACACAACTTCACAATTTCATTTTCTGTATCAAAACTGTCCTGCAGCTTTAATTGCAACTCTTGGCTTAATCTGCTCCTTTGTGCCAATGTAGGCATGAATACTCAGTGTGGTACTTCTTGGAAGGTATAGAATTGTTGGAACTGGATGCTTGTGGAAGTAAAAAACAAAATAAAACCAAAACAGAACAAAACACCTGAACAACAAAACCCAAAAAAAGACTTCTATTAACTTTCCAGGAAAAGATCTACTGGGAAGAGTTTCTAGTCTGTACATGTCTGTAAGTGAGCAAGGAGATGAAATCAAGGCTTAATTTTTTTTTTTCATGTCATGATTCACTAAAATAATTTGTGGTTAGAACTTATTCCCAAGTGATAAAGACTTGCAGCAGTCAGAAGCAGGTGTAGAATGTTTCAAGTTCTCAACACCAAATTGTCTGTACTAGTGAAGAGAACTTTAATAGGTAGCAGTTTCTTCACTGTGTTATGTTCAGTCATATGCCACAGTTAAATGAAATACTGACTTAAGTGCAAACATCAGATATTATTTCTGTGGAATAAGCCATGTGAGTTCTACTGAAGTTGACATGCCGTGTTTGGTTTTTCCCCTGGGTAAGCCTGGTGTCATTAATTGTGTATAGAACAAAAAAACAATCCAAAAAACCAAGTGGCAAAGAGAACAAGTGACTCAAAAGAGTAGGGATGAAAACCTATCTAACAGTAATTTTTGTCAGTCCTTGTTTCTTGCTTCATTGCATTCTAGTGCAGAAGTCCTTAATTACTGGTAAATTATCATTAAATTTTGGTAGAGGGTGTTTGCCATGAATTGCAGCCGTGATGTTAACTCTGAAAAATGCTCGTAATTCTTAAAAGTTTTTTTCTGAAGTTCAGTTGCCACAGACTGTTTTTTACATGGATTTAGAAGACACTCTTGTCTTAGATGGTGAATGGGAATTCATTTAGGTATTTTACTGGACTTGTTCAAGTTCATCAGCACCTTCTGTGGACTGAGGAGCCCAAGACTGGGCACAGTATAGCCTGTGTTGGACTGAGAGAGAACACAGTTCTCCCTTAATCCACAGATGTTTCAGCATAGAAGGCAGTCAGGTTGGTCAAGCGTGATTTATCTTTGCTGAATCTGTTGGCTTTTTTCAGTCATCCGGTGCTAATGTTGTCCTAGGCTGCTTTCCACAGGATGCTCCCTGTAAACCCCCTGAATTCTGAATAGTTTCAGAATCCTGCAAAACTGTGTTCTGCTCTGCTGAAGCCCAGGGTCTGTGCTGCTCTACTTACCTTCTTCACACCCCTCAGTGTTCTGTGTATTGTTTTCAGGATTACTGAAGTCAAAGATTCTCCTGAATATCTTGCCCCCAACCACTTCTTTGTTTACGAGTAGCTGATGAGGAAACATGAACCAATTAACTCATCTAGCATCTATTTTGGGAAGCTGTGTGACACTTTCTGGCAACCTCTTGACTTGTTTGCCTGCCCCTGTGCTGCCTTTCTAGCAAATGTCAGGGAGATTCAAGTTTCTTGTAAGAACCAGAGTCTGTGATCTGGAGACTTGCTCCTGTTGCTTAAAGGGGAGTGCTGTTCACTCCTTCACCTGGAGTGGGTCATGGGTAACAAACTCCTACCCTGCAGTTGCCTTCACTGACCTATGACCCAGACCTGCATGCTCAATGGGACTCTCACTCAGCCTATAGAGGAGCTCCACACACTTGAGATGTTGCTTTACTTGAAGGGCTTCCTGTCGTCTTCCTCCTCTTCCTTGGCTGTCTTTACTGAGAATCCTGTATTCAACCATCACCAAACATGCATATAGCTAGCAGAGCTATCCCACCATGGCAGTTATCCCAGTGATGGTACATCTGTAGGCAAAGCATCAGCTCTTCCTTAGGTTTCTATTTGTGTCCTGGTCCTTGGGTTTGTGCCAATACAACCTCTTGACCCGTTTTGTTCTTCTTGCGGGCCCTCTGTCTTTCACAAGGGCACAGGTGACAGACACTACCAAGTGAGGTCTGGAGTGCATCCAGAGTAACTACAGAACTGGGAATAAAGGTGAAGGGCACAAGAGTGTAAAATGTACTGCTAGAAGAACATTGTTCTGCCAGCGTAACATTTCCTTTATATATAATCAAGTTTAGAAACTATAATAACGTTAGGAGTTCTCGCAGGCTGGGACAACATGCATTTCCTTGGAAGGAAGAGTGCTTGAATTACTCAGTCCATTGGGCTGCTTTCTGCAGGTCTCAGGTACAACTTTCAACAGAAACCTGCTGAATGGGGAGTTCAGGCACTGCACAAGTTGCAAAAGGCAGTTCTTTCTTGGTGTTTTTGCCAAGTCATTTTTCTTATTTTTATAGATATGAGGACAAAATTGTTTTCTGAAAGCAGTTCCAGATCTGTTTGGACACTTAATGTGGGTTATTAACCAAGCACTGCTGTAATAGGCTCAAGAACAGATAGATTATTTTCAAAATTAGGGCACTGAACCTCTAAGATCAGTTTTCTCTTTGTTGAGACAAAGAAAACAGACTGAGTCATACCTGAAAGCCTTCTGTAATCAGAAGGAATGATCTAATTTCTTTTAATTAAGAGCTGTATCATGTAGGTGTGTTACAAAAGTATGAGGGACTGCTGCACAGAATTTGTACATTCCTGCTATTGTGTGGCTGTTCTAATTAGTACTTAAATTTTTCTGGAGAGTGAAACTAACCCGTGTGATACATGTGGTGCAGTACAATAGCAACAATGGAGTTATTAAGTGTTGGCTTGTAAGTTTATTGTTGTTGTGGTTGAATGCGGATAGCGAGCAGTATCTCCGTTCCTGGATCCCACTGACTGTGTTGATGTGCTCTGTGCAGTACTCGTTACTGAAACTATGCAGAAGAGCTCTCAATCCTTTCACGAGCTGGTGGTTATGGAGGGCCTGTTTTGTCTCTGCTAATGTTCTTCCACATATGACTTCGTCTTACTGCAGGTTAGAGAAGTGGATCTATATTCTTCTGTCTACTAGATAATTACAGACTGGAGTAGGAACTCCCTTAACCGTTCGTTTCAATTCAGCAAGTCTCTGTTCATATGTCCTGTGCTACAGCTTCCTGATAGTCTCTCTCTGATAACTGGCCCTTTACTTTACACTCTCCCCTGTATCAATGCCATTCTTGTACCAGAGAGCCTGAAACTGGATATGCTATTACAGGTGAACTGTCACAAATCCTGAGTGCAAGAGCTTAGCCAATTCTTTCCAGTTCTTAAACCCTTCTGGCTATACTCTTGCTCGTACACTCTGGTCACGGGCGGCCCTCACTGCTGCAAGGACACAATGCTGATGCTTTGTGACCCAGGGGGACTTAAAGATCCTCTTCTGCAATGAGGTTCCCTGGTTGGTCATTGCCTCACCTGTAACTGTTGTGTGGACTTACTTTCTCCTACGTGGAATTTTTGTTATCTATTGAACTAGGTAATATAAATTGTTTATGGAGTACCAGTCTTCCTGAAAGTCAGTGTTAAAAATGATAAATTAAGTCATTCTCCTGCTCTTTTACCAAATCAACTCTTTGTTTTGAAACAACAAAAAATAGTTTAAAACAAGTCTTCTATAGAGATGGAATGTACCATCTTTTTTAAAAGTGCAATTACTTCAGCTGAATATCATTTGTCTTTTTCTTTGTAAGTAATGTTCATACTTGCCCGAGTGATTTGGAAACTAATGGAATTTGTATATTTCATAAAATCCAGTCCTAGGACTTCATTTCCTGCATTGCAAAAGTGGAGATGGAAATACGTTAAATGTGAAGATATGCAGATTGTGCTGCCAGAGGGCTTCACAGTGGTGTTATAATTGAGTAGTTTATCATAGTAACTTTGAAGTTCTTGGATTGAAGGCATAACAGAATTGCCAAGTGCTTTCTATAGGGAATTGTAGTCAGTTAAGGTTAAGAGGCTAGTGGCAGTCCATACCCATTAAAGACAAATTAACTCCGTAGCAGAAATCCCGGGAAATGGTTAAAATAATAAAACAGATACTAAGTGTGTGAAGCCTGCCAAGGGTAGCCAAAAGCTACTCTATAGATGCATTCACAGATGGGAGTAGATTTTTCTCTTCATAGCGGTTATGATTGTAAGGGTATTCCCAAACTAAGAACAGAAGGACTTTGAAAGGGAGGAGGGCTTTACTAAACTGCCTTTTGCCTCCAACCCTCCAACCTACCTGTAGGTAGCTTTTATAAAAGGCCATAAGATATTCCTGATGGTGTTAAGCTTTTCGAGTGCAGCAGGTAGCTAAGTGAATGGTTACATTATGTTTGAAAACGCAAGTTTCTTCTAGTTTGGGTGTTGTGTGTTTGTGGAAACCTTTGTGTAGTGATTGGGGGATGGGAAAAACAAAGCAACTGGCAAAATTTTGAAGGGATGACTCTGCTGTCCTTCTAGTGAGTGGTTTGGATCTGCAAAGTGCTTTAGCAATGTAATGGCAAAATAATAAAAGCTTTGTTTCCCAACAATGTGTGCTGCTTGAGTTGTCTGGAGGAATCAGGCTAAAAACAAATATCACTGACTCCTTACATCCTGGAATCTTGATTCGATTGTTATCACTTGGCTTTTAGCTCCCATGTTTTGTATGTTACTACCAAGCTCTTTTTATTATTTAAAGTAAATACTTTATAACGTCTTGAGAATTAATCACAACACACAAAAAATGTGATCTTCAAAATAGTTGCTCTTAAATTTGTGGGGAAATTCTTTTTTTTTTTGTTCTTCTTGAACTTTTGGAATTTCCACGAATTGCATCCTAGCTGAGGCTTGTTTTAATGTGAGTTCTAATGTTGGATCCTGAGCTTTTTGCTTCTTAGGGGACAAGAGATTTTTCTTAATTCCTGAAGTGCATTGCTCTGCGTGACATACCAATTCTATGCATCCCTTATTGGGAAATAGCGAAAAAAGTGCTGAAGAGAAATGCATCGTCCCTGTGGAACACCCAGGGTCTTGGTTTATTCAAGGTCCTCTTCAGAGTTTTATACTGATTTGGTTGTCCCAAATGGGACATAAATATGTATAGCTTGGAGCTGGTGTGTGGTAGTCACTTGGAAAACTGAGCAGAAACAGAAACTAAATTTTGTGTTGGAGGCTGTATGACTAGAAATACGTACCTCGCTTATCAAGCAGTTGGACAGAAAAGAATCTTAGTGTTGTGCAACTTGGGTAAGAGCTGTCTTTTGGAAGTGTATGGCAGTTTAATTTTCCTTAAATATAGTATGCAGTTGCTCTACTGCTCATAGTGAATTTTTTATTTATTAATATACATAAGTAAACATCTGAGGACTAGAATGAAGTTGCCACTGGTGCTCTAGATTCTCTTTTCCTTAGGGTTTTTTTCCACTTTGTATGTGTTTTCATTTCTGTAATGTTACAGAAAAAAAAGTAAACATAAAAGTTTTCTGAAATGCTGCCTGTCTAGGACTTGTGTTTGTCATTGAGATGCTAAGTCAGCTGCTGCCGTGAAATTGTTTGACGTCAGAGATGATCTTCAGTTGTTGTTGGAATGCCCCTGTGCTTGCCAGACTGGCACCTGAGAGATCTCTGGAGGTGCTGCAAGCTCTGCTTCTCTAGAACACTGGTAGTGAATGGCTTTAACCAAGTGTAATATATGTGTTTCTTCCAGAAAGAAAACTCCTTTTCTGACCCAAAGCTGACAGGCTTAGGCCTGGAGTCTGGTGCTTTTTCAGAACAGAATAAAATCTAACTTAAAATGTATTAAGTAGAAGTTTGTCTTGAAACAGTTAAAGCGTTTGCAGTAAGGCCATTAGGCCAAGAGTTGTCCGTGTACCTGTGAACCTGAGCAATGACCATATCTCAGAGGCTTAGGGAAAAACCAAAAATCCATTAGAGAGCTGTAATGAGAATTGACTGGGTTTTCTGGGTTAGTAAAACTTGGAATTTTGCCTCCCATGCCTAAACCAGCATGACTGGGCAACCAAAGCTAGCTCCAAAATGGGCAGCTGGTTTGAAAAAAGCAGCCCTGTAGAGCTGCAGAATTAAGTTAGGGAATCCCTTGAATTCAAGTTCAAGACTCGGAACTGTGAGGGCCTAAGTTTTGAGTTATTTTGGAGACTACAGTGCACAAGGGGGTTCAGCAGGTAGCAAACTGACATCTGAGTAATAGGAACTTGCTACAGTCTGCTGTTGTTCTGACTTTTTTGTCCTTGTATGTAGAAAGATTTTAATTTTGTAGAAGGATCTTTTTATATGCAAGTATTGAATTATTTATTTGAAGGTTGTTACAAGACTTCAGCATCTGATTGCCTTTGTTATTGGCTCTTCTGTAAGAGCTACACTGTTTATTGTGGTGGTGATGTGCTGCCTTGTGTATCAGGGAAGTAGAGCCTCAGAACCTGCTAAATATGAGCGTGTATTTGCCAAGCTGTATGAGTGCAGAAGACAGAAGCACAGTGTTAAGTGACAAGTGGATTTACTTCTTACATAAACTCTACACAGTCCAAGGCAGAGGGTGGGGATTGAGAACAGTGTCCGGATGTTTTGGAAGAGTTGAGTGGCTAAGCAGGATACTTATCAACTGAAATTTAAGTCATGTAACAGGGGAAATCTGTGTATTCCCAAGGCTGTTTGAAGTTGCGTAATGGCATGTTCCGGAGAGTGTTGATGTTTTAAAACATTTAAAAGTGTCTGAAGTTCACTAGATAATCTTTAGAGAAGAATGAAAGATGAAGCAATTCAGAGAAGCTCTTGCTATGAATCAGGATTTTCTCCTGTTGCTCTGCACGTTGCTGTGTGACTGCGTCTTCAATGTCTAAAAACGTGTATTGAATTAAATTGTTATTAGAATGTAGCAGGACATGTTTATGACTAAAACTCCTTTCAGTGGTTGATCTGAACTCGCTTTCATGATGTCTTGTATCATTCATGCTGTGCTGTATCATAGTCCAATTCATATTTCTCTCAACTGAAATAATTCCTTCCATGTCTTTTCTTAAAGCTGCCACTACACCTGCCTTGTCTTTAGCATGTTTTATGTTAAAAATAAGTGGAGTGACAAGAGCAGCGTAATACCAAAAGCTTTACTGAAGCTGGTATGGATGACAGGTTCAGTTTCTTTTTGAGTGGTGTCAACTTTGAGACATCAGAAGAGCCCTGTGTGCCAAATGGAATGTTCTTAGGTGATGGGGCAGTTTTATCTGAAATGACCAAGAGTAGTAGCTGTGGGGTGAGATAACTGTGTTGAGTAATATCTAAGATCTGCTAAACCCCCCCCCCCCCCAGTATTTGTTAAAGTTCCATGTAAATTAGATTCACCTTGACAGTATCATTTTCCCTATTGTCTATGATCCAGATGATTTATTTTTGAAGCTGTGTTTGCTTCCAACACTTCTTAGCAATGCTGGTGTGTCTGAAAGCCAACTGAGATTAGATGCTAAGGTTTAGCTTTTTGTAGTGGAAACCCACTGGTGAGCCCATAATCAACTGCCAAACTTTATAAAGGAAACATAAAATATTATGTTGCCCACAAATACCAGCTGTAAAACACTAATGTCTGCATTAGTTCAGTAACTTCATAGTCACAAAGTTTAATTGACTAGTGGGGTAACCTGTGGCAATCTGCTTCTTCGCAGCAGTGTTGGACCTACTGTGAACAGGAGGAGGAAGCGTTACGTAGTAGTGCGTTCACCAAGGTTTTAGTCTGGTTTTCTTCAACTGGCAGATAAGCCTTGAGGCAGAGCATGCTGGAACAGCCAGATGTTCGATATTACCTTTCAGAAAGGATATACATAATACCAATTATTAATGTAACATAGGCTGTGCCAATCAGCAGGAGCATAGCAAAGAGCAGTATCAAGATAACTATTTATCAAGGAATGTTTAAGTCTCTTTTAGAACAGGGTGTTGCAGGCTTTACCAGGGGAAGAATGTTGAATAGCAGGAGTGTTCTTGGGGCTGAAAGTAGAGCATAATAGAGCTTATGTGTGGGATTGGTCTCAGACTGGGTGGCAGGGGCAGTGTGATGGGGAGATTGCTGTGTACTTAACAGGAATTCAGGTCCTGCATATGCTTGTTCAAGCGAAGGCTGTGATGAGAATTAAGTCTCATCAATGTGCACAAAAAGAAGGGCCAGTGACTCTGAATTGCCTTGTACACCTTAGCTGATTCCTACCTGCCTTGGAGAATTCTGACCAGCTTAATGCTGTGCTTTGCTAGCCTTTCTGAGATGCAGGCAAGGGAAAACGTCTGAAGGAATGACATGAAAAGCAGATGGTGAAACAACGTGCAAGTCAAACACAAGCTATTTATGTGTTGCTTACTCCAGACTTAATTCTTTCCAGTGTTTCTTGCAATCAGGTCATGCTGGCGCACCAGTGAGTAGTTAATGATGCACCAGGGTGGAAGAACTGAACTGAGAACAGAAGAGGAAATTAAGCTGGAAAATCTGAAAAATGTAGGCAGCAATTCAAAGATACTTTTGGAGAAAAGCACGTTTCAGTCAACAGGATTTATAACCGGCAACTGGGAGAGAGAATGGCTGGTACAAGCAATGCAAGTGCACAGTTGTTTTCTATGTTGGTTGTTTCTTTTTCTTTCCTTTTAAATATAGTTGACTTAAATGAAACAAGGATGTGGCCTTTCTTGTTTGTATATTGAAATGTAGGGATTTTCTTCCCCTCATCTCCTTATCATCCCACATGCGCTAAAGAAAACTATTTCCTGACCAGAGAATGTGTTTTCTATTATTTAAACGTGTCCTGTGCTAAAATGCATAAACTAATTCTTAAAAGTTTATTCTGTTTCTAATCCGTGTTATGATTTAAGAATTTTATTAGTATTGTTGTGACATTTATCAATAACAATCAGAAATACCTTTCAATATTATAGAACACTGATTTCTGCACTCTAGTATATCTCTCATGCTACTTCAATCCTGTTAATATCCTGTTAATATCATTTTAACATCAAGCTTCTACCATAAAGATTACTCTAAGATTAATACAACAATTATTTTATATTCTCTGCCTGTATGGCTTCTACTTGTAATGGCAGAATTCAGGAAAACATTCTCATTATGGACAACGTGTAGAATTATTTGCTATGATATTAGGATTTGTGATTTCTTTAAATAGTCTTCAGTCTCCTCTTTCTTGCTGTTGTTGAGAGCGAATGAAGGTGCGGTGGAGCAGATGGAGGTGTTAAACTGTAGCTGGTTTGTCCTTGGCATGAACCTTGTAGGCAGGTTTTTGTCAGTATGAACTGTGAGCCTGATAATCATCACTGCAGGCTTCCCAAGTACCAGGCTACCCTCAGTTCCGAAGTGGCTCATACTGTGTTGAGTTGAGGCCTTTGTGTTGGTTGTGGGTTTGGTTATCTTTTTTAGCGTTTCATTTCCAGTAAGTGAATGCACCAGCATATTAAAATGACATCACATGTAGCTTAATTCCGTATTTGTTTGTGTTTGAGATGTAGGAAACACATGGGAAAATAAATATGTATGTTTAGGAACATGAAGAGTTATTTCCTGAGATGAGTACAATTACCTGTACTCAGCTAAATATTTACATTTTTGGTGAGTGGAGGATAGTATCCATATTAGGAAAAAACTCCTTATTTTCATGGTTAGAGGCATTTGGGGAATTTAGCAGATAGACTAAAAAAACCAGTCCTGTTTTCTGAATATTGACAGTGTAGCTTTTAAAAAGTTTAAACTTCAAAATACGGGACTACTTTTATTTGATTATGTGGCTCATGCTAGACAAATGAAATTTGTTACCATGACAATTGCTTTTCATTTAATGTCTTCAAAGAATGCTACTTCATGTTGGCAGAAAAATATCTAATCTCGATTGAAAGGAAATAATTTATGATTAATCATCATTTACTAGAAATGGGAGAGAAATCGAACCATTTAAATACAAAAGAGGTGTGTCCTACTTCACGGTAGCTATAGTAAGCGTGAAAAAGCCTCTACATTCTGCTGTGAATTTGTTATCTCGTGTTCTCTCTCAGAAAACAAATGCCTAGACTCATGGCTGATTTTTCATATTTGATTTTTGTCTTTGGATAGCAACAGACAAAAAAAAAGTCAGAATTCATTGTTTACAGTCTCGTGACCTTTAGAAAAATACTGAATGCTTTTTTAGCAGGGAAACTGTCACTCCAAAGGCTTGTGTTGTTGATATTTAGCAGATTTTGACAGATAGAAAATACGATTCTGAAAGAAGTTTATTCCCATGTTAAAAAATTTGGTTTTTATTAAATGCTTCCTGAATCTAGAAAACTAACCCTCAGAACAAATTGATGGTGATCTAATGGAGAGTGCCTTGGTCTTTTAATTATAAACTTGCTGTATATTGCTTATAATGTTCAAGTAACTGAAGGAAGAAAGATTAGCTGTTTGTCTTGTCCCTTCTGCTTTGGCACTAGGTCAGGTAGAACAACCTGGACAGAAAAACCAAATAAACCAAAAAAAATCCCATTTTTGGGGGGATGTTCAACCTGGAGATTTTTAGATGTGCCTAGAAAGGCAAGCTGAGAAAACAGCACCACAGGAGCTATAGCACCGGCAGGTATTGGGTGTAGGGTTTTGAAATGAAATTAAATGAAACGCTCTTTACATTGGGAAACGGAAGGAGTTTGTTCTTGGTTTGTTGTGACTTTAAAGGCAGGGAAGTTCGTGTGCTGAGTGCTATCCATAAGTACAGGATTGGTCTGCAGGAAGGATTAGTTTAGAAGGTCTTTTATTTATAATTTGACTCAACTTCAAATTAAATGGAATTTGTCTCAAACTACAGTGGTTTATTTTCATGTCTGTTCTGTTGAGATGCATGTTTAGACATGAAATTCTCCTGTACATTTTGATGTGCTCACTCTAAAGAAAAGCTGCACGAAAGTGGGCATCTCAAGGTCTGGTTACACTGGGTTTTCACTGCCATGAATAAGAGGCCAGTTACTAATTAATTTTGAATCGAGAGCATAGACTAGCACAGACTAAACCACAGTGCAGGAGGTAATGCTTGGTATGTGACCACATGAGGGAAATGTGTTGGTGCATAACAGAGGTGTTAGGAAATGGAGAGTTTAAAGGCAGGCAAAGAGTGAACACCCTTGTCAAACAGATCAGTGTGATTAACGGTATCTTCTGAAAACCAGCATTTCCAAAAAAGCTTGGATTAGGACGCTGCCCAATTCGGGTTTAAAAAAAAAAAACCCAAACCCATAATTGAGCAAACTTTCCAATCATCTGGGTAGAACCACACTTAGGAGTAATTGAAGTAGTTCTTTTCTCAATCTCTGGTAAGTCTAGCCTGCCACAGAAACTTCAACTAATTTAGATTCCGAATAACCCCAGAGTCTGATCTTCTGAGAGGGGAGGCGGCAGCTGAGTACTATTCTTTCAGCTGTATTAGACTGATAAGGTCTTGAATATGTATGGCCTTTGACAGGATTGGCATCTTGGGAGAGAAAGAAGCATATAGTGAGCACTTTTTGCGTGAGAACAACATCCTCAGGTGGAGGCGGAATGCCTCAGGATTCATGACTTGCTTTTTGATAAACTGATGTTTTTATTATTTGAGCAGTCGGTATGTGCTCCACTGATGAAGATACTTTCTTCTAACAGAGTTTTGAATGTCAGCTCTAGTGTCTGAATGCTGGTTTCTTTTTTTTTCCCCCCTTCTGCAGTGATCTAGAAAAAAATAACATCACAAGAATCACCAAGACAGATTTCACGGGACTGAAGAATCTTCGTGTCTTGTGAGTATAGCATGAAACTTGTCTTTAAAAGACCCTTTTGGGGTGCTAGTACCAAGAACATTATTCTAGAGATAAAGTGCTACTAATTTCTGCATGTTATTCAGTTATTAGCGTTCTTTTAAACCTGGCAACTGGAGCAGTTTGTGAAACAGTCCATTTTACTTCCATGCTCAAGTCTGCATATAGTTTGAGCTCGTTGTGTTTCTCACTGGCTTTTGATAAATACTGTGGTAAATATTTTGGTCCACTTTGCAATCACGCATAAATCAATTGTGCTAAAACTTGCCAATAAGACTCTTAGATTTTGGTCACTTTACTATCCCATTAATACTGCCCTTGCAGATAATTAAGCAGGACTTGATTAAGGGTAGTTGTGGAAGTTGTACACAAGAAACCCTGTGAGTTTTCTTAGTCTAATACAAAGTAATACATGCAAAAATTTTAGGTGGTGCTGTGTCTTGATATAAAACTAACAGTTAAGAGCTTAACTATACTTGTAAAAGGATCTTGAACATCAAAAGGCGAAACATTAGTCTGCAGAATTTGCCATTCCTGATTTCCTATTTTCTTTTCTGTGAACCTCAATCAGCACCACTAATTTAGTGAAGAAAAATAGGATTACTTGATAGATATTTGTTGTAGTCATACTTGGAGCTTTTTTTTTCCCTGAAGAAAATAATTTTTGGTTAAAAGAACAAAAAATAGTTGTTGAAGCTATTTGAGTCCTTTCAGGAAAAGCTGGAGGTTCTTTTCAATTTGAAGTGAATTCATCCTTTCCCTTGAAATTTCTCTTAATGGTTTTTCTGAATAATGTCAAATAGCTGGGATCCCCTTGACATCAAATACAAGTAGACTTAGATATTGATGCCACTGCCAGAAATACTGTGGAGATCTGGTATTTGCTTTTTGGAATTAAAGTTTGTTGCATTGTTTTTGTGTGTAAGATCAAATCTATATCTTCAAATATTTGGGTGTATATGAAGGGGTGGGAAAAAGCCAGATAAGAGGAAACAAATAGTTTAGAATGTAATGTACTGAATTAGTTGAGGGTGAGCTTCTCAGTGTTTCTGGAACTCTCATTTCAAGTAGCTCTTGTTTTTGCTTTCACTGGGCTTCTATTTGTGCAGTGAGTGCTACTATAGGGATGCAGATTTATCAGTGAGAGACACTGGTGTGTTATCAGGGAGGTCATATTTACATGTGTGTAGCTCTGTATGTTTAAAAAGCAGCCATGTGTTTTTGTTGGGAGTGTTTCTGAAGCAGGAAAGGTATTTATGTTAATGGAAACTAATGAATTAAGTTTGAATTTCTAATTTTACTTTTTTTAACAAGATCTAATTCTGTTTATCAAGTGCCACCGGCATAATGGGACTACCCTCTGTGTGTGTGTACCATGTAGTTCACCACCAGTATTTTAGTTAACTGTTGCACGTAATTCCAAGTTTTATGACCCAGACAAAAATGTAATCTTGAGTTGGTCCCATCACTGACAGAGGCAGGTAGTTTTTACCACTTTGTTGACCCCTTGTTCAGAAAGAAACACCTCCAGAAGTCAAGAAGCATACAAGTAATCTCACCACCCCCTCCTGGAAATTCCTTTCTATACTTCTTAAAATTGCCTCTGCAGTCACTGTTTTCTTTTGACTATCTTCTAAAATAAGTCCTTAAAACCACAACTGTTGAACTGTAAAAAACTGTGCTAATTCAATCAATGAACTAATTGAATCCTGCCAATGAAAGGCAAGTCTTTTCTCCTGCTACCTTAATACTTTGAACAAGTTGTCATATACTAAGCAAACATTTCAAATCTATTGCAAGACTTTTTTGTGTCTGTGCTGCTTCTCTCATCTCTTAGCAGTGGAGTTGATTGCTTTGGCTTCCATCCCAACTGTCATTACCATTTTGGAAGGCTATTAAAATATATGTACTGTACTATCATTAATGTCAGTAGTTGTTTTGGTTTGGCTGCTTTTTTTTATAGTGTGAGACATTGCTGAATGGTGCTGCAGTAATTTATACTGAATGCCCATAACAATAGGGAAGATCTGCCACTACCATCTTTGCATGAATATGTTGTTCTGTGTTCATGACAGGTTTATGTAACACTTTTTGTTCAGCTTTTGGGTAGTGCAGTGTGTGCCGTGGAAGTCATTGTGGTTAAAACCAGAATACACCTGCTCAAAATACATTTTTATATTGGTCTTGTCTTCCAATGTATGATGACATTCAGAGCCCAGGACATGTCATTTCATTGTCTGCTAATGTGCTAGTTTTGTTCAGTGTTCTGTATTTCCCTGTTCTGCATCTTTCTGTCATAGCTGGTATGTGTTTGCTCTTATTTTATTTTGTGCAGTTTATTTTACTTCATGCCCTTTTGGTTTCTAGCAGACCTGCAGATTTTTCTTTTTCGTGTGTGTTTTTCTTAGGATTAGTTGAAAGTTCTGGCTGTTCTACATGGACACCCTATTTTTTTTCCTCTATTCTCCCTTCCCACCCAGTGTGTGATGGGGGTATAGTGGGGTGCAGAGTTCCCAGAAAGATAGCCTTGTCCTATGTTCAAACATCAGGATGAGGACAACAAACAAATAATCCAGAGGCTGGTAGAACAGTGCAACAGAGAAGAGCTTTCAGTCTCAAGCTGACAACATTCACGCATATTCTTTTGTGCACTTCTTCCTTTTATCCCTGAACTTCATTTCTCTTCCTTTTCCTCATGTTTTTTTCCTTCTCCTGCTTTTAGGAGCGTGCTTTTCTGGTTCACATATTTTGGTATTTTTAGTTCTATTTTTTGATCTTCATATGTGGTCTTAGCTGTGGAGTACTCTCTTGGCTGTCTGTCTTCTCAACTGCTATCCAGTTGAATGGCTCTGATCATCCTCTCAGGATTGAGTGCTGAGGAGTGGCTGTTGAGAGTGAGCGAGAACAGTGCTTTTGCACTAGTTGGTCTTGGCTGAGTCTGGACTTACTGTGTCAAATTTCTTTTTTCTGTGTTTTAACTAACTCCATAGAAAATGTCCAGAGAGTGTAGAGTGTTAGTCCAAGCAGGCAGAAAGTAGGCGTGTGCTGGAAGGCAGCCCTGTGAGAGGAAAAAGGTCAGCTTAAATAGGCCTGTTGGTATCTCTGCTCCTTGGCTTCTGCTTTACCTAAGAAGAGTACTTCTGCTGTGAAAATGGGTTGTTGTTTCCTGCACAGTGTAAATCAGTCTCCATTGCTTATAACTTATCCTTGTCTCGGTCTCAGCGGGTGAAGAAAAGCAGAGTCAGAGTAGAAACCTGGGACTTTTCCCTGATGTTTTTGCACCCTGTGGTACAGCTGGACTGTATGAAGGTGTCACACAGAGCTACCAGGGCTGTATTTCTGGAGAACTTGAACCCCTTTGCATTACCTACAAATGGTTTACTCTGGAGTAAGCCTGAAAACTTTGCAGGACATAAAGGCTGGACAAAAAAATATGTCTGCATTCAGCGGGTTCCTGCTGTGAGTTGTAGGAGTCGGTTATCTCAGCTACATCTCACAACCTAAGAGTAATATAAGTAGTATGTAACAAACAGTGTCCACACCAACACCTTTATTTGTGTAATGGTTATGGTTATAAAAGTTTAGGATCAAAAACGTTTATGAAATCTGTCAGTTAGAGGCAGTTTTTGACTGAGTTTCCTGTTAGTGACCAGAAGAAAAGATGCTCTTCTGTCCAGGGTTTTTTAATAATCTGTCATAATAACTGTTGTTGGTACTTCTGTGAAAAGCTGTTTTGTAGCTTTTGTGAAGGGGAGTGGGGAAGCTTTTTTTATTCAGATATCTTAAAATTAACTGGTATTTCTGGAATTGCAGACACTTGGAAGAAAATCAGATTAGTGTGATAGAACGTGGAGCATTTCAGGATCTGAAACAACTTGAACGGCTGTAAGTACCTCTATTGATATGCCTGTGGAAAATCTACAGTTTTTCTGTGGCACTGTTAATGGTCATTCATAATATTTCATGATTTATAAAATGAACTTCCCTTAAGAGAGATGGCTACCTGCCTAAATTAGTGTATGCTTTTAAATGCAGTTGAAATGATATTGTATGATAGCTAATACTTGAAGTGTTCAATTGCTTGCCAAGAAAATAGAACTGTTGGTGACACCAGATTCATAATGTCCTTTTGATACTTACTATTTGAGCAACTCTTAATATTTATTTGTAGGTAAAGGAAGCTATGTTTATAATAATTTCATAATATACATGTGTATTTTTATATATAGTTTAAAAGGTATGCTAATAGAGGTTGTAATTGTCTCCTTTGAGAACCACAGTATTTCTAAAACTGCCTTTAGACTTAATTTTCTTATTGGCTTCATTTCCTTTGAAGTTGCATAATGCCACTGATAATCAGTGGATTCCAGGGTATCTTAGTGGACTTAGTGGAGAACGGTAGATTTCTTCTGCTTTTGATGGCAATTAAATTTTGTTTTGGAGAAGGTGAATATAAGAGGTATCTTTATCCAGAATTTGTTTTTTACAAAACTACTGGCCTTTCAAGCGTATAAACTTAAATACAAAAATATCCAACTGCTGCTGTTAGATGGGTGCCCTGTCTACTGTTACCATGAAGCTAGGTGAGTTTTCTCTGCTTATGATGGGAGCAGAACAAATGCTTTGTAATACTGAAATACTTCTGGGAATTATTCTTTGTTAGATGTGGGTGACTAGAAAAATATCACATGCAGGTTTGGTGTGCCTGTTAGTTAAATGGAGAAGCAGATCTTAATCTCATATATATATATATATATATATTTTTTTTTTTTAATCTTGATTAACTCTTTTATCTGCAAGGCATTTCTTGTGGGAATTGGTAATTTTCTTATTGATATTTTCCAAAACAGCTTTCGAGAGTTAAGTTCCCACTAGAGATTGTTTGAGAGGTCTGGAATATTGAGCATGTGCTGTACTAAAACTGTTGCAGATGATGTCAGGATTAGGTTTGCATTTAAGTTGTTTAACTAGTGCATTGAACTTTTAAAATGAATTTGCGTAGGAATTTTGTCTTGAATTACAAAGCTCCATTTATGGCAATGAGGGAGATGATTTATAAATTTTAAGTATAACCTATTTTTACCTGTATTGAGCTAGAAAGGATCTTAAGGATGAGAGTTTTGCTACATAAGATTGATTTCATTTTTCTTGGTCAGTAGAATATAATAAGTTTAATTTTTCGAAATTAAGCATAGCCTGACACTGTAAAAACCTGTTTATGGCTCATCTTTGAGAGTTAGTATCCTACCTAGTAAGTCCTAGTTTTATGTTTTACATCTATGTATGTGTATATAAAAATAAATGTTTCTCATATCTCTAGTTTATCTATGAGGATTTAGTTGAACTATAAAATGAGTTTTGTAAAAGCTTTGGGATACGTGCTAACTGTTAGTAGCCAGAACTGATGTGTCTTGACTTAGTGTTGTGTTTTTGTAGTCTGCTCTGTTAGCAAATAAAAATAATGTATTTTATGAAATCAGAAGTTATGAAACACGATAGCTTTCATAGTGTTCCTAAGTATGTGATGTTTGGAAGTCTTACTTTTTTTTTTCCCTGTGCGAACTCTTAACTTGGCCTGTTAAACGTACTGCATCTCTGCTTCTCTTTCAGGATTGCCTGTCATTAAAATATTTCCGAAATGAATGTAGTATGAAAGGGAGGCCTGGAAACTTGCAACTTTTTGGTATTTTAGCTTAAATCATTTTTAGGACAAAACTATAAATCTGAGGGTTTTTTTGCTGTGAGTCAGTAAGCTTTGGAGAACGAACTGTGGAAAGTTTGGCCGAACTTACAAAGGCTAAATTGCAACATTTTAGGTAATATTAAAGCTATTTTATTAAGTATTGTCAAATATTGCAAAATCTTAATGAAGAAAGTATGCTGTTTGCATTAAAAAAAAGGAAAAAACTGGCTTTTTTCCATTTAATTTCTTTCAAATAACAAAAATTGCTATTATTGCTTTGATTTTGGAATAATGCTCTCTTTTGATCTACCGAGGTGGATGCAAAAGTAGTCATTAACCTCTTTTTAAACAGAGCAGCTGCACTGGGTCAGACTTTAAAAACCAGGAATAATTTCTATTCCTGGCAAAACACCATCCGTAATGGCCTTTCCCTTGAAGGAATGGTGGAAGTGTATTGTTCTGCTCCTGCCCTGTGGAAATCATTCAAAGGGCATAACCTTAGGTGAACATGATTTTAGCTTAATATATTTTCATTTGTCTGGGTATTGAAGCAAATTCATCATTATTAACTGAGTACATTAGCAGAATTTTATTTGATGGCTCCTGCATAACAGGCTAAATAATTTTTCAATTAAATGCCTGGAGAGCTGTTAGCCACTGATACCAAAAGCACACCTTAGTTATTTGGATTTTTTTCTTGGTTATTTTTTTTTTTTTTGCTGGGAGATGAATGCTCACATACCAGTGGTGCATCTAAAGGCATTGAGGTATAGGGCAGGCTAGTGTCAGGATTGTGCATTACCTGCAAGTTTGGCAGTGTCAGTTAAAGGAAGCACAGAGTGCAAGGTATGTTAAAATGACAATACAGTATTGAGAAGTGATATGGGAAATAGAAGCCACTTCTTTCTTCAGCATACTTGTACTTGGCTTTCCAAATACGCAGGGTTTTTAACCATTGCCTCTTAGAAAAATTCAGTTTTTTTAGTGCAAGTTGTGCTTCTGAGTCTTAAGAATCAGAGTCCTTGAGAATGACCAGTGATCCTCACCACAATAGAAAGCCAGATGTGTTCTAGTGGTTTTATTGGGATAAGTTGCTGTAGTTTTATTGCAAAACAAAGATTAGTGTTGTGGTATCTGACCAGAGATAACATTAACATATGTAATCAGTGCATACAGCTTACTAAATTCTACTTCTGCTGTTGCTGAGCCTCAGACAGACCAGCAGTGGTCTTGTGCAGTGTAATACTGTAAAGTTTTTAGAGCCTGTGTGTCAGTGTGGCACCTTTCCTTTGGCTCCAGAGAGCTGCTTTCCAAAAAACACCAGTAATGGGTGTCAACTGTGAGGCTTTGCAGGGTAGGTATGTGCATCTGTTCTGTATGTGTTTAAGAAGCTTGGGAAACCTTCTGCTAAAACTTGCAAGTGCCGGTTGTGAAGTGCGATAGCTTGCCCGCAGTGGCAGGGTCCAAACTTCAGAACCACAACCTGTGCCTGTTGCTCTACACAGGGTTTCACAAACCGTGGTTCTTTCTCTTTTCTAGTTCCCTTCTGCAGTTTTTTTCTTAATAGTTAACTGTGAAAGATCTGACTTGGATCCTTTCTCCTAGTTGTGTTTTCTGTGCTTTGAAGTAGCGTGCGTGTGCCCGTACGCACACCCGGTGCTGCGCTGGCGGGATGTATTACGCCTGACTTTATTTTTCCTTTAACATTTCAGCTGTATGCTTTGCTGTTAACGCAGTGTATGATGACAAGATAAAGTGATTATGAAATGTCATATGCAAAGAGGAGCAAGAAGAGAGCGACATATTGGTGGGCATAAAAGATGAGCAGAAATCTCTTGAGGAGCCAGATGTATGTCACACATGTATATGAAAAATGAGGCAGGATATAAGACACCAACCAATCCTGACTTTTTCCACGGCCAACTGCCAGAAATTGTCACGTAGCTGTATTATCTTCAAAAGACTGGACTTTGGCTGATGGCTGGGTCTTTCTACTCAAATTAGTGTCTTTAGCTAGCATAAAAGATCTCAACATCTGAAAACACTAAAAATATGTTCTTGTTGTTTAGAGGAGTGGGGAAAAATGCGTAAGTGTGGCCAAATAAAATCTTTTCAAAGTTGAGAAAAATAATTAGCTTAAAGAAAAAAAAAAGGGGCAAAACCACCCTAGACTCCAGATTTTAACCCCAGCGTATAGGCGTATGGTTTTGGTTTTGTGCATGCTAAGACAGAGGTCAAAATAGACATTATATTTGACCTTTAACTCGGGGATGCTACTGTGCTTTGAGACTTTGTAAGCAGCTTCCTAAGTGCTCTATCTAAGTATTAAAGTATATTTATTTGGCATAGTGTACTGTAAAATTGCTATTAGTCACCAAAGATGCTAAGGAGAAGAATAAATTATGTGATGCTTCACAAGCTGGATTTCATAAATTGTGATTGAACAGGCTTTAAATAAATCATGTAAATACAAAAAGCATCTTCCATAATTAACGTGCTGAGTGGAAAGATTGCTAAGTGCTTTGCAGTAGCAGGCAAAAGGAAAAAACCATTGGACAGTCCTTTGCTGTTGTAAACAAAAGCTTATTGCAGATCTTTGGCAGCATGGACGAATCTATGGTGTTTATGCGAGGTTTGCAGTGTGTGCAGTTCAGCTAGTTTTCTGGAATGACAGACACTATGCCTTTAGGAAGCCATATGGAAGAGAGGTTGAATGTAACCTTTCAGAAAAATAAGCTGTATTGTTTTGTTTCCATCTCCCTGTGATGTTATGGATAACAGATCTAATTGGAAATCGGTGATGATAACTTAGCTGGAAATGCTGGAGAACAGACATGCTAAAATACATTTTGAGCTGTAATGTGATATTTCATCAGTTTTATTGCTAGCACACTTCTCTCCTCAAGATACCACGTGTGTGCTGGTGCAGTACCAAATTCCCCAGGAGCAGGTGATGTTTCAGGAGTGAGAGACAACAACTCTTTCCCTGTACTCTGCTCCCCAGATAGCTTTTAACAGTTGCCTTTTCCCCTCTAAGGAGTGTGTGAATGCTAAATTGGGGCTTCTTAGAGGTATCTTGAAGCTCTGGTCTCTTTCCATTTGGGAGGGGTGGACTTGTTTGTATTCATACCAAAGATGGTAGCATCCTCCATTGACTCCTGAGGAGGAGGGAATAGCAGATGTCAAAACTACTGTCTCCTACCGGGCAGAATAACTGCTGCAGTAACTCACCGTTAATAGGGTGAAAGGAACCTGTGCTGTCTAATCTTAGATTAGTCTGCGTGTAGGTGATGTAATCTTGTGTGTACAGGGGAGAACTGTTTTTAGTGGAGACCAGTTGTAAACTTAACCACTCTTTGTGAGCTGGCAAAGAATATAAACTGAAATTGCGTTTGTGACACTTGGATGAGTGTTCTTCTTTTCCTGGTTTTAAGAAGAGAGTAGTGCTTAGTTCTTGCCCTGCCTGCATCTACGAGCTGGCATTATGGAGCTCTTGCTGCATTGGCTGATGACTGCAAGTTCCAGTAATATTTGTTATTGGTGGTTAATATTTAATTAATACTGTTAATAATATTTGTCTCATGTCTTCTGAGAAATTATTCCAGTTTAAAAAACAAACAAAAAAAAAAAAGAAATCCTCTAACCAATATCTGAAAAAAGCAGTGCCCTTTACCTGGCATTTTCAAGGCAAGTTTAGCATTGCCTTGGGAATGAGTGTCTGTGTGACGGTGTACATTGTGTGAAGTCCAGTGGGATCAGCTGGAATGTTTTGGATGTGAGTATCTGAAGGGTGCTTTTGCTTTTATTCCTGGATGCCAATGGGACAATCATGGCTAAGGGAGCATGCTATACTGCAGGATATTCATAGTATTATTTGAGTCGCTTGTGTTGCTTTTTACCCTTCAGTTAGGGGCTTGGCCAAGACTTCCCTTTCAGATGCTCTCTGAAAAACACATGGGTAAAGTCTGAATTAATTTGGAGAGACTATTTTTACTTGCATGAGTACAGCCTTACCCTTTTCTTTGAGATTTGTGGTGTTCTGGAGTGTAGGTCTTCCCTCAAGTGTCATAGTGTAGCAGCTTAAGTGAGGACCACCTTATTTTAAGTACTTCATCTGCTTAACTTTCTGACTGTGATAGCAGTAGAACAGCAGTAACACTCTCTTATTAGCAGCTTTTGAAGCTCATGACTTCCTTCATCATCTTACTGCCTAAGAAGAGTTCCACAGTTTGATCCTGCTTCTGACTCGGAACCAGAAGTCTAGAGGAAGGCGATATCTTCTGTATGTCAGTTATACTCTGGAGGAGTATACCCTTACTCCTTCTACAGAGTACAGGGAACCATGCTTCTTGTCTTTACCTCTTAATGTCAGAGAATGTCTGTCCCAAAGTGACATCAGGAGAGCTGTGTTTGCAGTCCAATTCATCCTGTGTTACAGAAGCAAAGCAGAAGCTCTTGGTGTCTAATGTCGGTGTAAAGAACAAAGTTGAGGTTCTCAGTGTTCACGTGTTGAGGCTGTGTACTAATTCATAACAGTGATGTGCTTCCTCTTCCTGTGCTATCATGCAGTTCTTTGGGTATCTGCCCAGGAGGTGTGGGGTTTTTTTTTCTGTTTGTGAGCCTGAATTACGACAGGTTTTACTGATCACTATGGTTCTTACCACTCATGTAGTACTAGTCTGAGCACTGATGTCCTGCCTTGTGCCATCTTCTTGTGTGTTGCAAAACCAGAGGGATTCGCCGCTCCCCACACATTCAGTGTCTTATCGCAGAGCCATTCTGCTGTCTTCTGTGTTTAGCTAAATCAGAGCTAGTCTACACCGACGCTTTTCCTTTTTCCAAGGGGAGAGTTTTGTCGTTGTGTGCTTGTGGGCTGAGCAATACCTTCACTTGAATCCTGCCATGTTTGTGAGTCATTCCTGGAGCTGATGGTCTCTCTTCTGAATGTAATCTCGGAGCTCTCCATGAAATCTTTCCAGTTACTGTTAGCTAGATTCACTAGTTTACTAAACCATGGATATAATTTCCAGTCAGATGAAGCATTTCAGAGCTCGCTTGACTCATTTGACTGGCTAAACTATGAGCCAAAGCCTCAAGGCTTGTCTCTTCCTTGTTGAAGAGTGACTTGTATTAATTTACTTCTTGTGCTCTTGGACTTATCTGTAAAATAACCTGCAAGATAAGGATTAACTTGGCTCGCAAAGTGGCTGAGATCCAAGATGCTCCATCTCTCATCACACTTATATAGTCCGTCAGGAAACTACTTCATGGGCAGTTGTAATCCAAAGGCCCACTCTGAGGAGTTGTAGAAGTATCTTAGAAGGTGGAGTGGCTGTGAAATAATGCAGTAGATGCAGTTCAGGGTTGAAGAAGAGGGAAATGGGGGTTGAGTGGGAGGGTGTATGTATGGGCAAGTCCTAAAATGTTGGAGCACATAAAAAACCTGAAATAGTAGTTCCCAGGTGGTCATGAGAAGGCTGGCTATGTTTGTGAAAGACACATTCATTGAGGGCCCCTAAATAGGCAAAAATCTTCATCCAGCTGGAAGTCCAGCTGCTAAAGGTGGCAAGCTAGCAAAGCTGGTAGAGGAACATCAGACATGCTTGCCCTGTGCTTATGTCTCTGTATGTGCCTGCACGTTGGCACTGCTGAAACAGGAAGCTGGATCTGGGTGGACTGGAAGTTAGTATCAGTACTGGATATCTTATTTTTTGTTTGTTGTGAGACCCTGAACTGCTTACATTTTCCTAAATCTTACTCTGGTTCTGCTGTACTAGGAGCCTACAATGTAGGTATAGGGATATGCTGTTTTTTTCATGGAGAGGGCTGAGATGCTTCAGAGAATTCTGCTGGTTTGTGTGTAGAGCAGAGGTACTTAATGGATGTGCAGCTGCCCTTCACCCACTGAGCAGCTCTCACTGGGTATCTGACTGTAGAGGAGTTTGGTTGTATCACCAACAAGGACTTAGAGTTTCCTGTAAGATTTTCTTGAGAAAAAGCCCAGGCAAAATCAGTAGCTTGGCTGAGAAATGTGAATAATAATGAGAAGCTAAAGTAATAAGTACAAATTTTATTAATGAAATATGATGGGAACTGCTATACAAGATGGAAGTGGTGGGTTACTTAGCTGTGCGGTCTATACCTCAGTTTACATTTAGAATCACACAGGACAAAACCAGGATCAAAAACGTGGTAGCTCTTCATACATTTATGGTGTGTGTGTGTGTCTACAAATAAAAAAATAAAATGGTAAAATAGATATTGACAGCTTGAGTGTGAATAGTACACTTCAGTACATCATTGGGGAGGAATGTAGGTACTATATCTTCTCAAGTCACATCTTGGCTCAAGCTGACAGCTCACCTTTATTAATTCTTGGAAGGAAAGAAGGAAGCTCATTAATTTTGTATTGCTTTTGATTCAGCTTTATGTGCTGCTCTTGGCTCAAACAGCCCAAATAAGTGTTCCCAAGATATGGCTCACATACTTCACTTGTCTGTCAATACTGTGCACTGCCTACTCTGGAAGATTTCACTGAAAAGTATTTTTTCTTATACTACTTAACTGCCAGTAATTTAGAGAAATATTAGTTGTTTGTGTAAATGACATACCACATATGGTCAGGTCTTTTATTTAAAAGAACTCTTTCCTTGCTGTTCCCATAATTAAAGTATACAGTCAATCTGAAGTTGTTATGGAGGGAGTGGAATTTGCAACTCTTAGTCCAAAAAGTTGTTCTTGTTGGAAGGGAGTTTTGTAAGATCTGCAGTACATACCTTTCCATATAGAGACAAGCTTTTCACAGCTGTTAAGGATGGAATAAAATTCTCAACTATCGCCTACTTAATGCAGGCATCCAGTTCATATAGTGAATAATGTATTCTGTCATATTAATTTTTCAGGAAAAGTTTACTGTGTTTTGACTGTAGTTGAATGATGCTGTCCAGTAATGATGCATCCTATCTCATACATAGTGAAAGTAGTAAATATGTCCCAAAATCAAGTGTACTTAAAACTTTTAGATGATCTTAACATTACTGAAATAATAATAATAAAAAAATAATTAATCTCCTCTTTAATGTTGTTGATTGCCTATCTAGTGCCGCGTTCAATTTTATCCTTTCTTGGATAATCTTTTGCTGCTGTTAGAGTGTAGTCCAGCTGTGTGTGATGCAGATGCCATGGTCCTGCTCCAGTGAAGCTCTCTAACAACCAGCTGTTGGCCATTTTAGATACCGGTGCAACTTGAAACTCTGAGAAGCTGTCCTGTCCCAAGTGTATGACAGGACAGCACGTGTTCAAAAAAACTGGGTAATGAAAACTGTAGCTGCAATTTGGTCAGTAGATACTCAGAGGAGCTCATTAAATTTTCTTCAAAAGCTGTACCACAGGGCTGAGCCTGACTTGAACTTTGAGCCTGAAGAATTCAGGCTGTTTTTCAGAAAGCAAGAGTACTAAAAACCGAAGGATGTATATTATACTCCAGATCAGATGGAAAGAGCAGGTAAAAAGGAGCAAGTGTATGCCTTGATTAACTGACGATTTGAGAGTCCCCTGCACTACCTGCTGCTTTCTGTTTCTACTGGACCACCTTTAGCAAAAAAAGTTCTAAGTGCATAGTAGTGATGAACTAGTTCAAAGATGAATCTCTCCCTCTCTTGTCTCTAAGAGAAGTAAACAACAACTGAGTTTCTTTGTGTTTATTTTTATGGGACTGTTGTTGGAATAAATTTTTAAACGAGACAGTAGCTGATAGTTACCCTTTGGGGACTTCTCAGTGAATATAGGACTTAGGAGAAACCACTTAGAATGGTTCTCTGAAGCTGTGTGGGTTTGTAGCAGTGTAGTGGTGAGATGTTCTAATGGGGTATATGCCTTTGGGAAAATGATCCTTCCCAATAACTGTTTATGTACCATGGGCTCCTAGAGGGCACCGATAGCCTTGGAATTCATAGTTTACGATGTCTGTCTGTAGCCCCTAATTATATAGCTAGGTAATATTCAGCCATTGCTGGACAGCCAAATATTTTTTGTTTTGTAAAGAGATTAAGGAAAATAAAAATAAAAAATTGCAGCTCTTTTTTGAAGGAAGCCATTAGCAGCTCTGTCAGTAGGTCTGCACAGGAGGAATCCAAGCACAGTAGTAGTGCTGGAGAGGCCAAGGGCAGCTAGGCAGAAAGCAGGATGCACGCTTCAGTGAATTGGGTTTGGTTTGCATTAGTACAGCTGACCAGGGCTACAAAACAAAGATGTTTATTTTAACAACATGAAAATAAACAAGCCTGACTTCATCAAAAACATTTTCATAGCAAGTCTCTGACCCATAAGAAGTCATGGAAAAACAAATTGGGGTCTCATTTGTGTAGACAAGAGGTCCTGTAACCTCAGGATTCTTAAGCTCCTGCAAGTGATGGCTGTAAAGTAAATGCAGTACCAATGCTTTTGCTACGGTGTACATGTTGTTCAACTGGAATAGCTGATCAGCACTGAATGTTACATCAGAGGTTTTAAACATTTTTTTCCATGGCTTGTTTGATTTTTGGCAAGTTTTTTTGATACTTGATGAGGATTTATGGGAGTATTTGGTTAAGCAAAACACTTGAGGATTTAGCTGTCATCTCTCCCGAATCTGTAGGAAATGCTTAAAGGTCTTTGTTACTGTTGGGCAAGAACTGCTTCATCAGTGCTCTGCAATAATTTAGAAGAACTTTGTTTAGCTTAAATAATTTTCTCAAGAGTTTTGCCTCTTTGAGGTTCCTCATAATAGAGAAGTTGCACTGTTTGCATCTTAGAAATGCTGTAAGTGTTATTGGCTGAAGTTCATGCTGTCGAGCACAGCAGTCCTTAAAGAATCCTGTTCATGAATGAAATGATGATGAATTTGAAGTACTTAGCTTATTCCTCTTCTTGGAGAATATATGAATATGTAGGTCTTCAAGACTTTCTGTCATTGGTTGCACCAGGACAGTCTTGTTCCTCTACTTTTCCTATGGCCCTGCTCCATTTTAACTGTGTCCATGGAACTTTAGCTCACCTGAAGCTGCAGCCTTCGCTATAGAATAAACTAATTCATGTTGGCTTGGAGCCAGCTTTGCTAGTGTCATGTTCTCAGCTGCTGGGAGATGATTCCTTCTCTAGATCTTTCCCTTCCTCTCATGGTGTTAGAGTATGAAGTTCATGAGAAGAGTGAATCTGAGGGTTCATGCAGTTGTTACGGATGTTATGTATACATTTTAATTTTTGTCTTTAATAATCACTTGGCTGTATAACTGTATGTGTTTGTATCCCAAGTATATTAGGAATGCAAGAGAAAAATGGGAACTGCTAGGTACCAAAGCACTTCAGGGGAACTGACCCCTTCCATTTGATAACTTTCTAGGAAAGTGGAAGTGGATCAGAGGTCATTATCATAGAAATGGTGCACTCAATTTTTAGGGAAGAGCTTTTTTTAAGACTTTAGGGTTTTGTGGCTGGTTACCCCTTGTGGTTTCCTCGTGAGGAAGTGTTCTTTGAAGGAGTTGTGATAGGTAATTCCCACAGACTTGTGATAAAGCAGCCATAAAAGCTGCTTTTTGGTTCTCAAATTTAAGTCAAATTTAAGTCGTGTGCTCTTTGTTCCACTTGATTTTCATATAGTCTTTCTGTTGGCTTTGGAGGACATATCCTTGTTAAGCATCCAGTCTGATTTCAGGCAGGAGATGATTCTGCAAGTCTTCCTTTTGGAATAGTGCTGCTTGGCATATAGCCCCAGGGAGGAAGGAGCAGCACGTTGCCACAGAGGCATTCTTTACTATATATGGAGAGGTGTGGTGAGCTGGGCTGGTGTCGACTTATTAAAACAGATCAAATAGAAACAGTGTTCTATTTCTTCTGGTAAAAATTGCAATAGTAGGATTACTTGCAAGTTTTCTTGTTAATTATTCACAGCTATTTCTGACTTCTGGAAATGGTTAGTTTGATTAATATAAACTCCTAAGACTTGTCAGCAGGGGCAATGTGGCTTGAAGATGTGCACACTAACATTTTCTTTTTGCTGTCTTCATAGGGTTTTAGCCCTGACCTGGAGAGATGACTCTTTGATGTAAAAAATGCTTTAAACACATCTCTTTTACTGCCTTTACAGAAATCAATGTAGTATTAAAAATGGTGACATTTAGGGATACTGCAAAAGATTCTTTGTTCCTTGCATCAAGTTGTACTGTTTTCACATACGCTGTGGAGGAATAATGAGCAAGTAACTTGTTTTTTCTCTTTCTGTATTATGGTTTTAAAGATTCAAAAACTGGAAGATTTAGTCTGATTTCTGAGGTATTTTTAGTTTTGAAATTAAACTGCTTACTAAAGACATTGCAGAAGCTGAGGAACAGATGAGTTCTGCAGAGGATGTCTCTATGTTTAAAGGGTTTATTGATCAAGGTTTTTTGGATTTACTTGAATGACAGTTAAGAGAAATTTGTTAAGTCTTGTGTGTTACAGGCTGATAAAGGCAGATATAAACTACCTGCATAAATGTAACCAGTTTTACGAATATGGTACTGAGTTAAGTGTCTATGTACTTTTGCTTGCTACTTCTGGATTTGTAGGGTTTTCTTGCTGTTGATGGCATTAATAAGCACTCTCTGATATTAAGATTCTCTGTTCCCTTCGCCACTGAAGTTGGTACTAACACTTCTGTCCATTTCTGAATGGGCATTGATCTCAGTCTTCAATGCATACATCAGTGGTACTAGACCTTTTTTGCTCCTTGATTATGCCTTTGGGAAAATGCTGAAATTTAAACCCGTTCCTCATGCTTTGTTTGCTTATGTTACTAGTTTGTTCCTAGCCAGAGGACATCTGTGTATAATTCTTAGATACTAGCTCCAGCCTCTACCTTCATGTTGGGTTTTTTCATATGAACAGATCCTTAAACACACACAGAGAAGAGGGATTCCTTTTTTGAAAACTAGAAAGTGTAAGAGAACTACCAGTTTGTATGCTGTTTTTTTGTACAAAGAAACGTAGTCTGCTTATGATAGAGAGTAGATAATATTTTTCAGTCTAACAAAGTTAATAATGAAGGTTATTATTTCTGACAGCTTTGAAAATGTGAACCAGGACCACCCAGTGTGCTGTGTTTGTAAGAAGGCATCTCAAAGCTGTAACTGTTGTAAACAGTTTTCCTTCAAAAATCAGTCCCTTAGCAACATGCAGTGGTATCTTCACAGTTTTTGGAAGCGCTTCTGTGCTACCATGTCATGGAACTAGAGAAGTGCAGTTATTCCTCACTCTAACCCTGCAGTACAGCGGGACTGGGCTTCCTCGGAGAAGCCGTGTTGGAATTCCATTATGTATCGTCTGGCTGTATTTCCTCGTGCGGTAATAAAAAGAGGTGCTGACAGAAAGCAATGGACAAAGTTGACTTTTTTAATGGGTGCTGCTTCTTGACTGTTTTCCCTTACAAAAAGGAAGTGATACAAAGCAAAGGAAGAAGTTACATTAATGACCACAACATATTTCTTGATGCTAATAGGATTTTCTGGTGAAACCATTGAGTGGAATTGACTGTGCTCCTGTTTTACTGCTTCCCAGTCAGTGCTGTGCAACAGAGAAAAAGTAATAACTCCTTAGAGTTCAGTAACTCCTGTCTTTCTGTCTGAGTCTCCTGTTATGCATTAATTCCTTTTTATTGTTTCTTCATTCCACCCAAGCTTGTGATGTAACTGCTTCTCCCTTAAAGCAACTCTTAGAAACTACTTCAACTACACGATGTTCCCTGAGGGTCTTCTCCAAGGACAATGCCATAGAAGTCTTAATAACAAAGGAGAAAAGCTAGCTTGTTTATTGCCAAAAATGAGACCCAGATGTTTTGAGTGGGAAATAAAATAAGTGACAAAATTAGGGAGTGAACCCAAGGTTACTTTGATAATTTCTGGATAGTGAAGGCTGAAGTATCAGGATCCCTCCCTTAAAGCTCCTTGTTGGAAAAATTGAAATGCACTTTAACTTTGATTTTTCTCTTGGCGAATGAGCTGTATGGCAGGTAGTAGGACCAATATAGATGTTAAATCCAACTTGAAAGTTGTTACGCTTGTGTGGAAAGGAATACACTTATTTCATGACAAACGTGCAGTACTGGGGTAATAAAGCTGTTACAGCCAGTAGAAAAGCAAGCAGAGTTTGGAGGCCAATGGCTATCACACATTCATGGGGTTAAAACTAGATAGTTGCTGTATTCCAAGAGATAGTAATGAAGTGGACAGTTTACATCATAGCCTGTGTAGCAACCTAAACTTTTGAGTAGAACGTGCTCTAGTAATTTACAAAAATAACTTGAACAAAAACAATACTGCAAGACATTTTAAATGGTACAATCTGTTCATGTTGCTACTCTGTCAAACCCACACTAAGCATGTAATTGTCCACCTGTTGTGTAAGTCACTCTAAAACCCAGTACCTTAAATCTACATGTTCTATATTGCAGAATATTAAAAAACTATATTCACTCACCGAGAAAATGATGCATGTGCAGAGAAAAAAACCAAGGACAATTGTGATTCCATTAAATCATTTCTAAGTTAATTGTGTAAAGAATGCATATATCTCCAATATTTAAAATGTTCTTTTACGTATTTGTTTGACTTGTGAACCCCGAAGTTCTTGTGAACTTTCTGAAGTCTTCTGATGGTGACACAAGCCTTGAGAAGGAAGGGATATTCTGCGTGTGAGAGGCATTTCCCTGCGTGGTTGTTGAAATTGCATTCTCCTTCATAATTTGACATATCAAAGAATCTGTTTTAGTTACTTCTTGAAAAAAAGATAAAAATGGTTATAAACTGACCAAATTCAAGTCTTTAATATGTGTGGCTGAAGTGACAGATAAAAAAAAAAAAGTAGTTATTTTGTCATAATTTAACTGTCTCCTTTTGCAGAAAGGGTAAAGTTCTGGAAAGTTACCGGCTGGCTTCTTGCTGTGTTATGGTTGTGCTTGCATATGCATCTTCTTTGCTGTCTGTAGTCATCAGGCTGTTGATATAGATTAGATTTAGCTCCAGTTTGCTTTATCTTGTGAGTGGAACTTTGAGATAACAGTACCCAAACAGAACCCTTCCAATTGTGTACATGTGAGGGGTACAGCTCAAGTCAGTGCCCCAAAGAAGTTTCCTCTCCAGGAAAACACAACCTCTGGCTTGAAAACAACTTGAAAGTTTTTCCTGTCAGTTTTGAGGTTCTTTACACATCCAGAAATTAAGCAGAAGCCAGGAAATAGGATAAATCAAAAATATCATCAAGGTAAAAATAACCCTTGTAAAGTGCAGGTATTTCCCTGTGTTTATTTCATAGAATGGTTCTGATAAACATCTGAGCTTTAGGCTGGTAGTATTGCATCTTTTTAAGCTCCAGTGGTTGGTTCTTATTCTGCTTTTTAATAGTCAAGGGAATCTTAATAGTTAAGTTTCAGACAGAGGAAGAAATATTGTTAGCCTGGTTGGAGCCAGGAAGGTAGGAATTTCACAGTTAATAACTTCTCCATTGTTTTTTTTAAGGGCCCTTGATAGTCCGTGATTGACATGGAAGTTGTTTCCCTGTATCCCTTTGCCTGCAGGACATAGAAACCCCTAAGTGGGCAGCAGGCTGATGGAAGGTGGGGAGAAACTGGCGCTTGTTATGTATATAAGCAAAATATTTTCGGGAAGTGACAAAGTGTGTTTGTCCGTCGTTTAAACGGTGTGTTTGATGCTGTAGTTGTCTACCCTGAAGAAAACAGTAATAAACTGGAGGACAAGATTGCATATATACTTCTTGTGACGTTTAAACATCACAGATTAAATAAACCTCATTTAGCTAATCTGAAACATGAAGTAAGATAATGTGATTTGTAGCACTGTAAAGCTGTGAATTATAGGCATTCTGTATGTATATTAGAATAGAGGTCAGCATCCAGTGTAACTAGGAGGAGCGGAAGACCTTTTATGTGGAGGCATGTTGAGGGTATCAGAGTTGGAACATAAGTGCTTTGGTTTAAAAAAAAAAAAAAAAAAAAAAAAACCCCCCCAAAAAAAACCAAAAAAAAAAAAACACAAAAAAAAAAAAAAAAACCCAAACCAAAAAAACATAGCAAAGGATAATGTCTGTCCTAGATCAGACCCAAAGTGTGAACAAGCCAATATCATGTGCCCAGTTAAAACTCTTTAAGGAAGAGCAAATGAAGAAAAAAAATAAAATTGTGGCTCAGATCACTTGAACCATTAATTGGTCCTTTGTAATTCGTATTATTTAATAATTTTTTCTTGTTTGTTTTCTATACCCACAAGCTAATAACTAATGATGTGCAATCAGTTGCTACACAATTTAACTTTATAGTGTTGGAAAAAGAACTCTTTTTTTTTTTTTAAGCTACCAACAACATTTTGATACTTCCAAGGTTTTTCTTATGTTACAAAAGATGAGAACTGTTTTTTATCACCTCCCCTTGCTTCATCAATGTACAGGCCTTTAGTGTGTTCTCCCTCAGCTGTTTTCCATGTGAGGAGTGTCTTTGGTAAGTTGTTCCAATATTGAAGCTGCTCTAACTCAGATGATTGTTGCCTTCGTTCTGTGAACCTCATGGATCCATTGAGGTGGAAATTCCAGAAGTGTCCAGTCTTCACCATGTGGATACACCATGGGTTTATACAAAGAAATAATTGTGGTATCCATTAATCTTCTAATAATTTGTTACACTTGCTTTGTGAATTTTTACAGAGCAGTGAGTTGATGTTTTCACGTGCCTGCTTCCCAAGAAGTGATTTTCAAGTTGGAGACTGCTATTGGTGTGCATGAGCTGAAGAGGTACACAAGGAAACAGATTTTTAGGTTTTACTTGCAATGAATTACGTATGTGTTTCTGCTGTTTGGGCACTGAATGCCAGGCAGATATAAGTATCAGTTTATTCAGATTGCTCCTGTCAAGTCGAGTTAAGAGGTTAGAAAGAAGAGGAAGGGTTAAAACTAGTTGTGTTCATCTGCCTGAAACCAACCTGCAGCCCAGCACCTGCAAAAATCTTGAGCGATGTTAGCTGCGATGTACAGTCCCTGGCAGTGCAGTGGGAGGCTTGGGTTATCTTTCGGGAAGAACAGGCAAGCCTCAGGGCTTTCCATTTTCTTAAAACGTTTTTATTTATTTTGTTTGTTTGTTTTTTGGTCTCTTTCGCAGGGTTTCTTTCCATCCTACTTGTGACTTGCTTTTTTTCCCCTCTCCCTTTTGAAGTGATTTAGTACTGTTTCAGTAAGTAGCCCTTTTAACCAGGGTGTTAACCGAGTCTCTCAGTATATAGCTCACCAGTATTTAGCTACCTTCTTGGAGGTAAGCTCTCATGGTAGCTCTTTTGCTTCATGTCTGTAGTATTACATATCTGCCTTGAAAATAATTTTATGCAATATCCAGAGTAATAGTCAACAAGTAACCCGAGATATATGTTTTACAAAATAATGCTGACACACCTTGCTGTCTGCAGAGCTGAAGGAAGGAATTACTCTTCTTAAAAACTTACAGGCACATCTTGGAAGTATGAAGTTTTATTACCTAAAGCAGTCATAACTCTTGTGGTGGGCAGAGATATCATGCATATATATGATATTACAATCAGTATTATACACGATGTTAAACATTTTATGCCAGTGTTCCTGCAATACTCCAGTACTTCATACACTGAAGTTTTGAATCTGTATTTCTGTGTAAGGTCACTAGAAGAGTTGAATGACTTAAGTGCCTGGGCCTATATGAGGGATTTTGAGAGGATGAAACTGTGTTCTATCCAAACAATTAAACTCTACGTAAGCTTATACCCTAGACTGAATTTTTCAATTTTCTAAGCAATCTTCTTAAGCATGGCAATGATTTCAAGTAATTTTAGAAGAACCAGTAGATCACTTCTGTATTGAATTCCTGCATCTAGAGGTAGAGATATCTAGCTGTTACTTTTTGCAGCTTTCTAAACATCTTCCAATAAATTTGAGCCTAGGAGGGAGGAAGTTGTGCTAGTGTGGTGATCTTACATGGATGCCTTAGAGGTGATGCCTGGACTCCTGGAAGCCCATTGCTTAGGCTTTGACAACTGTTGAGCAGAGCTGGTGGTTGTTCAGCTTTTATGGGTCACTTCTGGGGACTTTATAACAAAACATAAGGTGCAAAGTTCTATTTCCCAGGCGTAGTAGTGGTTAAATGAATCCGGAAGATGTGAGGAGTTGCAGTGCACAGACATTGCCTGTACAGTCAGCATGTGTCTCATCAGACTTAATAAGTTTGACTCAGTGCAGGTATTGCCAGAGCTGATAGGCTCCTGGAGAGACTCTCTGCACAGTTCTTCAGCTTCCAGGAGGTTTTATTAGTCTGGACACCATGCTGTGCACATCCAGAGTTGCTCCTGATCCAGCACTGCAGTTCATCCGTTCTGTGGCATTAGATGATTATGCATCACTCTGCCCAGTGCGCCGAATTCCTGGAATACTTTGCTGGTCTTATTAGCTGTAAAACATCCAATTCAAAATACTTCAGAGACTGCGTTCTCATCTAGCAGTCCCAGGTCAAATAACCTGGACCAGATCTGGTCTGGCTCTGTGCCTCAGATTCCTTCCCTTCTCTGGGTGTACCTTAGAGCTGGCCTGGTGGTAGTTGGTGCCATGTGTGTGTGGATTGCCTGGTGGATGTGTTTCTAATGTGAGAGAAGAGGACACATCAAAGTTTTCCATTGGAGTGTGCTATGAGTCTGAGGTGGTGTTCCCTTCTGGACAGTGTGAAGGATTTGGTGTGACTATCAAAATCTGACTGATTTTGCTTGTGAGAAGACGTAACTAATATTTTTTGTAATTCTGGTGCACTGTGAATCTGTTCAGGTTGACAAAGCTGACATGGCATTCCTTCATGATGTGGCTATTTGCAATTGCAAGAATGGCTTGGCTTTTAAAGCAAATTTCCAGGTCCTGTATCTTGATGTTACTTGCATTGTAACTAACTGCTTTAGAATCAGGGTTATCTATATTATGCAGTGCAATCACAAGAGCAGTGTCTACAACATTATTTGACAAGATTGTTTCATTTTGTTTATAAACATTTTGCAGGCGGTGTTTATTTTATTGTAATAATATGGCTTCACTTTTTCTTAGGCATTTGTTCTAAAAGCAGAAACACTGTTAGAATTAGAATTTAACAGGCCTGACAGCACTAAGATTTAGGCAGTGGCGTGATGATGGAAGGCTCTTATAGGTTACAGACCTAGGCCTGAATTTCTGTACCACTCTCTGGGTGGTGTTGTGTGTGCCAGGGCTGCTGCACAAGGGATTCCTTGAAGTGTGCTCAGGCTGTGCTGTGAAGCTCCCCTCAGGAGGAGCAGCATTGGGGCTTGCCCTGCCCTGTGTTGGCATTCCTCATGTTTGCCTCACCTTGCACTTCACGTCTCCTTATTTGTCCTAGAGCTTACGGATAGATGAGGATCAAGTGAAGTTCTTGTCAAACGATGTGCTAGGAACTACTCTGCTGCATTTCATTGGTTTTTGGCACCTCCCTGTCAAACGAGAGGAAGCAGTGCTTATGAATGACCATTCAGAACATTTGCTCTTTTCATTCAATAATTTTGAAACACTTCTATGTCTCTTCTGTAGGATTTAAAAACATCCTGTCTTGTATTTTGATACATCTGTATTGAGAATTTGGCCTTTGAGAAATGGCCTTTCCCTCAAGCCCAGGAAGAGGAACACGAAGTGTAACTGGGATTTTTCATGGGCGATTGGTGGCTTTCTGGCACGTAATAAATAGAAGCATGACATAGTAGCTGCAGGATACATTTAAGTTTATATGAGGTGATCTAGTCTTATGTTTAGGTGAGTATTGCCATAGAAGTTATTTCAATACAGTAGGTGATGTTCAAGAGGAACAAAACCTTGTTCATTCCCTGAGTTCCCCTGAGAATCAAACTATGAATAAAATGACTTTTGGCAGACATTCCAACTTGAAGTAAATCTCAGGGCATGATGGAAGGGATGTTTGGAGAGTCCTGTAACTTGAACGAGACATCGGTAGCCATAGACTCTTCAAATGTTTCTAGTTACCTCAGACTCAGTTAGCAATCACTAACATAGCCTTTCCTTACCAGTTGCAAGCTCTCTTTGTGACAGAGGTACTGTGCCCTTTCAATGTTTTCAGGACAGGATCTTGTGCAGAACGGTGCAGGGGCACTAACCTGTATGGATGGGTTATTTTGAAAAGCAAGCTTGCTTGAGTTAAGGTGAAGGAAAAATAGTTATTGGTGTTGATAGATGGATCTGGCTTGCTACTGCTGCAGTAGAAAAAGACTAACACTTGATTTATAACAATGGTAAAAGTATTAATAGATTTAGATGAGTATGAAATCTTTAGTGCTAGTGAACAGTAGATCACAGTGTGAACTACCTAAGTGTCTTTGTGTGGACTTCACTGAAGGAAAACCAATGCTAAGGTAGCGTCAGGGTGAAATATTAAAATTCTTATGAGAATTTAAAAAAGCAACTGCAGACTTGATTCTTAATCCATCACAGGTTAGGGCAATGTATTACAGATAACAGAAAATACTTGAAAGTGTTTGATCATCTCAATTAATTTGAATTAATTTAGGGGAAAAAAACCTTGACGCTAGCTTCTTTTTTCCTTTAAGAAGTTTTAGAGGCTTGACTTTTCAGGTTGGAAACTTTCCAACCTTGAAAATACAAGTTTTTGTTACTACCAAAAGGTTTACTACAAAAATACTGCTGCAAATTTTCTTGTGTGCGGAGTGTTGTGGAACCTTCTGTTCCAGAAATTTAATCTGATTTTTAAGCCACAGAAACTAAGCAAACTTAAAGCAAAACTTCAGCATTTGTGAAATCCTTGCAAGTAGAGATGAGAATATCCTTAAAACATCCCCCGGATGTTGCTTTGAGAGAAATCAGATGACTTTGGAATGATGGTGGATAATTGCATGTACGTTGTGAGAGTTGAAGTCACGACCGGACGCAGTAGTAAACATTAGACAGCTCTGTGGAGTAGATAGCTTTCGCTGGCAGCCTTTTTCATTCTCATGGATAAATAAGCACAACATGTTTAGTGTTTTCCAAGTATCAGTGACAGTCTTGATGAATGAGGGTGGAGCTGATGAGTGCTAAGCTCACTTTTTTCATGAGCAATTTTTTCATTGTATTTCATTCTGATAAGTACCTGAACTACTCTAGAGTATACGCATGCTTAACTCAAACCATGAATCTGATGAGGGTTGAGTAGTATATTAGTGTTGACCTTAAATTAAACAAGATGAAGTTTCAGTATACAAGTGTGAAATTCCACATGCGTAAGGGAATCCACTTCAAAAGGAACTTCCCAAATGTAAACGAGTGTATAGTATCTCATGTTCTTGTTCAGTGTTTCATTTACTGGTTTGTTCTTTATTCAGAAATGTAATTGCGTAGTCGATAACAGCGCTGTGAAATAACCAGTATTTGTATCTGCTTAAGCTAGCATGTGGCATGTGTAATGCTTGGGTTCTGTAAGCAGGCTTGCAGAAGCAGCCTTTGATCTGTTCTAGGTGTCAGAAAGAGAAGTTAATATTCTTCTTGCCTCCATCACCCCTTTATCTTGCAAGACATGTTCATATGGTAGCCATATGAAAACTCTGCCATATGAAACCCCCCCACATTAGTTTGATCTCTGAGGAAGGCCTTTCAAATAAAAAAAATCTTGAATTCTGATAGCAAAATTACTTAGTGTGCAAGAAAACTGGAACCAGATATTGGGTGCTAAGTATCAGTAGGTTTCTACAAGTTCCAAGTGTTTTTAGAGATAAAAACTTCAGTAAAAGTAGATTTTATCAAAGTTAACTCCTAAGGTGGTTTGGGAAACAAAGGAGGCATAAATATGAGCTTATATATGAATATATATGAGAGTTTAGCTTCCTGTTTAGAGTGGTGGACTTGTGTGTAATTACCTGAGGTCAACTTCATTATGTAAATAACATTCATTAGGTCTGTGAAAGCAAGTGACTCTCTTTGTTGTTAGACAACATATTGTAGGAAAAGATTGTTTCTTAGAAGTAGAACTGCTTTTAGATTATGCAGGACTGTCCTGCATTTTATGAAGGAAAGGAAGCTTACGCTTTTTAAAGCTTCTAGTCTGGAGTAACTTGTAACAGCTGATTTCTTCAAATTGACAGGCTGTGGTCATGAGTGCAAAACTTTTTTCCGTAAGTAAAATAGAGTGAAGTGTGAACATCAAGCTGTTCTCTAAAATGTGTTTGGAAGAATGTTAAAAGATGAAAATTCTTTTTCAAATCACCATAAAGTTACTTGGTTAGGTATATGTTCATATGTTCTACAACAGTGCTCGTATTTTCCAAGTGAAGTGTTAATTCTTAAAAACAAGGCAGTTCTTCTGTGTATACTGTAGAACAGAAAGCTTATCTGGACATCGTTTCAGTTGGTCAAGTGACTGAATTTACTGTGCCTATGTTTTTAGGAGAGAGAAAATCCATATACCTTCTGGTAACTATTCCCCCGAGCTGTCAAGCTGACCATGAGGCTATGTGGTTCACTCTTAGTAGGCATCTGGAAGAGAATTTTTTTTGAAAATACTTGTGTACTCATCCATATTAAAACATTCCAACTTTATGGTGACTGTCACTTGACTCCCTACCTCAAGAACGTAGGCAGGTGGTCTACAGATGGCATGGTCTGTTTGGCTTGTGTACAAGTAAGATACACGAAGCATTCTATGCTGAGTGCATAGCATAAGGTTTAATACAATGGGAGCTTCATGTGTTTATGCATGAGAGAGTAAGATTTTCAAACTGGAAAATAATCTAATTGTTTTTTTAATTTTATTTTTAACTGTTTAGGCGTCTGAACAAGAATAAACTGCAAGTTCTTCCAGAGCTGCTTTTTCAGAACACGCAGAAGTTAACTAGATTGTAAGTACAATGTTTTATGTTTCTATTCTATGTTCCTTATTATACAGATTTGCATGTTTGTGTTTTGACTGCGGTGAGAGGTTTAATTTTTGAGCTTCTACAACTACTCTGTAGTAAGGCTTCTGAAGATGTGTTATGTTTGCACGTATGTAATTAAAAATCAGGAGAGTGTAAATAGCAGAGGGCAAATAATCTACGAAGTTTTTACATTTTTATATTCCCCATGATGACTTCAAGGTGAATTATTTTCAGATCTCTACATAGATTTACAGACACGGTGAGAAGTTGCCACTTGTCATATCCAGTATAGCCAAGGTGTCCACAGAGAGAGATTGCCTACTCTTCTTTTAAAATTACCACATTGACATAAAGTGTTAACTTACAGTTCTAAAAATTATCTCAGGGACCAAGTCAGGGCATTGCCGGGCAGACCAACAGAGTTATGGCTGCTGCCTTATCACTCGGAAAGATGAGGAAATACGGAGAGGTAAAGAGATTTTTGTCTCCTTGAAATATAAAAACTGTGTTCTGAGTTGTTTGGCCAGTTTGAATGGCAAGAGAAGAATAAAATGAGCTTGGCATAAATTTTTTGGTGGGGGGAGGCAGAGCGTGGTTGATTTATAAAATCAAAGAAATACAAGTGAATAGAAGTAAAAGGGTTGAGCAGGTGCCTGCAGAGTTACTGTCCAGAAAAGAATCAATTGTCTTTTTAAAGGAGCGGTTAAAAGATGTTGGAAATCACTTGCTAGTTTCTGGCCAAGGTAAACTCACAATCCAGGCTGTCTTTTTGCAAGATGTGCTATATGGTTAAAATTCGGGAAGGGGCTTATGCTTATGGAAGACCAGATAGTAAGACCTATGGTTTAGCTAGTGGAATTGTCGAGTTACTAGAGGGTCTCAAAAGTTGCTACATCCTTGTGGAGCCTTTATAATTGTTTAAATATCTCAGTATGCAACTAAACAAACCATTCAGGCAGTGCAGTAAATTTTTCTTCCTGTGGAAATGGAAAGCATGTGGTGAAGATTAATTGTTTAATCAGTTGACTACTTAAACAAGTAGGCTCTTTGTTGATGTTTTAAAAGCAGACAAATTGAACAGTGTTGTGCATTGTGTGATTTTGATACGGTTTTGGAGAACTTATGTAATGAACTTTGTTGGTGTCAAAACTTGTCCATGAAAAATTGTACGACTGAGTAACATTGTTATGGAGATGAAAAGAACAATAATATGTAAGTATCAATAAGTACAAACTATAGGTATCTTTTAGTGTTAAAATCTGCTCAAAAAATCTTTGACCTTGTCTTTGCAAGCTTTGTCATAGCTTTTGAATGCATTAAAAATATTTGCTCAGTGGGTTTGCTAGGGTTGTGAGATTTGAGTCCATTTCTGAATGTTGCTCTTTGCATGCTTTTAAACTTTTATATCTTGAAACTCCTCTCGAGTATCAAGTGTGAGCTGATTCTTTATTGCAGATACTCTTACCTGGTCTCCAGAAGCTGCCAGTTGTATTCATTTCATAAAGGAGTTGTTTCACGTAGGTCGATTGTCTGAGGAACTGGTGGTGCTTTAAAGAGAAAAATTTTTCTAAATCTTACATTTATCCGTAAATACAAATTGTAGTTTAGGATGTTGAAACCTATTCTGTGAGTAGTCAGGTTGTGCGTAGCTATCACTAGGCTGGAAGGAACTTTCTAGTAATTTGTGGTTTTTAAGGGAAGCTTGTCCGTGTTGATAATGTGTCTGTCTGTCTTAATGAACCTTGTGCAAAGAAACTAAGTGAAAGGTATTGAGGCTTTTCAGTAGCAGTGTGTGTATTTTGTAGTAGCTCATGTAATAATGATACGTTATAGCCCTTAACAGCAAAAGTAATAATTTTTCTTTATAATAGAAAGATTGTAATAAAAATAGATAGAATAGTAACATTAATCTGAATGCTGTATTCTGCAATGCCTCCCAATGGATGTTGCCCAAACATTTGTCTTTATTCACTGACATTCATTCAAAGTCTTGCTTACTGTTTAATAGTGCTTTAGATAGATCATTTTAGCACTCTTTGGCAGTGGAAACTTGCTTTTTCTTTTCAAGATACAAATGTTATCTAAACACAGTGTGCATTTCAAGTAAATAAAACTTAGCTGAGTGAACTGTTAGGGTTCCAAATGCGGTTTGGTTGTATGTGGCTGTCGGGGATGGGGTAAGAACAAGATATTTGCTGCCCATTAGAATTTGTAAAAATACATGCACACATGTGTAATTCTTTTATACTTTAAGGAAAGTATGTGTCTAACATGATTACATAATATTTTTTAAAATATTTTTTTGTTACTGCCTTGGTCCTACTGACAGTACATTTTGGAGTTGTTCTTTCTCACTTCTGTTATGACTTTTCTTACATCCAGTGCTGCCAGGCTACTTTGTTCACAACTGGCTGTCTGGGCGAAAGGCTTCACTGAAGAGGTATGATGCTTGTGTTCCTCTCCCGCAGCTGCTCTGACCTGGGCTTTCAAGAAGAAAGCATAACTGTGAAAGTGATGAAAGGGAATAAAAAAAGTAAAATAAAAAATGATAAGAGGGACTGACACATGGGTGATGTATGCTCTGTGGAATTTATGTGGAATGAATTAAAACAAACATTAAAAAGTGTAGATAATACTGATCTTAAATTTAATTTTCCTTGATATAGTTATGTATACTATTTCTGCTGCTATACTTTCAAACTGTTGACTCTGGGCTCCTAAGCTATTAGTCAACTATTTTATTATCTTTCAAGCCTTACAATCCTGATAAACAAGAAAGTGCAAAACAGAATTAATGGTGTAAGCTTGCAAAAACATAAATTTTGCCATGCAGTATGCCCAAGATGTAAAATTTGGTTTTATTTGTTGACAATGAATAATCTTGTCTCCATAGCAAATATAGAGCTGAATTCAGCAGCAGTTCTTAGAGCTGCTCTGTTTATCAGGCATGCAGTAAACTCGAAGAGCCTCAACTTTGTTAACAAGGATCCAAAGTAGATTTTTTTATTTTAAAACTAAGCACAAAGGTGACCTTTTAAGTTGGATAACTTGACAATAGTGTGATAATAGTTGTGCATATTTATTAGCATTAATAGAATTTGGTGGAGATGGCTGACTGACCTGGTTAAACATGCAGGAATTTTATGTGCTGGAGGGTTTCAGCGAAGGCCTGTTAAAGTTTCAGGAAGAGTCAAAGTTTGCAAAACAAATGTGAAGACTTTTGTCAGTGTTCTGTCAGCTGGGCTGGAATCTACCTGGCTGGAGCTGGCTGGAGGGACATGTAGTTTAATATCAGAAGCATTTCTTCAGTCTTGTTCCTCCTGGAAACTTAAATGTAGAACATTTAAGTTTTTCTTGCAATGATGTGCTTGAAAAGCTGGCCATCAAACCTGCTTGGCAATGTTGAGTGGTTCTCCTGTTTCATATGCACACTGTGGGCATAGTTTGGGATAGCAATGCTGTTGTCCCTGGTGGTTTCCTTCTTTGTCACCTTAGTGTACTTAAATCTTTCTGATAGCTAATAAATTTTAATTTCAGATACTTCTCAGATTATAACCACTTCTGCAGTCAATCACTTAAACTTCATGTAGTTTTGCCTTTTTTTCTCCAAGCCTCTCTCTAAATACAGAACTACAGGATATCCTTGGATCTTTTGCAGTGCTGCCTCGACTTCATTGTCACATCTGGTTGATATTAGAAGCAGGAATATATATAGGGGAATAAACCTTGGATGGAATGTAAAATGTTCCACAAAACAAATTTCTTTTAATGTTTTGAGCCTTTTCTTCTAGGAAGAGTGGCTTTGAGATTCATGGATTCTGTTTGCTTTGGTTTAGATAAGAGTTTTAAGTTTAAGTTGCTTGGTGAATGACCCTTGATTGGATTTTTTAGTGGAAATGTTTGCCATTGCTCTGTTGCCTCAATTTCCTAGGTTTTAAAGCTTTTTAAATGCTTTATCTGTAATAAATAATTAACTATTTAATAATTCAAACCGCAGGCACTTTTATTGAGAAAATGGAATCAAGGGAAAGGCACTTTTAATAAATTGAGAAAGGGAAACAAAGATAGTCCTTCTATAGTTTCAGATACTGACTGTCTCTAGCCATAGAGAAACAGGTAGCATTAATCTTAATGCAAGTGATAAAATGCACAGAAAAAGTATAGTGAACTTGACCACATAATTTAATGGCTACAAAATCAGGTTTTGCTTCCAGGGTAACTATTTTCTAATATCCAAAACAACTTGTGAAATTTATTGTCAAAATTTGTAAACATAGCTTTGCTCGTGGCAAAATCATGAGTTTCCTTTGTGTGCGTGGCTCAGTGTATATATATCTTGCTTTTCGCTAAAGGCCAAGTATGCCACTGGTCCATGAGATCCTTCAATGCCTGCAAAACCAAAACAAAAGGGGGAAACATCCTCACCCTGCTCCAACCACTGCAACAGGTAAGAATGTATCTGTTGCATTGTTGAAGCTTGCATACCGAAGCCAACTACTAGATAATCAAGGTCAAGTTCCTTTGTGTGGATGGAAAAAACCCAAACCTCTGAGGAGTGCTTTAAACTCAGGTGTTGCAGTCAGAATTAGTAGCTCTGCCCAGTTTGCAGCTATGCAACATTTGTTGGTTTACTCCCTTTTAATGAACTGTCTTAGTTGTCACTTGACAAAACAAACCAAACCATGCTCTGGACAAGTAAAGATACTGAAATCTGATAGCAAAAAGTCAGATTAGTGGAAATATCCATAGACTCTGAAATTGAGTAGTTTAGTTTTTAGGGCTGTGTAAGAATTGAGAATTCAGACTCAAGTAGTGTGTGAGCAGAGCCCTGGGGTCCTGAACTCTGAGAAAAAACCTCTTCGTGGCTGTGTATGCATAGTACTTTTTAAATCTCAAGGTGTTTAAACTTTGGAATGTTCGTAACTACAATGTTTTATCGTATTAATCTATAATAATTTCCAAGTGAGTTTAAAGTAACAAGATCAAGAGAATGGAGATATTGGAGCCAAAGTATTTGTTAAAATAAAATGGGACAGACTCCTAATATCAGGAATAGGCGCTGTAAAACGTTGCTGTTGATGTGGTATAAGTATTAGTAGCTCAGTGAGGCTGCATAAGCAAAACTGCTTTATTCTTTAGTGGAATATTTTGGAAGATGATTGATGGGTGGTAATGATGGGTTACTACTTGTGGCAAACAATACAAATTCCATGAGTAGCCTTAAAAAGAGGCAATGTTCACTTGAACGTAATCACAAAATAGTTGAGGTTGGATGACATTGCTGGAAGTCATCTCTTCCTGTCACCCCTTGCTCAGTCAGGGTCACCTAGAGCAGACTGGTTATCATGTCCTGAGAGCTTTCGAGTATCTCCAAAACAGTGTTTGCACAGCCCTCCTGGAGAACCTGTACCAGTGTCCAGTCATCCTCACAGTAAAAAATGTGTGTGTTTATGTTCAGGCAGAAACAGGGAACTGGTTTGTTGTGTATGTGTAAAATATGTTGTGCCAAATAACCTGTGTAGTGGAGCAAACTGAGTTTTAGACAGGGGAAAATATTTTGCAGTAGATGTGTTGTGAATAAAGCTTGGATGCTGTTGTTTTATTTCTTAGCTTGAGATCATGCATGCAGTCATGAAAATATAAGACTTGTATAGCAAGTCTAATAGTTTTCTAATTAACTTATGATTAAGAGCTACACATAATGTTTCCCAGGGTAACATCAGTGACAGATAGGCAGTGACTATCAGTAGATATGTTTTGCTTTAAGTGCTTCTTGGACATTAATTAGGTAATACTTCACTGAAACAAATTGTAAAGGGAAGTGTATCACTTCAGTGTTCAAAGATGGAGTAAGGACAAGAATCAAATGGGGAAAGGGGGTCCTTAGTGGACTGCTAAAAGGATGGGAGGAATCCTGTGCTCAACCCCCTGCTTTGTGCTGTTCCTTCAGGTTAATGGCTGTTGGGGATTTTCTAGCATCTGCTGCCATTCAGAACTGCTGCTTTTGCAAGGGTGAAAGAGGGACTTTAACTTGCATCCACTGTCATTTGTAATGAAGTTAAATTGTGTTTTTCTGAGTATATTTGTTTTACTACTTTGAGTGGAATATCTGTTGGACCTGTGTTGTTATTTTTTAAAGATAGACTAGAAACAAGAGAGTGAGCACGTGCACCAACATACACAGAACACACTAAATGTTTTTGTTCAGGCAAAGCTGTAGTATTTTTTTCTGGCTTTACCTTTGTTGCTCAATTTTTCTCCTGGAGCTAGGTGGTAAAACCACATTAAAACTGCCTAGAAGTAATGGTTTATTTTGTAACTTATATGCTGTGAAGATTCTTTGGGAAACATGTATTATTGTGTGGCTGTGAATAAAAGAGCAATTTTTGACAAATTGATTAGATACTGAAACCCTGTGTAGTCTAATGGTTTACCATTTTGGCTTTTAGCTTTATCTTTGCACATCATCATTTGCCATCTCTTCTCCTGATTTGTCTGCTTTCTATGGTTTTAGTGATTGTGCAGTGTGTACGTTTGATTTTAAGTAGTTTCATTAGATAATTGTGAGTAGGAGTAATTGGAATTATGTAGTTACTGCTTTACTTAGGAAGCTGACTTGGTTAAGCAGAAAGGTGTACTTCTAGATCAATTGTATGATACGGTGTCTTTCTACTGCAAATTCTGCCTGCAGTCAGAAGTTGGCCCTGGGAAGTCAATGTCTCCTGGTTTGAATTTGACAAGTGTAGTGTGTGTTAGATTTTACCGATGTCTGCTTTCCTCTGAGTGCGTTTATAGCAGAGATGTTTATTGTAGCTGGGAGATTGTTTCACGTGTATGATTTGCCAAGAATTTGCTGCTGAAAGCCTTACTAGAAGTGTCACTCGTAAACCCTCCTTTCCAGCCTGATCTGTAGCAATCTGTGTCAAATCATGACTCCTGATCAAATTCAGAGTCTTTTATCTTGTGGATGCCACCAGAAGCTGTGTTTGGGAAAAACAACCAGTTCATAAATTTTCTTAGTGTCCTCTTTACTTTTGTTTGTTCTCTTTCTAGAAAGAAAGATCTCACAGATTGCTGCCATTGAGCTCCATTATCGTTTCACATTAAAGCAGGGTCTTGACAATTCAATTCTTACACGAGTTTGAGTTATGGTGTTGCCATGACAAAATAGCATGAGCTTGTAACAGTGTGTTTCTGTGGTTTTATCCACATCCAATAATTGTAGTTTTACTGTGTATAGATCACAGCAGGTCCTTTTAGAAGACAGTAAATAATTACAGTAAGTGTTTGCTGGTCTCTAGGGTGCACTTCTGGCTTGAGAAAGATGCGCATTAGGTCAGAGGCTTGTGCTGCAGATAGCTGCATGACATTTACACCAGCTATCAGGCTGAAGTCATTTTATATCTTCTTTTGGGCTCTTGTTGTAAATAATATATGTATCAGTATTTAAAATATAAATACACCAGTTTTATTTGGAGAGTATAAGGATTTTTTCCTGTCTAAATTGGCAAAGAAGATTAATTTTTAAAATTATGAATACAAGATTTTTTGATTATTGTGAGAGTAGAAAACAAATGAAGATGTATGAAGGAGCCAGAAGGCTCCCTCTTCAGTGCTACTTTTTTCCCCTGTGTGAAATTGGTTATTTCAAATCATACTGTGCAGATATCTTGTTTCCCCTCTTAGTGGGAAATAGGCATGGTTAGAGAAGAAAGTGCCCTCTTTCTGAAAATTGCTTCTGGGTTTTAGTGGCATCTTCCTTCAAAGACATCCTCTATTGCCAACTTCTGTGATCAGGTCATCTTGTTACTAAGTTCTTTAAATTAGTTTGTGGCGAAAGATTATGCATTTCCAGAAGAAATACCACACATGCAGATTAAGCGTAAGTCTGCTATGGAAAGAAGTTCTAGCCAAGTAACTACTGCCCTTCATTTTCGGGTTTGTTTTGTTTTCCAATGTAATTAGAAAGGCAACATGATATTTTTCTGGTTGGTGTTCACCTCAAGAAATCGGGAAGCTCTCAATTTGTGAGATGAATATGCCTCTAAGTTATTTGGTAGCCTTACCCATGTTGCTACTCATTCAGTTTTCCTGAATGAAGGGTTTTTTTAAAGTATGGTCTAACAGATTCTGGTTTGAAATAATGTATGTGAGATAACATATTAATGGTGATGATACTGTTAATGCCTGCTCAACACAATCCTGCACTGGAAAATTCTTAGTTTATTTTACTAATACCAATAGTAGCCTTGTAAACTTAAAAAGTCCAGCGTAGGACTTCCTATCAGTAGAGCTGTTGTAAATAGTTTCTCATGCTGCTTAAAAGTGTTTTAGTTCTTAGTATCAAAAAAGGATTGTTGATAAAATTCAGTATGTAGTCACTTAATTCAGTTAGACATTAATTCCCATCAGAGTTTATTCTTTTCTCTCCAGCCAACATATTTGAGAACATGTTGGAGTTGTTTAATAAAACTAGGCTTTTTTGGATTTCCGCAGACCGTCTTGCTGCTTCAAGTGAGGTACAGCACAGACGAGTTGATCAAGACCCCATGGTTAGTCATCACCTAGAGAGCTGGAGACATGGTTTCTGAGGGTTCTCATGTGTTCTCTGCCAGTTCTGAAAGGCGTCCTTTTTAGGAGGCTTCAACTTCTGTGTTTAGAGTGACAAGTTAAAACTGGGGAGAGAAACAGTGACTCATTCTTGTTATGATGGCTTTGACATGACTAAGAGCTATTACAGAGTACTCAAAATACAGTTTTTGTGGGTGGGCATTATTGGTACCATTTTCCTACATTAATCTTCAGATTTCTTGCTTTTGTTAGTACCCTTTGAGTGTTGTAGCTCCTTACAGTGTTGTATTTGGGTTCCTCTGGTTTGGTTTACAGTGATGCTGGGGTGACAGTGGCTGGTGGCTGCTGTGGAGTGGGTCCAGTCATCGATGTCATGGGCTGCTTCTGTTAACTGTGGCAGAAGCTGGAACAGCTGGGTAGATAGCAGTCTGAGAATGGTTAGGTTATACCTGCCAGTATATTATTGCTGTAGGTGTTCTAACCTGATGGTCTATAGGCTGCTTCTTCTCTGGAAATGGCATAGCCCTGTTAGCCTGACTGTGCATGCTTCCAGTTTGTCCAAGTCAGGCTCACTGCATTTGCTGGGTTACCATGCCTTTTTGACCTCCCTACTGGAACTAGTCTGCAGATGTCAGCACATCATGGGTTACTTGCACATAATTTATTACTGTGTGGATATTGCCTTTCTTGGTTATAAACTTGCATTTAATTGGTTAATTCATATGTTTTTTTTGTGTTTTCCCCACTGGTGGTACCTTGAAAGGAGCTGCCAAGTGTTTTGCCAAATGTTGTTCAGTAAGGGGACCAGAACTGCCAGAGTCCTGGCCACAGTTAGTAAGCAGTGGCAAATTCACTTGTAAATTTTTGTTACTGCGATCAGGAGAAAAGGCAGAAAAAATATCACTTTCCTTTGTAAGAGAGCAGTAGATTAGAATAGGAGTGTTTGAATTATTTCCATACTTGAGGCTGTTTCCTTACACAGGGTGAATGTAGGCAGAGATTTAACCAGTGACCTGAAGCACAGACATCTCATCTGCATAACAGGAGAAATATAGTAGTGATAATGTTAATATTTCTATTGCTTCCCATAATAGACTGGCATCCTGAGGTTAAAGCTTAGTTTACATGAATTTTATTGTAAAAGCACTTTAAAATACTTCGGATATACTTTCCAAATCATGAGAGTTTCTTTCCGTGTGCAAGTGGATAGTAGAAATAGGGGAATGTGGTTGTTTTTCAGAGGGTTAAATTCTAAGCACTTCATGATTTTGATCAGGGATTTTAAAAACAAAAAGCCGTTTGCCAGCACCAGTTCTCTGGCATTTAGATCTACTGCTGGATATTTCCCAGCAGCAGAACTCGGCTTTACCTGCAGAGATTTGTTGTTCATTCCAAGTGCCCCATGAGTTAAGGTTATTGTGGACAAAATGATGCAAGACCAAATAATTTAGCTCTCATTTGGTTTTCTTCTTTAAGTCTGTAATGTGTACAATGGGAAGCTTAAGTTAGGCTTTCTGGAACTTTTCAATATGCTACACAGGGGTAACAGGGCATGCCTGTTTAAACTATTTCAGACACTTAAAGGTCACCAAAATGAATACTACTATTACTTTTACATGTATTACGTTTGCTTTTGAAATACAGTCATAAATGATCTGGGATTTCATTATGATTCAGATCTCCTTCGGTTGAGAGAAGCCATGGGTTTGTAGCCTGAGGCATATGCATGCCTGTCAAAAGAGTCAACCTGGAGCTGAACCAGAAGGTATTTGATCTAGAGTCTGATGCAGTTTCATGTCTCAAGTGCAGTCTACCTTGTAAAACTTACAAGAGTAGAAACAATTTATGAAACAAAATTAAAATAACTTGTGCAAGTCATTAAATGTTATGGTGCTACAAGAATAGATTGGCAAAGGCGGTTTATTACCATCTTACTCCTGTGACTAAGGGCTGTCATAGAAGCTGTGCCTTTGTGCTGCTTTTAGTTCTTAAGGCAGTGTAATGTACTGAAAACAGAGGCTTATAGCACCTTGTGTTGTAGGAAGTCCATGAGCTGACGTGTAGCGTGTTTCCCTTACATAGTACTTCAGAATTCACTGGGATTATTCAAACGTACAGTAATGGCCACTCTTGAAGTTCGAGATTTTCTACAGCAAAAATGCAAATGCTGTTGAAAGACTTGAGCAAAACATGCTTGAAATTAAGTACCTGTCTTTTGCTTTGCTCTATTAAATTCCCTGATTGGCTGCTGCTAGAGACTTATCTATGAGAGATTTTCTTCAGGAACAGCTGTCACAGATGTATTTCATTCCTACTAATAGATGAAGTCATGTTTAATGTTTTAAGTGGGTTACGTGCAAGGTACAATGTCGATGCTTAGTGAACTGTGAGGGGAAAAGTATTGGAAGATAAGGCATCCAGTATGAAATCAGGTGTTATCCTTACACATACAGGTTGTATATTTTGTTGAGAGAATGATCCTGTGGTATGATACAAGATGATGTGAATAGAACTGCCTGTTGTCCTGGTAATAGTGCGTGGGACAGTTCTGCTTAGAGGTCTTTTCAGTACTACTGGAAGTAGAGAAGGCTGCTGAGTGCGCTAGAACATTATCTGTCTCCAAGCTTTAAACTAGTTTTTCTCCAAATAACATAGGCACATACTAACTGTATGTTTGAAAGGGTTAGAATGGGATTTTTCTTGGTTTTCCTTGAGTCGTTTGTACTCATACCACCATGTTCAACTTTTCCCCAATAATTGCTTGATTAACCCCATGCCTTACATTCCTGTAGCATGCACAGAGCTGATGGGATATCGTGGTGAGTTTTTGTTAGCACTTGAGCTTTTTCTCTCAAAGTGGCAGCTGTTCCAGTGTCTGATCTTGGTGTTATTTGATCTGAGTCCTTGTTGGTCAGTAGGTGATACTTCATTTAAACCACTTCCCTTCCTTTACTCTAGAAGTCTCATATTTCTTCTGCTGTATTAGGTACTTACATGACTGCCAGTGACTACGCTTGAAATACCAGTCCCGGGGTTTTGCATTGCAGTAAGATGGTCTACAATGAAACACAAATCTAGCAATGTCATTTTTACTGGGTTTACTGGGAAGAGGTAGTGGCACATTGGTGCCCGAGTGAGAGTATTGCCCCAGAAGGCAAGGACTCTCCTGAAGGAATTATTATCTAGTGAAACTCCATTGTTCTTTCTTGGATTAGTTATGTGACTGGGAAATAGATGTGTGGTACGGCATTTCCATTTCAGCTGGTCCTTCCTGTAATAAGAACAGAATTAAACTAACAGTGCTCAGGTAGACTGTGTAATTTTGATGTTTAAGGCAAGGTTTGTCAAATATTTTGATAAAGTGTAATTTATATGCATCAGTGATTACAGGCTCCAGAGGGACCATAGCAATAAGGGTTTTTTTTTCCTGAAACGACAGGAAACAAATTTCCCATCAGCCTGGGGATTGCAACACGCCGCCTGCCCTATTGGTGGGCAACTCCAAAGGAAAACAATGCTTCTTTTTACTGGCCTCCATTTTTTTCCTATTTTATCTTCAAAACTGGTATTTCAATTGCCTGAAGGGAGTTATTTTCTTCACTGCTTGTTATTCTTTTTCCCAAATGACATTGCTAGTTTTTAAAAATGAGGCGCACGTCCCTCTCTTGTAGCTGCAGCTTATTCCTGCTCCCATTTAATGAGGTGAACCAATTTCGTTGAGTTTAATTAAGTGAATGAATAAAGAACCAATCACCACATGATCTGTCCTGCGGCTTACAACAGGCCTGGTGGCTCATGTCAAGTGTTGCAAAACTATGAGCTAGATTTTGTCAACTTTGTAGTTCATGCTTGTAAATTGTGTATGTAAATAAATACAGTCGTATGGGAAGTGTAACTGATGTACCTTTTAAAAGTTGAGATGTGTTTCCAGTCTTTTTTTAGTCTCTTAATTCACTTTGTAAAACCTTTCTTTACAAAACAATGAAATGAAAATGGGAAGAGGATTTCTCCCTTCCTTGAAGGACCATTGAGCATACCAAGATGTATGGAAAACAGAGGACTTAAGATTCTTGCATGACTCTGCAGCCTTGTCCCAGAAATAACAAAGATGATCATTTAGTAGAGAATTTCTATAGCTTTGTGTGTGTACATCAGTGTTTGAGTGTCAGTTGGGAAGGAAGAATGCCAAAGGAAGCTGTTCTTTAGGTGTTCAGCCTGACGGCTCCCTTATGTGAGGTGACCTGCAGGGATGACATGGTTAAATACTGTGGGGAAGCAACTTTTGTCTATGAAAACTTCAGATACTCAATCTCAAACAAGCTCTTGCAGTCAGCAGTGGGGGTTCAAATGCTAGAGGAATGCTAGGGCTGGTAGAGGGATTGGTGACTACACAGAAAAGTTCTGCTGAGTCCAATAGGCAGTGACAATACTGCTGTAGAATTTTAAACTGCACTTTCTGAATTGTGCAACATGACTGATTTTGTTCAAGTACCTTTCCAGAGAACCCAACTGACTTCATCTCCACGGGTTGTGGGGTTTACTTGTAGAAACACGTAGTGGCTTGTTTGTGGAGTCAGAAGTCACTGGGTTACTTAGGGCTTTTTCCCCATTTATGTTCCCAGTTTAGAGGGATTTCACATGTAGCACTACACTAGCAATCTCAGTTGTTTCTTTCTCCTGTAGAAAGACTTTTTTTTTTTTCTGATTTTCTTGCTATCATTTCAGAAAGAATGGGGCATATTAACCTGATCTCACTTGGAAGCTGATCATGCTTTGGTGATGTGACCTGTGACCTCTGGAGGTGCACTACAAACTGCAATAGTCTGTGGTTTATATATAGTATTTATAGTATTTATTGCTAGCTTAGGAAGCTTTTAGCTGGTTCAAGGTTTGGCAGTTACTGTGAATGGTACACAAGATTGTGGGGTTTCTTTTTTTTTTTTTTCTCTCCTCCTAATCCAAAGTAAAAACTAAATGTAGTAGACCGGATTTTTGTGGGTGCTGGAAGATACTGTGCCTAAGAGGTGCAAGGTTGAGCTCATCAGCAGGATCTTGCAAGAGTGTGAGATGAGGGTTTTCAACTCGCACAAAGTTTGAAAGTCAGCATAAGCCAGAGTCTATGAACTGCTACTAAAGAAAATAATTATTAGCTATCTCCTTACACTGAATTGTGCTGTTCAGATCTGCTTGTTATGTTCAGTATTTTTACATTTTGTCTTGTTATATCTTATTGTGGGAGGAAGTTATTTGCTAGATGCTTTCCTGCATGTGATCTGATTTTGCTCTGCTTGACACCACCTTATAAAAACAGAAAGGCCGTGTCAGGATTATTAAATAACAGATGCAGATAGGTGCTGCCCAGTTATTCCTCAGAGCTTTCCTTCCTGAGAGCCTTTTCAGAGTGCATGTGGCTTGGAGCCTTGAAGTATTCCTATGGGGGCAGATGTTTTCAGGGTTTTCTGGACAACCTTCTAACTGACTAAAAGTAATGAAATGTCCAGAAGGATTGCTTGGGATTGATACTGCTCCAACAAATTTTAGATGGTCTTGCTGTAATTTGAAATTATTATTATAAAATTGAAAGAAGGGCGAATTGGTCTCAGGTTCATGATACTGAGGAATGTATCTTTTGAATGTAAATGATATTAACTTAGGTTCAGGTTGCAGCTACAGAAACAGGATTGTTCTGTTTCTGATCTTAATGTGATGATTTTGATTTAATTTTCAAATTTATCTCCAAATAGCCTCTAAGGTAACGTTACTACAAGGTCAGCTGTGTATTTGAATTCCTTAAAAATCCCAACTATTTTAAAAGGATGGCTAAAAGGAGATGTTATCTTAACATCCATTGGGTTATGCTGAATTTGTCACATTTTAAGCTACTAGAAAATGATGCCCACACCACAAATTAGATTGGTAAGCAAAGTAAAAGATGAGCAATACTCTTACATTATTCTTTACTTGGTAAATTTGAAGGGATTGTGCATAATTTTGTGAGATTATTTTACCAAGTAACATTTAATGATTCTATGCATTCCTGGTTTTAGCACGTAGCTATGATACTTATTGAAAACAGTACATTTAAGTATTACTTAACATGTGACCATCTGAAATGTAATAATTCATAAAAGAATATCTAGAAATGGCATTCCTTTGAAGTACCCATAATGTGCTTGAGTGTTTGAATAAAAGTATAGTTAATGCATTTTCTGCTTGTCAACTATTATCACTTAGTAAATAATGTTTAGAGACTTCTTAGTGGAAATGGGGCTCTTTTTTTTGCATGTTTTTATGTAGGTATGGAAGAATTGGTAGCTTTTATTTCACTTGTAGATGGATGTAAAAATATTAGAGGATTAAAGAGTGATCCATACACTGAAAATAGCAGCCAGACTCAGGGTCTGACAGCCTGGAAGAGGCTCTCACAAGAGGACATTGCAGTGGTGGTTTTATTCTAGTTAGTATTGCAGTTTTGGTGTCTTCAAATGAAATGATTGCCAGTAGGACCCAGGTCAAGGGCTTGCTGGATGTCTGAGTGGGAGGCTCCATGTAGTGCAAATCTACATTATTAGGGGTCTGGGGTAGCCCCTTCTGATTTACTGCAGCTCCATGTTTGTGGGTCATGCTGTAAGCTTAATATCAAAGCATGCATTATTTAACTGCCTGAGATAAAAAGTAGCAATAAATGGTATCATTATAAAACTTTGGGAAGACATGTAGTCCTTCTAAAACTTACTAAGAGACTGTTAAAAAGCTCTAGCCCACCAAACAAAGAAAAAACCAAATTCAGCGATTTAAAAATAAAGTTGTGCAAAACTAGCAACATTAAGACACCTTGGAGTCTGTGCTCAAAATATATGCAGTCAGAAGAGCAGCTGGGGCTTAAATACTCTGCCACTGTAGAGGTGCATTTCTACTTGTGTATTTGATTACATGTTATTGTACGGAATTTGATTTAGACGTATGCACAGGCCCATCTACTGTAAATCTGCGTGTTCTGCTCACCATTTCTATCTCTATTAGGTAATTGCTTAGGAAAAGAAACATCTTGCATGGAAAAACTATTTCTTTAGAAACTACCAGTTGAGTGCTTGGACTGATTTTTAAGGTCATGTTGGCAAATATTAATTACCAGGTAATAAGGCAAAGAATTACCAGATAAGGGTAAAGAATTTTGGAATGTGGTAAGACACAGTGTCCTGGTTGGATTTTTCAGTTGAAGTGCGTGCATGATTTAAATGGCTAGTGCTTTAGAGAATTGGGTGTCATTTTTAATTGACTAACTTTGTATGGATTAGTTTACTGTTAGATAGAACTGGTGTTAAGAGTTTGTGATTTTTTTACTTTTTTTTGTTTGTTTAGGTAGCCAGATGTCTTTATGTGGTGGCTACTTCACATCTGCATGTATGTTACTGCCCCTCTTAGCAGTTACTTTTTTCCCCTCATTGATGTTGCGTGTTGTGCTGATGCCCTTGGAAATGTCTTCTTAGTATAGATATTCAGACTGGTTTTCAAGAAAATGTAGCATTTTATAAAAATAGGGTGTAGTGCAGCACCCAAAACACATTATAAACATGCACAGTATTGTAGGTTCAATTAAACCATTGCAATCATGTTCCTGTTTGCCCTGGGATTGTTATATCTATTTATATAATATCCCAGTAATAACTATTGAGATACTTGCGAGTTCTTGAATGTGAGGTTTTGGAGGCTGAGTAATTGCTGCTTCTGGTTTATAATGTGAACATTAGGAAAATCAGATACTACTTAAATTGTCTTGAAATTGTTGAAGAACAAGTAAATTTTAAACAGATGATATTGTGATAATTCGTGTTTCTGAAGGTACTGATGGTTTTTCATCAGTTGTGAATTTTAGTTTTATACAATGCTTAAATAATCTCTCACCATATGGACAGGAAGCAAAGGGTTTAGCTGTGCCTTGCCTTGAGAGGTCATGGAATTTCTTAGTTAAACACTATGAGTTTAAAACAGTGAAACCTGAATGACTGATCTAAGCAACTTCGATTTTTGTCATAATATTCATCAAAACTGTCTACTTTTTACCAGATAATAGAGAAATATGGACGGGTCAGAAATTGGGTTGTATCTTTCCCATGGTTTCTGATATTAACAGAAAAGAATAAACCACATCAGAGCTATTTTTATGCGCCACTGAGGACAATGTGTGGTAGGTTAGGTGAGCCTGGGATGGCAGCCATCCTGTTGAATACAAACATGTCTTAGACTTGCTAACTTGAGATAGAAATGTAAAATATTAAGTTACGTACATGGAGTATGGCGGTTTTTAGGTTTAAATTTCAAAATAAAATGTTCGGTTTCCTTTTCCAAAACATGTGTCAGGTAAGAGCACCTGCTACTTCTGCTGCAGCACTGCTCTTGGGAAGCACTTCTGCAGAAGAAGCTGCTTCCCCTAGACAGTTTTTCCTTCTGCTGATGGGTCAGTAGTACGTGCAGCAGGTTGGCAGCCCTGACACTGTGGGCCAAAGGGGGCTGTGCTGTAGCACAGGGACTCCAGGGGCTGGGTGTGGTGATTGACAGCCTGAGGATACAGCAAATAGTTTCAGTGTGGCGTGGCTAGCGAAGTTTAGAGGGCGAGCTTTGGAGAATTTCAGCTATGTCATGGGAAATGGCCACAGCCAGACTTGTGATTAGCAGTAGAGTCTAAATCCTCTGGGTCATTGCCAGGGTTCAGGAGGGCAAAGCACTGCTTGGCTATCAAATTGTTGCCATACTTTGTTTAAAAGAGAAGTGGGAGAGAAAAGAAAAAAAAAAAAACCAACCCAAAAACCAGACACACGCCACACACACCAAAAAAAAAAAACAAACCACAACAAAACAAAAAAAGGCAGATAACTTTTTTTTGTGTCAAGCATGCCATCATTTTAATGTTGCTGACATGTGCCTTCAGAGGAGTGCATGGTGCCAAAGGAGGGCTGGAACAAGTGTATTTGAGTACTGAACACTTAGAGAAAATAAAAAAAAAATTAATAGCAACTCAGCTGCTTTGTCTTTGCACTAAAAGAATTCTCTCATGATTCAGCAGTGACTTTTGTCTTAAAAAATTGACCTCTAGCAAGGGCAGTTTTATGTTTTAGTAGTCCCAAAATGGTTTTCAACTGTGTTTTCTGAGTCCTGATTTGAAAGAGGTCACATGGCATATTGAGTGAGTACAGAGAAGTATTTTACCATTTTCTTTCTTAAAAATATCTAAAATATTTTCTGCAAGGGCAGTACTTAAGATGGCAGGCTAAAAGTGAAGTAGAAAATTGTAAGTACTTTAATACACTAAAATGCATTGAGTTTTTCTTGTGATGCAAACAGTTGTAAATACCTGCTATATTGGTCTGACCTTCTGTGAGTGTGATTTGTGGGTGCACTCAAGTAAAAGTTTCCTGGTACTGGGATATTGCTGTTTTCCAAGTCAAACCTCTTTATTCATTCACCTCAGTTAAGTAAACAGAGGCATTTAATTTTGCACTTCTGTGGTTGCTTCCCAAACCACAGTGCCATGGGTCTTGGAAGAGCTCTTCTGCAAGGTATGACTAGAATGAGGTTGTGCAACTGGTCCCTGAGATAGGTGGGGGCTGACCACAGTTCTAGCCACAGTCCAACCCATTCCTTTACCCCTTATCCTGTTTCTCTGATACTTCTGGATTACTTCAGAAGCAGGCTGTGGGGTAGACTGGTTGCAGCAGCGTGTTTCACCAGAGAACCCACGGTGTAAGGAGTCAGGCAGGCTCTTTCTGGATCACTTCCCTGAAAAACAATGAAATGCGTGGGTGATTTCTGTGAAGCATCCCCAAGGGATGCCAGAGCTCTAGACTCATGGGTGTTCTTCCTGGCGGAAGGTTTATTCTGCATGCCGGTGTTGGTGCTGCCCTTGCTGTCAGTCAGTGTGTTATGTGGTGACTGAGTCAGTGCCTGTGGTTACTGAGCATCACGTGACCACAGCTGACGGGGGAACCTGCTTCTCTTCCTGGTGACCAGAGCGAGGAATTGAGTGGGGTGGGGGTTTGGGGGGGAAAAGGAGGGAATTCCTTGTACCAGACTTAACTCTGAAGTTATCCAGCCTTGTTCCCTGCTCACCTGTGTTGGTGGTTCTAGCCTGCCAGCCGAGGCAGGGGCAGTTGGAATGGGAAGGCTGGCTATGCCAGAGCTGCAACTGGAAGAAATGCTGGCCAGACTGTTTCCCAAAAGCCTGTCTGTCAGGCCTTGTGCACTGCTGGGATTTGTTTCATGATGACAGCACTTTTTTATTCAGTGTTTGTTCCTTCAGTGTACAATATTGACATTTCCAGCTGAGCTTTCTGTTTTCTCATTTCCTTACATGTTCGAACTTTCAGTTTCCATGTTTTTTACTCATGTGAAAGCTACAGAAAACTTACCCTCAAAGTGAGACCCAGCAATTTACATGTCAGTAATTATATTCTGTTGTATTAATCTGATTGTTTGAATTAATCTATCCAGTTTATTTCTTTAGTAATTGCAGAGCGCTTACTGGTTAAAGTTTCAAGAATAATACTGTAATTGAGTAGAACAAGAATAATATTGGAAATGTTTCTATTCCAAATGCTGTCTAGATCCTGGAGTTCTTTCCCACGTACTGCTGTCCTTTGCCCCCTTGTTTGCACAGATCAATAAGGAGCAGCAGTATCATCCATGGCTCCTGATACAGAGCTTCGTATCTGCTGTGGAAGCTCAGAATTTGTTTGCCACAGCTCCAGTTTGGAATGAAGGACTATTTTCTGACCAGTTGAGAGCTTACATGAAGCAGGAAGCATTTGGCTGGAGGGCACACAGTCTTCACAGTGATAATACTGATGCATTTGCATGAATCTGTGTAGATTTTCCTATCATATTTTGGCAAGGTTAGATTGAAGTAATATTTGTAGTCTAGTAGGTGGCTCTTAGAGCTTGAGATTTGTGTGTTGTCTCAAGGAAAACTTGAATTCCCTAATTGATCTCCCCCAAGAAGCAGCTCAACTAGAAGTAATAGCCAGGAGCTGAAGTTGTTCACCTGTGGTGCCTTCTGAGTCTCTGGTTTGGTGAGAGACTGGATTTTGGGCTTGTCTCATTCCGAAAGAATGAATAGAATTGGTAAGCATAAAATGCAGCTTTGTTCTGTGTTGTCAGCAGTGTTCTCCATTGTGGACTTTGCTTGCACAGAGTCATATGCAGCATCTGAAAGGTATTTCAGAAGAAATCTTAATAGAGGGATTAAGAGGTTATTGCAGGACCTTCTAGCTGCATAGTATTGAAGCCAGAGGATGAGACAGTACTGTCACGATAAAGTATTTCCCAGTGTAACCAATGACAAAATATACTTGTGCTTCTGCCAAGTTTTTATGAGTGAACTGAGGGAAGAATAGGTAGGAATTGAGACAGCCTTCAAAGGCAGGAGAGGTGACAGAGCCGCCTGGCAAGATATATTAATAACTCCAAGTTTTTTACATTCTTAAAACAAGATGAAAGCATAAAAATGCCCAGATGTGTAAAAGATATTTGTAGTTCAAATATATGAATACCGTAGTGATTGGCACGCACAGTGACTTTGAAGTATGTTTTTAATTACATTGTTTTCATGTAGTACTGTGTGTGAAATATTTTGATCTCACATAGGAAGAAGAGTTAGGTCTGTAACAACTGCGTGAATGGTGTGAGAGTTTTTCAGTGTATTTCTGTGCCTGGAAAAACTGGCATGTTGTTCCCTGTCATCAGCTCAGACGTGAAAAGGAAATGTACAACTGCTGAAAGTTGTGCAAAGAATATGGTAAGAAATCTTCTGTCTTTGAAGATCTCCGTATGTGAAGTACTCGTGCATGTTTTGAAGATGACTGGGTTCTTGGGATCCCTGGGGGTATTAAGGAGGAATGAGAGGATGTATGTAGCAGGCTTGACTTTGGCAACAGTTTAACAGCACAAAACAAATCATGAAGCAAATGCATGAATGTGGTAACTTACTGTTTCTGCCAAAATTTAGCACAGTTATAAGACTGTGTCCAACTGCATTTTGTGATGTGTGGGGTCTGTCTTCTGGCAATTAACTTACTGGAAGTGCAGCAGCTCGTGTTCCCGACATTTATCTGTGAAGAGCAGTCTTAACTCCTGATGGGCAAGGCTTGTGTTGTCAGAGATGGGAACATCTAATAGCAGAGCAGGTGTGTTTTTCCTATTGGCTGCTCTATTAAACTGAGGCTGAATTTCCAGACGCATATGTGTTCAAAGTGCTGAGATTACTGCAGTTCAGTTGCTGGAGGGAGAGGTGTGTTTGAGGAACTATTTCATGTGAAGAGACGTGGCTTGAAATGAATGAAAGCTTTAAATGGGAGAAAGGGAAGGAGTGACTGCACTTCTCAGAGAGCGGCTATAAATTGCACCTTTAATGAAAATGCATGCTGGGCTCAGACTAGATCTATAGAAAACAGTGTACCACTTAAAACTAAGAAAAATCTGCCTCTCTTTAAGTAGTGTGTGTTACTTCAGCGTAGGTACCTTGCTGTAACTGCCGTGGCAGCGTGCGGCACTCCCCGGGGCTGCTCAGCAGGCTGGGGGCAGTGGCTCTCGGGCTCCGCACCCAAACCCGGAGGTTTTTTATTTCTTTTTTAATGCCATAGTCATTCCGAATACAATTTCTAATTGCTTATGGAAACACAGACAGCTGCTTGTTGCAGCTCATGACCTACTTGCATATCAAACCTGCTGGAGAGAACTAAGTTTCCATAGCAGTTGTTGCAAAGCACAACGATTTGTTCTTGCATGTGTGGCTCAGAGGTACCCTAAGCACGGAACAGTGCATGGCCAAAGGAGACTCCCCTCTTCCCCTCCAAGACACCCATCCTTAAGATGGAAGGAAGGACCTTAACAAGAGAGGCTGGAGCCAGTTTGCACCCCGAGAGTGGTGGAACAGGACTGCTGAATGAGTGTGGGGAGGCTCTGTAGCAAGGAGAGTTTGTGATTTGCACCTAGATGATGTTCATAAGTACTGGGCAGAGTGACTTGTTAGCAAATGATTTCTGTAAACAGGA
>JANVCC010000040.1:11180924-11382816 GCA_025345505.1 Todiramphus chloris collaris
TTGTGGGGGTTTTCAGTGTCTTTAATCTGAACTATGGAGCTGTTAGACATGCAGATTGAAGCCTACATAGTATTTAGTTAAAGTGCTTCTGGTGGAGTTCCGCTGTTTTGCCACAAAACAGATGGAGCTGTACTAGGGTGTTCATAAAAGTTCTAGGGATGACTTTGACAGACAAGATCAGGAGGAGAATTTAGCACTCAGATGGTTGTAAGCTGTCCCATGAAATTCTAGGCAGATTTTTCTCTCTAGTGATTAAAAGTCTTCCAAGAATGAGGACTGTGCATGTTGATTTCAGAGAGAAGTCTGATGCTTTTATATTAAGACATAACTGACCATACTATTTAATTCATATGAATGGTTTCTGACTGCTACTTGAGCTGTAGGAAGAGAAACAGACTGTATAAATACAAGTAGAAATTTTTTTGTGGAGTAAATTTGCCTTTTTCTTTGATGTAGAGCATAGCCCAGGCCCAGTGGTGAAGAGGTGCTTCAGGCTTTAGTATTCTTTTCAGACAAACAGAAAATTTAGTAACTAGAGCAAAAATTTGCAAAGAACTGAGGAGAATAATATTTAAATCCCTTAGGTGATCTTGATTTTGTAGGAAAGGTTTGAAATACTTTTTTATATAAGATCAGTGACTAAGCTTTGGAAAATAAAACAGTCTCTCTATTAATTCTAGTTTTGAGTTTATTGCTGTAGCAAACCAGCTCCTAGGTTGGTTAGTCTGAAGTGCTTTATGCTTTGAAAATCTTTTCACATCAGCATTTGGGCAGCAGTTTGAAGTCAAGCATCTCTCTGTGGAATAGGGCTGTACCCAGTACAAGTACGATACAGCGTAGGCTTAGCAATAACAACAGAAAATAGCATAGCTTGTTTAAAAGCAGAAGTTCACTTTAGAATGCCATTTTCCATGTTTATATATAGATGTAACATTGCAGCTTAAACTTGCTTGTTGGTTCAAGTATGATATGCTTGCAACCACACCATACAGACCATGTATATTCAACTCACCTGAGTGCTGTACACTGCTCTGGTGCTGATATTTCTGAATGCATTGAACATGCACGGCTCCAAGTCTTGTGCAGTCTCTGATGTCTTCTGTGAGAGAAGCCAAGCAGAGTCAAGATCCTCATTTAAGGCATTGGAAATTTTTTGTCTACCTTTGAATCAAATGTGTGAGTTTGTCAATTCCTTCATGCTTTGGGTATTTTTTTTCAATTATTATTATTACTTTTTTTTCTTCTCCATTGGCTTCCTGCTAGCCCAGGTAGGCTTGTGAGCCAATGCCCTATATCTCGGTAAATGTTCTGTGAAATTAAAGTTTAGTAAGCTCATAGTTTTCTTTGTCTGTTTTGATGTGTTCTGGTAATGAGAATAAGCCATGTGATGTTATTTATCAGTCCACATTGGGAAGATCTTGTGAAGCAGAACTGTTGCAGTAGATAAGAAAATAGTTGTCAATAGATGTAAAAGTGGAGATAAATGAACTGGCAGTATTGGTGAAGCGTGGGGGGAAAAAAATCTCTGGAAATATGTCAGGAGTTTTGATGATGAATGACATGGAGCAGGAGAGGTGGATTTTGAGTAGAGCTTCTCTTGCCTGGGTTTGGCATGTAGGGCTGGCTGTGTGCAGGTGAGGAAGAGCTCGATGGAACATTTCCACCTCAGTTGTTTTTCATGGCTGTGGTTGCAACACTTCAGACAAGGATTTTAATGTTAAGTGATACCTGCAAGCTCCATAGCTAAGGTATGGCGTGAGGTGGTGACTTGTCAGTAGAGACTGACTACCTGTGACTGAAGTATTTCTGGAGTCCTAAGTATGTTAGCCTGTTTGTGAAGGGACCTTGAAAACACTGATCTTTGCAGAAGTGTAAACAGATGAATGCGAGTTTCTTTTACCAGACTGATTAAAGTTTTAACCTCTGTTGCTTTGAAAGTTTAAAGTAAGTTGAGCATTTTTAAAGGAGCAAAAGTAAAATGAAGAAATACTTACATAGTGTTAGAAGTGTTAGAGTATTGGTTATTAACAGCTTAGAACTAACTGATTTTTATATATGCTTTCAATTACATGAAAATGGGAAAAAATTTATATATCTTGCTGTTGAGATCTAAGTTTATAAGACTATGTCTGTCAGAAATCAGAAATATGCCTATTTTTTCAGTTGGGTGCGTAAGTGTTATCTCTTCTATTTCTGTTGTAAGCATTGTTTATCCTAATTTTGACTTGGTTGTAACACTTGTTTGTTATTTTTTTCTAATGTTTAGTTAGACTCTGAGATAAAGGATACATTGAGTATGCCATAGAAATGCTGAGTCAAAGGTCCAGTTACCATAGTATCTCACTTGTGCACTGTGGAGTGTGCAATATTTATTTTGACTATTTGATTTTTAAGTAATCAGGGCCAGATAAACTTGCCATATTACTTACCATTACCTCGTATTTGGTGTAAAGTTATTATTTAAATTTTACAGAATATAGTTATAGATCTGTGTCAAACAGATTCTATGTACAATGTATTACTTGAGTTTCCTGGTTGTTTCTTTTACAAATGATTTTCTAATTGTAATTTCATCCAATATAAGAATAAATTGGTAATCACTGCATTTTTAGATAGATTGTGTGATTAAAAAATCCCCAACTTTTAGTTTGCTGCAAAAAGAGATTATGCAGAGAAATGGAAAAGTAAATATAAATTTTAAAAGGAGATTAAATTAAATCTCTGACTTATGCTTAGTCATAAGGAAGAGGACTGCTCATCAGCTTTACTTCAGGATGGATTTGCGCTATTAGTGAACTTGTGATGCAGAAGACTTCACTGAATCTTTAAATAGAAAAGAGTGTACAGCTGTTTGGTTTGGGTTTTTTCTTATCCTAAAAAGGCAGACAGACTCTGAAGCATGGTTTGCAGCTTCTCCCTTGCTTGCAGAATTATCAGAGGGACAGATAAGAACGAATTTTGTCTATACCACTTATCAGTGACCCCCACTTAGGTGTGACCCCCACTTAGTCTGTATCCCCCTTTTAAATAGGTGACAGATACTATTCATGCTGAAATTAGAATGGCAACTATTTGCATAAAACTGTACAAGTTACATGCAGTTGCAAAATCTCTGCAGGTATCTATAGGCAATGCAATCTTTGCCTCTGTTTGATGAACACTGAGGGTAAATGGACTTGTCCTATTCAGTGTTGAGCAAAGGCTGACAGCTGTGTAGAAGAATGACTACTGTTCAAAGTCAGCAGTGAAGTGCAGAGATGGGTGTACTATCGTGGCATCCAGGGGTAGCTGAAGTGGGGAACAGTAAGTTAGTGACCATTCCTCAGAGGTGAGTAGGGATATGGAGCTGTGTAATGTAAATACTCTGAATACTTGCTGTTGGAAAACTATGTATGTTTTTCTTCTGGGCTTTTAAAAATCCAGTTAGCCAAATAACCCAAACAATTTTCTTGTACTTATTTAGGCAAGAAGCCAGCTGGGAGACTTGTCTATATTAACTATCTGAGAATTTAGAAGAATAAATATTTTATGCACTTTCTATTCTCTTCAAGTACAAAACATGTTAAAAACTAATTCCCTGTAAAGTACTGAGTTAGCGTTTATTGGTCTATAGATGAACAATTTCTAATTGAAAAACTGTCTCATTACAGGATGATTAATTTAGTAGCTCAGAGCAAATCAGTGATAATTGTAACCTTTGGACAGAAGTGTCTGATTAAACATAATTATTTTGTGTGCAAAGATGGGCAAACTTTTGTGGATTACAGAGAGCAGGAGAGAAGACTAGACTGTTTTTAAAAGCAGATAGTACTGTGCATCTTGCTTTCCTTTATAGAAGCTGCTGCTTCTGTCATCTTGTGACTTCATAAAAATCTTTCCTAAATGAAGAGATAGAGGTGTTTATTTGGAAGGTAAATATGATGCTCAAGCTGTTAATTCTTGTGTACTGCAGAATCTGTCTAAGGACAGGATGTGTTTGTGCCTCTTTGTGTCTAGGAGGGGTGGGGGGGGGAAGACATCCCAAGTTTGACTTTGCCATTTGAGAAGCTGTCAGAATGTGTCCATCTTACCAGAATTGCTAAAAAGGGGGCTGTTGATCCCATGAGTGGAACTTGTTACTTTTGGCTGCCTGATCACAAGTAGTAACTACAGCTACTTGCTTAATAAAGGGCAGCTGTGTAATGTGGGTGTAAAGTTGTAGTCAGAAATGCGCTGCAGTTTATAAGCTACACATACATCAGAAATCCTGTTTCCAATATACAAAATAACAGAATATAGAACAGATAAACTGAAGATGCAGTTGATCTTAATTCTCAAAGGCTTATTAGGTTAATATTTAAGTAGTAGACAAAATTTTGTAAACTAATCTCTGTTAGCTAAATACAGGTTTCTTGGTTTAGCTGTGGGTAATTCCTGCAAATAAACAGTAGTTTTGCTTGTCAGCAAGGGGTGCTACCATTTAAGTAGTTAAACCTCTTTTTTTAGCCATGGAAGATTGTTCCTACTGCTTGCTTGGCTGCTTGTTTGATACACTTAAGGGTGTACCACAGTAGTGAGAAAACTGCCAAGTTGTAACTCAGTTAGCAAAAATAGCCAGTACCCAGTAGCTTGCTGTCAATTCTCCTCCGTATCACTGGGAAATTTCAGATGTGACTCAACAGAATTCAAGGTTTGAGATAAAAATCCCCTAACAAACAAAATGAAGGCATGGAGAGGATGGACGGAGTTGCACGGAGAGGAAATGGTGTTTTGCTTGTTTGTTTTCTAATAGTAGAGTTCTCAATGTGTGTGGGTATATCAAGTGCTTTAGGCTTGGGGGCTCTTTTGAATCTTCAGAAGTTTTATCTGGAGGTATGAAGCAGATATAGTTTTATCGCTGAGTTTTTCAGTATAAATAGCATTTTGGAAATTGATATTTGTTCTATAATATGTTTCAGTAAGCAGGTAGTTCCTCTGGGCTCTTCCTTCTTCCTGTTTCTGCTTTTATTATTTGGGGGTGTTTTGTGAGAGAAATTCAGTTTCCTATTTGCTCTTATACCAGCTTTTAGACAGCTTACCTCCTGGTGTACGAAGCTGTGCAGACAAGCCCAGCTGAGAAGACTGGGATGTTTCTGTGTAGCCTCACAAGCTGAAATGAAAACCAGCCACTTGAGTTGACTGTATTCAATTTACATGAGTTGTTGATGACACTTGCAACATGGATGTATAAAACTTCCTTGCCCTCAATCACACAAAACAGCACAAATCAGAAGAAAACCCTTCACCAAACCCTAAATTCCACAGTAGAAAATCACCTCTGTGTGACTACTTTCTGAACCCCATGCTGCGTTAATCTTTCTAATTGTTTGGGGGTTTTTTGTCTCATTATAGTTACAGATGTTAGAATTTAAGAATAGTTTTAAGTATATGCATTGGTTTGTCTTTAAATATCCAATACAAAGTTTTGGATGTGAACTCTGAACTATGAGAGAGCAGGTATTAATTGCAAAGTTACATCTTTTTTTCTCTTCCCTTTTCAGTTAACTGCATGAAGATTCTGAATCTTGATGGAGTTATAAAATATAAAATGTTTGTGACTACTTGTGAATAAATCTTGAAAACTTTGTGGAACTGCTTGTGGATTTTGCCAGTTGCAAATCCCCTTTGGTTTAATTGAACTCAACTGCCTACAGCTTTGCAAGCCAATTCAAATACATTTGACAATTAACTGCTGACAGGAGATCTCACTTGGTCTCTCTTAGGCTTGAAGTAAATGGTGTGTGATGGCCTCGTTTTCTTGCCAGTTACTACATGTGCTCATAGAAAGGTACTTTCCAAAGAGAAAAGATAACTATTAAGTAATTAAAATGAACACAAATAAGGGGTGTTGCCTCTGTATCATAGAGATATGGAACAACTGAAGGAGCAGTTTGTCTCCCATCTAGTGTTTAGTGTCTGGTCTTCAACACTGTTTATTTGTAATAGTTGTCCTGGACTGCTTTTGACATATCTTTGTCAGCCTATTATAATAATAAAAAGAGAGTAATAGAATATTTGAAACATTTGATATTCCAAACTGTCTTTAAAGAAACAGCAGTAAGACTTCTTAACTTCTAAATACTTAGGAAATTTAAGAATTACGTATTGTTTTGGGCTGTCTTCTGAAGGAAAAATAGGTTTTGCTTTTAGACTTTCTAATGTGTTATAACAGCTCCTGAAGACAAAATGGTCCTTCAGGGTTTTAGTAACACCTATTGTGATTGTCTTGGCATCACCACGACTTGATTGTGACCGTGATCTCTTTGATTTTCTTTACTGATGCATTGTTAGGATGTCATCTCAGATGAGCAAAGATTTTATCTGGATGTTTCCTTCGTCTGAAATACAGGAGATTAAATGATAGCCTTGGCACCAGAGTTTGCATACAGTTAGTAGAGCTGGCATACTCTTGTTAACGGAAAAAGACCTGTATTTTAAAAGAACAAAACCTATAAACAAACCATGGATTTTCATTTTGTACTTCAAAAATAATATCCTTATTTTTATAGTTAGGACAGTCTAGTTTTATTGGTAATAAGTTTTTAAGGGAAATGCTCAAATTGAGAAGAAACTGTAAGAAGTCCCAGAGACTGCGTGTATATGGAGGCTGCATATAGCATTGATCTATAGTAGAACCAGTGCTGTAATGCATTGCAGTTACTGGCATGATGAATCAATCAACTATCTGACAAGATCTGTGTCTTGGTAGCTCTGCAGAGATGAAATAAAGTCTGAATTCAAGGACATAAGAATAATACTGTAAAAAAATACCTGGAGATGAGAATTAATTGTACTAGAAGTTGTTCAAATGTTTAATTTTTGGAAGAATGTTTGCTGTGTATAGTTCAATAAGTTAATGTTTTCCATATTCTATGTTCAGAAAGAGAAAAAACAGACTGTGTGTTCTTAAGCGGTTTCTTGACAAGGGCTAGTACCATTTCCGTCATTAACGACGGATAATGTCTGGAGTGGCACATGTCCAGAAAAAGCAATCCACTATAAAGGCATATTTACTTCAGTCGGAGAATTTGAGCTGTGGTTAAAATATCAATATTAGCTTAAGAAAGTATTTGGCAGAGAGAGCATCGAAATCACAACTGGTTACCTGACTTTGCATGTGTGTTTAGGCGCTTTTCACTGGTCATCGCAGAGTCACTCTTAAGGAGATAGATCTATCTTAATCTCTCCAGTCTGTAAGTATTATGTGCAGCTCGAAGAGAGAGGTTTCATAACAATTAGTTTTTCAAAGCCCTTGCGTTTGGTGTCCGAATTATACACAGTTGGAATGAGGAGTATTTTTGTACTGCTGCTGTAAGTGGTTTAGAGGTGAAGCTTGGTGAGTGAGGAGAAAGCTGACTTTCATCCATTTAACTGTACACGGTTTACCAGTTCCTTCCTGTGATAGGAAACAGTCTGTCAGGCTGTATCAGTAGAGCTCTGCCAGTTCACATTGGGACCACTGGTGGCTCTCCGTAACACTCCTCTTTGACGAATAGGGATTGCTGGTCCATTCAAGGCTGTGCCATCTGTGCATGAACTGTTTCCTGGAAGAATTCCTTCCCGTTTTTTAATATGCTTGTATAACCAAATTCAACTTATCAACCCTCCTTCATGCCCTTCCCCCCATGTAGATATTAAAAAAAAAAAGAACTCAGTCTTGAAGTGGGAATCTTAAGAACCTGTGTTGGTTATCAAAATAAATATATATGGGGCCAAAGTATTGGTCAGATAGAATGCCGAATTTCCAGCAGCTCCTGCAGGAGTATCATTCTGGAGGGGAACAGTACTCTTCTTGGTTCAGCCAAGTCATGTTCGCTGTCAGATTTGCTCATTTTGTATAGATGCATTTTAAAGTATTTTAATATTTTTCTCGGCTTTACCTTAGTTGGCTACAAGAGTGCTTTTGCATCTTCTGTTACTTTAGACTCAAAGTAATTGCTTTGTGTTCTGCAATCAAAACATTTTTTGCCTTGTGCAGAAACTGACTTGTTCTGACACATCCTTTGGTATTTTCTAATTAGAATTTTATGTAATACAGAAGTTTTCTCTTGTAAATAGTTTATATATTCTGCTACAGACAATGTGAGAGTCATTGGACATGTGTTCCAATGCCAGAGGATTCATGAGTGTCACGTGTCTGTTCTCACATTGTAATTCCTGAGAGTTGATTCTGTGGTGAAAAGTCAGGAAAGGTTAATCTTTTCTTAAATGAGATTAAGGCTAGGTAACAACATGATTGAGATTCCAAATATAATTAGCAATAAATGCTTAAAATATGGATTACTTGATGTGTGATGAAGCATAAGACTTTGTTTTTTTTTCAAGTAGCATCAACACAAATTTTGGAATATATTCTGATGCAGAAATGCTTTGACTAAAATTAAAACTAGATAGTGCGAACTTAATTGCATTCTGCAAAAATTAAAAATTTCCTTTTTTCCAGGGGTGGATCTTGTGGTGCTGTGTGTGGTTTTTTTTTTTAATTTCTTGTCTAAATCCTTATCCTTAGTGGTTTTTTGTTTTTTTATCAGTAAACATTTCAGATACTGACTGCTTTCATGACCATTGGTACTTAGTGTATATTACATGAGCATAAGGATTCATATGGAAGTATTTCCTATTAATTTCAGGTATTGGTATGAAGTAGTTCAGGCTTAAATGTCAAACAGGTTCAGTTTGTTCATGGCTTGGAGAAAAGGATTTTTTAGTAATGCACAAAGTGGGGTGTTTGGAACATGTTTGGAACATTACATTTTTCACCGTCATACAGAGAAATACCCACATCTCTTTTCCATGCAGAAGGTTTTGGGTAAACCATTTAAATTATGAAATTTAGAGTTTTATTTGCCTTTTTTTCATGTAGGGCTACCTCTGTTCGGTTGATCCTAGGAAGTGGATACATATTATTGCAGCATTACTTGATTATTTAGTGATAAGTGCCTCTAGCACTTTCTAGACTTATCCTTTTAGAAGTACTTAGGTTTTTGTATTCCTAATAAGCATCCTAACTCAGAAACTGGTAATAAAGGTCTGTTATAACTAGGAATTAAAAATGTCAATTTGTTTGAACAGCTTGTGTTGTTTTAGTACAAATTGTTTGGTGAGTACACAAGGCTCCAGTTCCATCTGAATGGCAATAAATTATGCTGAACTAATTATATTCTTGCTTTTTGTAACCTGACATTTAATTACAGAAATTAAATTGTATGTGTGCACCTCGCCCTGTGAGTTCAAGACGTGTAGCTCTTTCTTTTAGCTGTTTTTCACCTGCTTTATCTTCCCATCAACTTCTCATTTGTAATAAGAATGTGTTTCCGTAACAGCTTTTACCTGAGATGTTGACTTCAGCTTGCATATGATAAGACACATAAACAGTTGACAAAGATGCCAGGGTTGCTTTTATTATTTTTATGAGTTTGTGTGAGAGTCTTAACTGATAGGTTTGAATTATTTTCAATAAATTATCATGTGACCTTTTTTGTTCTCCATGGAAACCATCATGTTATTAATGCTCCTGTTCTCCACCAGCTATTATGCTGTATCTGAATCCATATGCACATATTAAACAAAAAATAATCCCACAAAACACTCCCTTCCCTCCCACCCCCCCAAAAAAAGAGGAAAACTAGTTATATATTGTATTCTAGATGGTATTTTCGGGTTTGAAAATGTGGACAACACATTAGATTAAATGGCAAATACATCATCTGAAACCTTTATCTGAAACATGGGCTGCTCTGATAGAATACAGCACTCAGCTGGAAATGGAGAGTTTTGATTATGGATTTTAATTAAAGGTAAATTAGAAGGTACAGCTGAAAAACTTCTTCACCCCCCAGGCTACTGATGTGTTCAGGCATCTTTCTGTTCAATGTGTGTGTGGGGCCGGTTCGTGACGTGCTCCCGGGGTTTGCTGCCCATGCAGAGAGCGCAGAGCTTACCTGGGACTGCGCTGGGGCGCAGGCAGGGGCTCTGCTGAAAGGCACTTTTATGCACTTCTGAGAGTGGGTGGGAGTTATTTCTCACTACCTTTGCCGAAAGACTCAAAATATTTTCAACATGGACAGTCTCTTAGCTTAGGAAAAATAGTCAGCTTACTAAGTTTGACACAACACATTTAAGTGGGTTAAAATACAACCAGATCATCAGGTGAAGAAGTTAGAACATTGCATGTTGTGTACTGTTTGTGGTCATCTCTGGGATGATAAATCAGAAAACTAAAGCTCTTAGATCTTGTTGCATCTTTTTTTTTTAATATTAAATTTCAGATTGAATTTTCTAGTTTGAACAAAGCTGTAATATGTGTCTGGAGGTGTGTGTGGCAGATGATGATCAAGTCTTTTGTTTCTACCTGGAGTCATTTTACATTTTACAATATGATCATAATCTTGTCAGATAAGTTGTTTTTTTTTCCTGACCTCACTGATTAGATGTCTTGCCTTTGTTCTTCTGGATGATGTTGTGTGCTTTTGGAGGTGGCTCAGACTCTCTTTGTACTCCTTAAACTACTTTTGTGTAATCATGCAACAAAAGATGATTTGCTGTTACGGGATTGTAAAGCTGGGTAGAGGGTAAATGTAGTATTTTTTGCTAGATACCAATGCTTAAAAAGCTATTCATGCTCTCTAGCTTTGTGCTAGACTTCAAGATGAGGATGACTTACTTGATGGAGGATATATCTTGTCATTTTCTCACGTTTGCATGGTAGGTACAACTTGCCTTTCCAGTGTAACTCTCCCTTCCATGGTGACTACATATAAGCTAAAGCATGACATCTGACCACCAAGTGCCATGCAAACTAGATTAAAAAAGAAGTGATTTTCTTTGAGTCTGTTACTCTGCCACTGAAAGACTGTATTTTTCTCCTTTGTCCTGATTATTTTGGATCAGCATCAAAGGAAGTCTAAAACTGACATCCATGAGAAAATAACCCTGCTTCAGGTTTCTGCTGTGTGCAGATATAGGGAGACAAAAAGATATTTTTTTTTTCCTCCAAGTGGTAGTCACTCCAGAGTGAAAAATATGAATGAGGACTGAGCTGTTGGTCTGACCAGCTGGCCTGTAAGTTTGTAAATGAAGTGGTGATAAAATTGAAACAGAATCATGAGCTTTACTTGCCTGTCAGTCAACAAATCTGCACACCATTTGTTACAAGATGCTGCCCTAAAATAGACCTGTAGGTGTTAGAGATGCTGCTGTAGGGCATTAGCTGGCTGAAATGGAAAGGGTACCTGCAATTTGGATGAAAGCTGAAGCTGTGTACTCTCTTGTAAGCATTCTTTTATTTCAGAGAAAAGCTTTTGACATATGATCTCTTCATGATGGTCTTTCTGAGGCAAAACAGAATAAGATTTTTTTGTAATGCTGCTGCAGAATTAACAGCTTTTCATTTTAGTCTGTGGTCTTCAAAAATGAAGTATTCTGTGATCTAACATGCTGTATTGCCAATTAAAGGTAATGTCTGTATTATGTCACTGAGTAATTTGGCCAGACATGGTTTTTAAAGACTGTATGATACTATGGAAGTATGGCTGCTCTTTAGAATGTGTAAAATAATGGAGTGTTTCTCAAGCCTTTTGTGTTTGTATTTTCTAGATCTTTTTACATTTTGGAGTGAGTATTGCGTTCTCAAATGCAAGAAGCCTGGAAAGCACTAGTGTCACAAGTCAGGTGTCATTAGGCTTTAGCAAGTTAGAGAATAACCTGAAACATAGAGTGACAGCAAAACCATAGCCAAGTAATTATGGGCATGGTCAGTTTAATTTGTAACATGCCTTGATTGCAGCACCTCAGCCTGATGCACAGTGATCTTTTCCTTGAGCTATTCTCTTCCATGTTTATTGTTGTCTTGCCAGAGGTGTAAAAGACAATTAAGCCTTTTTGTCATCTGCTGATTGAAGCTGATTTGAAATAACTTGTGGCACAACACAGAATTTGCAACACAAAACATCAAAAGATCCTTGAGGTACTGGCATGTGAGGGAGTGAAATGTCAAAAGGCCATGATGTTAGAATAGATGTTTGCCTTATGTATTGCACATGGTAAGAAAGGAGCTGTAGCAGGAGGAGCAGTTTGCTTAGGGGAACCTTGAATGCAGCTGCTCCCCAACAGAATGATTTGATGATGGCACGAAGCTGGTTGGAGAGAGGTACACTTGCTTAGCTCTGGAGATGTTTCTAGTTCAATGGTGGAAACAGTTGAATAGTGAAGATGGTGATTTATCTTTCTGAAGAGCTGGATTGTAAATTGAGATATATCTTCTGAGAAGATATGTGTTGGGCCGTTGAGGAGTTGGTGAGGTTAGTAAGGTGCTTGCAGGTATGAAACATGACTGCACAGCTCCATTTCTTTTAGATGTTACAAGGTTCTGTTTTCTCTGTCTGCTGAAGCTCCCCAGAAGAAAAAAATGTGCTAAGAGCAAGGAAAAAGTGTAAATTTACGTGATTTTTTTCTAGGCAGCTATGCATTTGAGCCAGTCACGATCCAAGCATGGCATGTTGGTTGTCCCAGACACTGCACTGACTGTACAACTGCTGTAATGAACTTGTGTAAAAAGGGAAAATGCTTTAGTAGCTCTAGTTGCATCTACAAATATCTCAGTCACGTGCCTTTGTAATGTTCTATACTAGTACTATGTACTAGCTGATTAATACCTTTTATAGCTACACATTAACATATTTAAGCTGATGTTTTATGCCTTCTTTGATGCTATTGCTAGGAAGACCTTAGCGATACTGTCATCAGTTTTTTCCTCATACGTTACTTTCAGTATGCCTGTTCCTGGGGGATTGAAGTACGTACCATCTTTTCAAATCAAAGACACTGGTAAAAAATAGCATGCATTTAACAAACTGTTAGGAATCTCTTCTAGGGTATTATAAACTCCTGCGGTCCATTCACAATGAAAATCAAACTAAAGGCTGCAACACTTAAAAATCAATAGTATGCTATAGCTGTGATGAAACTGGGAATCTGTGGTAACCTTTTCTGTTGTGTGGTCCTACCCTTCAATAGGAGACTTATTTTGGTGTATTTTGGTGGCTCCAATTAGAAGATGATTTTCTTGTGCCAAAGATTAGTCATCTAAATTTCCCTTAACCAGAGCCCTTCAGTTCAAGTCACAAAAAATAGAAGGCCGTTCAATAATTGTACTTCCTGGGGCTGCTGCCTCAAGTGAAGATACTGGTGTAGTGTGGGAAAGACTCTTGAAAACCACTGTCTTAAAAACCTGACAATTCAGTGCCTTATACTGAGGGAAGAGTTGTGGTCTGTTGTAGCGATACCATGGTTATACTTCATTGTTTCTAAGGAAAACATATGTTTTCCTATATGTTCCTTTATGTTTCCTATATGTTACTATATGTTCCTATATGTTCATTGTTTCTAAGGAAAACGTATCCACACAGTTAGAAAATCTCAGTCTTGACTTGGAGTCATGTGCTTTGTCAGTGATGCTTTGTTAATTTACAAACAAAATAGGGTTATTTAGATATGTTGAAGTTGTTAGAAAGCATATTTCTAACAGTAGTTATAAATCCCATTTATAGTTGGTTTGGCAAAAACTAAAAAACATGCTTTTGTTGCCTTTCAGGACTAGTATTCTAAGGAAGTGTTTATATGTTTTATTGCAGCATCAAGACTTTGTAGGCTAGACATTTGAGCCATAGTGACTTGGTGCTTAAATATATAAGTGCATGTCATTTAGTAGTTGGCATAAATACCAAGTCTTACTTGGAGTGGCAGGTGAGAGCAGGGCACAGGCAGGATCTAAAGGCGCCAAGGACTTAATTAGACGTCTAGAAAGAAAAGTTTGTCAGAAGGGCAGAGAAGGTGAAGGATGCCTATGTAAAAGTTAAGTGGTGAGAGAAATTGCAAAGTGTGTGTGAATAAAGCCATGAAGTGAATAAAGCCATTGTTAAAGAGGTATAGCTGTAGCTGAGGATAGTCTTCCTTCTAAAAAAAAAAAAAAGAAAATTAGCTTAGAGATTTGTGGTGTAGTATGTCATCCATGTAATTTTTTTTTTTTGGTTAGGAAATAATTTTTGTGAGACCAGTGATGTGTATTTTTTTGTTACTTGGCTTTGTAAATTACATGTGAAGGTCCCTCAAATTAGTTGAGAGAATGTATAGACTGTGGGGGTCTTTTGATTTTTCTCACCACCACTTCAAAAACTCTACACTACTGAGAACACTGACTGTCAACTAATTCAATTTAGTATCATTCAAATATCTGCCTTTCAAAGTAGCTTTATTAAATGCAATGTGTATTTCTGCTATTATTTTTTTCCAGAAATTAAGAACACTGCTTTGAGTAAGGAAAACTAGGTTTAAATAACATTATAAAGACATTTTAACTACAAAACCAAACAGTGACACTTGGTGCTTAAGTAGTTTTTACTTTAGATGGTTTAGATTATGCTATTTAAGTGTCAAGGTTTTAGCCTCCATATATTTGAGGCATTTGATAACTGAAGGGAGCAGTATGAAAACGAGAGCAGGATTCAGAGGATGTCTTTGTGAAGACAGCACCTTGTAAAGGTGACTACACGTTTCAGGCTGACTTTTAAAAGCTCAGATGATGTTAAGTGATATGAAATGTAACAATAAATCTAATCTTGTAAGAGAATGATCATCTCCCAAGAGATATCTTTCTCTGAATGCTTTGTGCTTTTATGGTGCCTGAAACCCTGAGGTACTATAGAATCATTCTTATTTCAATTTATGTATATGATCTGCTGTTGCAATTCACCTAGGTCCCACTAAACTAAACGAGAAGCTACTTGCAGAGGTATATTTTATTGATCATGAAAGGTAAGTTGTATGCCACAGGCAGAGACCAATGCAGCACCAGTTTGCAAGGACTAGAGACCTGCTCAAAAAGTGCTACATCGTCCTTGAACAAGTTATGTCTTCAGTTACAGAAAGAGATACTCTAAAAAATAGTGCAATTATTACTTTACAGACAGGAAAAATTATTCAGAAACAGTGTTTACTCTATTTGTGGGAGCAAGTTTACTCTGATCATCTGGGGGGAAAAAACATTGTCAGACATGATCTCAAAACTGATCTACACTTTCCATTATTCTGTCACTAGCTGGGCTAATCTGTAATAATTAAGAAATAATAAAAAAGTAAAGAATTAAACTAATAAGAGTTAGTAAACTAAGAAGAACTAAAAATGCTGGGTCTAACTGGGGTTCAAGAGGAGGAAAAGGATATCACTTCAGATATCACATGCCTTAGAACAAGGGAATTGATTTTAGCCATGGTGTAAGTGTAGGGGAAGAAGTGTTGACAGGTAATTGTAATGTTGAACACTTGCCTTTATCATGCTTCCCTGTAGGGCTATTATATGTTAAATGATTGTCTCTGGGTGCTGTTCCTGTAGAAAGTACTGTAGCATTCTTCAAATATACAAGAAGATTATTTACATTTTTCTTTTTTGAACAAATGGAAGTATTAGCTGACTTATGTGGTTGGAGCAATGAATTATATAAAGAAGTCCTGTTTGGTGTAATGACTTCCTATGAACACATCCCCAAGTGCCTTTTTCTTGAAAACTCAGGTGTTTATATTGAAATAGTTAAATTATGAAGTAGTCCCACTGCAAATATTAAGGAAAACTGGAACACAGATACTATATGTTTGGGGTTTTTTTTAAGTTCTGTTATGCTTATGAGAAGCTCTTCCTGCTAGAGCTATTGGTGCCCTGATATACTCTAAGGAACCCTGCTGTAGGTTTACATCTTAAATGATGAACATTCAAGTCCATTATGGTGTTTAAGGTCACAAGGGTTTTCTCATGTGGTCTCTGTTTATTCTGGATATTCCTTGAAGACTTTTGAGTGTGAAGTGGTGATAGAAAAGATACAAATCCAAATTTCAGGTTGTAGGAGGACAAACGGTATTCCACAGGAAATTTATTTTTTGATATATGTTCTCTGCCATGGATGTAACTGCGACAATTTGGGGCAATGATGACTTCAAAGGACAAAAATGCCCTGGTTTTGTGTTTTTTTTTTTTTTTTCTGTGTTTTTTTTTTCTCTTTGACATTGTGCTATGTACCAGTCATCAGATTGTATTCTAGATTCTGGCTTTACTGTCATTACATGGCAACATGCTTTCTCCATTTCTCTTAAGTTAAGCACTGTTCCAGACTGTGAGGAAAGGTTGCTCATGCAAAAACTATGCTGAAGTGCAAATCTGGACATACTCAGAAAGCTGCTGGATCCATTTTGCTCAAGCTTTCAATTGATTTTAAGGTATGAAAACCTGGGATTTTATCCAACTGGCCAGACCCATTACACCATCTGCTTTTGCAGATATTACACCTTTCTTTGGATCTGCTAGTGATATATTTAAGGTATTCACAGACACTGTGGTGATAGGCAGTGTTTCAGATGTCATCGATGATGAGGCACTGGGAAAGCTGATTTCAGTCAAATTGCATCTGGTGAGGTGAGATGTGGCTGCATATTTTTGTAAAGCCAGTTCCCAAAGAAATGGATGGTTTAGTTCCTGTTTAAGGTAAATGTGTCTTTAACACAGAGACCTAAGTAGAAAGATGAATGTCTGTGTTTCTTTTGTCTTGGGTAAAATGATTCTGTTTTACAGAAAACAAGTGATGTTTACAAATGACTGTGTAAGAATAAAATATTTTATGATAAAACCCAGGAAGTTAGCCTCAGATAGATATTGAGTTCTTAATTTGGGCTTTTTATGAGGTGAAAAATTTAAACTCTGATTTGGGGCTTGTAGGTTTATTCTTGTTGTGCTTGCCACCTTAAAGGTTTGAATATAGTGGCCTAAGAGGAGCCAGTTTTGCATCTGTGTTCATAGGTATGTATGTTATATTTGATTTGACAAAGAAGTTATGCTGAATATTGTTCTCCCTTCTTTCTTCTCACTTGCCCCACAATCTCTGCACCAGAGTGGTGCCTACTAGCAAATGTTTCTGTGTTTCAAGTAAAGTACATTTGGATTGATTTCTCTATACATGGACATGTGGTTATGTAATAAAAAGTTTTCTTCCAAAGAGTTCTACATCAGTAATATATTAAACTACCTTCAAACTACAGTTTTGGTTTATTTGTGTGTGAAATCCTCAGGAAATTGTAATGTGTACAACACAGATGGGCAATGAGTGTGTTGTAGAAGGGAAGGTCATAAGTTGGGGCCTTGAAATTTTAAGTCATTCAGTGAGTATCAGGAGGAAGAGTTCCAATTACCTGCAGGTTTGTGGTGACTGATCGTATTGTGTCTAAAGATGCAGTTTCTTAAGATGTGGGCTTGAAAGCAAGAAAGCTACTTCACATCATCACTCTTCCTTTTGATTGCTCCTTTCTGGTATGTTGGAGCACCCCTGTTATTGTTGATACACTTGATTTCAGGCCTCACTGAAGTAATCTGCATTACTGATAGTCTCTTTTTGGTTCTGGAAAAAAGATTGTCAATCTGATTATATGATTTAAAGCTGAGTCTCTTCCCCCTGTGTCACTGGTCCATCTGAGGCAGTGCTGAATGGTGCACGGGCAGGAAGAGGCATGGGAGTTTCCTCAGGTGTGTGCTCAGGAAGGCTGGTTTTGCCAGCATGGCCACTACCTCCACTCTGCCTGACCAGTATTTACAGGAGTTCCGGAAGAATTGCGGTGGGAAACAGACTTTAATGTTCTTTCAATAAAATAATTGATGCAGCCTGTGCTTGATGTAGTTTGCAGCACAGTCCCACAAATGGCTGTGCTGGTGCCAGTGCAGGGCAGTTATACTGTGGTACTAGAGACAAAACAACCCCTGGAAAAAGACAGTGACCAAATCCAGCAGAGTTTGCCTTGTGTACTTGTCAAGAGCAGTCTTGATTTGTATGGCCAGAGTGACCTGGTCTGGTGAAGCCCTTCAGTGCCATGAGGATGTGTGCATCTGAGAAAGCAAGTGAGCACGGTGCAGGGAAATGAGCTCCCAGGTGCTGTGGAGAGGACAGTGAAATGTAAGGCTAGCAGCTTGTCAGAATAGCTACTCGCTGGAGTTCTTGCCAATTGAGCAAAATATATTTTAAGGAATGAAATCTTCAAGAACTTCCACAATATGTTTTTTAAAAACTCAACATACTATCTGTTGCAATTAATATTTTATGAAATACCTAAAGCTTTGAACTACACTTTTTACGTGGAAAGAAACTGGGAATCCAGTCTTTAAGATGCATAAAGATGAAAGTGCTTTTAGACTTCCCTGAAGGATCAGGGAAGCCCATGTGAAACAAGTACTTTGGCAGTGAACGTTCTGGTTGAAAAAGAGTAATATGTGGATGATTATATAGAAACGAATGAGTTCTATGATAATTTTTCATATAATATGAGATTTAAGAGATAGATGCAAGAAGGTTATGTTAATCAGCTGCGGTGTTTCAGGCAAACTAAATCCCCTATTCTTTTGAGTTGAATTTGTTCCATCTAAGCAGGATCCAGTAGTAAATCCAGACTTCTCAGGAAAGGCCCAAGGTGGGCAATGCTTTGCTCATTTACAGACTTCGATTGAAAATAAGTGAATTAGTTGGCTTGTGAATATGCAACACCAGCATCTGATTTTGTACGTGTACAATCAAGTATGATTTGTGATTTAAGTACACACAGATGCCGTTGACAAAGGGGAGTCATAGCATCAGGCTGTGCCTGTGCACTTCTGAATCACTCCCAAGTATGATGAGCTGCTTTTGAGTTCTATTTCTTGTTGAGAAGAGAGCATTTAGTCAAACGATCAGACTACAAATAATTTTGGAAATGACTGCTGTGAATGGATGGACAATAATTGTGATAGGTGACTTCTGTCAGATTTGGCAAAACGACTCAGTGGAGTGAAGCAATGCTTTTTTTCTCTTGGGGGAGGAATGTTGTTGGACACTAGGGTTTCACAACCTGCCCATGTTTTGACATTCTTATCAGCTGTGTGCTATTTGGGGGGTTGTTTGCTCTTGGAGTGTTGCCTTTTTAATTTATTTTTTTAATTTATATGTACAAATATTTAAAAAAAAAAGGGATTTTGGAAGATCTCAAAATATACAAGTTTTCCATTTAAACAAGCTCATTTCAAGATATTTAAGTGCCTTTCTAAATAGCATTTACGTTTGTCATTACATTTTACAGTGTGCTTTCCCCTGTATTATACAGTTAGCCCCCATGCTTTTCCTCTGCTATTGACAGCAGCGTGCTGCGTGTGAATTTGGGTGAAATGTTATGTTGCAGAATAGAAATCCTGTAATAGAATCCTGTTTTTGAGAGGCAGTTTATTTGTGCACATACATTCTTTTCCAGCTAAAGCATTATAAACCTTTTAACAGTTAATGATTTCTAAAAAGAAGTTAATTTAGTATTATGCATGCGAAATTAGCATATTTTAATATCTACAAAAGCTTAAAAACCTACCTCTAAAATAGGAAGGCATTAATACTTTTTTGGGAATGATTGATTAATTAGAGCATCCATTGTTTTTCACATATGCAGATATCTAAGTCTCTTCTCTCAACTTTAGGAAAAGCAGGTCTGTTAAATGAGTTTCAGAAACTGATTCCAGGCCTGATTTCTACAAGCAAAGGATTGGTATGGGAGGAATGCAGTTATCCTGCATTCTGTGGCCTGGAAGCCTCATGAGGATTATACAGTCAGAGGATGCTGTTTCCTTTTTTTTTCTCCTTTTCTTTTTTTTCTTTCTCTTTTTTATTTTTTAAAATGTTGGTGCACTTTTCTTTTGGCTTCGTTATTAATATTGGGAAAAGTTATAAACTTGAGGCTGTTAATACAGTCTGGCTTAATGGCAGCATTAGTTGATGCCTGATGTTTGTGGCTTGCTGTCTTCATGGCGTGTTTGTGTAAATTCCCATGGCCTCAAATTTCTCTTAAGATCCTGTGCATCCAAAGGTATGATGACGAAGAAAATCTCTTTAGAAGAGCCAAAATCTGAGGAGAATCTCCACGATTTCTTGCTGCTTTGCAAAGTGGACAGTAAAGCATTACATAGGTTGTGCTATTGCGTTTTGCAAAGATTACTTATCAAAGAAAGGAAGATGGGGTTTGTGTATGCGTGTGAGATTTAAGTGCAAAGAAAAGAAGCTCCCAAAAATACTACACTGAATGCAGAGGCTGCCTTGTTTTAATTTCAGTGGTTGCAATAATAACCACGTAAAGAGCATAAAATAGGCAGTCTGAGTTGAGCAGGGAAAATTGTGGGGTTAGACCTCCGTTTCTATAATCAAGGCATGTAATAGAACTCGATTGTACACAAATTTGTACTTAGGACAGCCTTCATTTCACATTCTATTTAAGGGGTTTCCCTGCATCTAAAAATGAGTAACAGGCCAGCCTTCAATGAAATAAACTTCGAATGTGATGCTGTTTTCTAGTGCATTCCCCAATCAGCCTAATCAGAAGCTATAAATTAATAGGAAAATAGAAGGTGCTAGTAGCTAGAAAATCTACCAGTTGCCTTTCAGCACAGACCTGTGCCAGCAACCCCCCGACTTGTTGAAGGCATCTTTTCAACTTCCATGTGTAAAAGACAGATCTGTTTTTAAGAAGAAAGTTTATGTAAATGGTACGAAATTTGTTTCTAATTTGAGTAAGCCAACATATTGCTAACTGTAATCAAATGTTTGTAAAAGTGTTGTTGAGAGAAGTCTAATCCAGTCTAATTTTTATTAGCTGATTTGTTTTGCAGTTTAATGGCAGTAAAATTTGTCCCCAAATGTCAAAATCATCTATAGCCCATGTTGTAGACAATTTAATCAGACAAGCAGTCTTCTACGTAAGTAAAACTTGTTGGAAGGTTCTCTAGTGCATTTGTTGGAAGGATCTATAGTGCATGCCATGGCTTAAACCATCTCCACTGTATGCATTTCACACAGCTCTGTGAACTCTTTACTGCAAATATATAAGATAAGCATGTTTTTGTTCATGATTACCAAGTTTTATCAAAATTGCGGTGTCACCGAGAGTTCAGCTCTGCAGCATGTAGGATGGAGTCCCAACTACCTGCTCTACTTTCATGCTTGAGAGCATATGTGGGCTTGGTAGGTGCCAAATATAAATCTAATATTGAAGAAGCTACTGAGTAAACATTCTTTTTATTTCTCAACTCTTATTTGATTTAAATATTGTTTTTCTGTGGTATTATAGTACCTGCGTCCAGCTGTTAATTAGGGTTTTTGACATGCACTGCTGCAGGGGTGAACCCTGAAGAAAGTATTTTTCAAGTCTTTCACTTTCAAAACACAATTAATGTCTTTCCAGTGTAGATATTTGCATATAAACTGCCTTTCTGATGTACATTCTTGTCAAGTTGCTTCATAAGTCTTTTAGGTTGTTCCATGAGAATTAATGTGTGCAATCTACATAAGTAAACTGGTGCATATGATGAAAAAAATCTGACGAATGAATCATTTTTCTGGAAAGAGCAAGCTTTGAGAGAAGTAGAAAGGTTTGTGAGATGGAAGTTAATTTAGAGTATAATTCTCCCTTTCCCCCCCCCTCCTTTTTTTTTTTTTTTTTTTTTTTTTTTGAAGTTTAGGTAGTAATTTCTCAAATCCGTTTTAGCTCCATGCTTGGAGGAATTTTGTGTGGAAATTGAAGTGGACATCACATCCATATTTATGTAATGTTTTTGTGAGATGACAGCATCATGCAGTGTGGGAGAGAGCATCAGTGAAAGAAATTGGTGTCTGAGTTTGGTCTTTGCTGAATATCAGACATATCCCAGTGGAACAAGTCTAGGGCACTTGTCTTCCAAGAATTCAGCTGTCAGTAAAAGGACAATTTTTTAAGATTTAGTGGAGCTTGAGATGTGTAAATCAAGTAATTCGGTCATTAGAAATCCAAATTTACGAATATATGGGGACAGTGCTCAAAATGCTTTGAAACCTCATAAGCCTTGCATTCAGGCTTTCAAAGACTCACAAAGCTGTCCCTTCATGTATTTCAGGACTATGGATTAAAAACAACCCATCACCCCCATATAAAAAACCAAACATAAACAACAGAAAAACAACCAAAAACAAGAACAAAAACCCCACTACCACCAAAGGAAACAAAAAAGGAAAAAAACACAAAAAAACCTCTCACCCAAACAAAATAAACCAACAAACAAAAACCAGCAAACCACAAAAATACTAACCTGCAACCTAAACCCCAGACAAAACCCAATCTAAACCTGAAATCCTTGGTGGTTTCTCACACTCCTGTGAACATAGATGTCATTCCAAGATGTCGAGACAACAGCTTCATTTGTATTTTACTTCCAGGAAGTCATTTTTGCCTGAATGCAACAGGAGGTCTGCAGGTAGAAATGGGTGTAGCACTCTCAAAATCCATGATATATTATAATGTTTTTTTAATTAATTTTTTTCAGTGGGTGAATTGGGGATTCTTCAACTCCAGGAAGGAGTGACATGACTTAACCACATGACTTCCACGCTAGGTCATTGGATAAGCCTGGACTGCTCTTGTTGTTTCCAGAAGTTCTGTTTAAGAGATGTAAAATACCATGAAGTAGTCATCATTGACGTTTAACGTATACTGTGTTAGTATAAGCTGGTCAGTGTATGCCAGTAGGCATACAAAGTCATGGGTGCCATCTGAAGTGCCCTGATGGGAGAGCAGGAGAGGACAGATCTCCCTGGAGTGCAGCCTTGCTTGCTTGTACTGCGCAGTGCAGCGTCACCTTCAGTAGACGGCTTGCACAGGGTGTGTGGAACGGGAAGGGGAATCTCTCTGCTTGTTTTTCTACAAGTGAGGATTATTTGAGTGGTCTGTTCTTCCTGCTTTTGATAAAAACGATTCTTCATTTTGTGTAATCATTATGCAACTCAGGCTTTTGTAAGGAGGTTTTGTTTATTATAAGGAGGAGACAGATGTTTCTTGTAAAAACTTTTTTCATAAAAAGATGAAGTTATTTACGTGGTGCTGTAGTCCTTGAATCCTTCTCTTTATAACTTTGCTCTGGTGACTTCACCAGTTGCTTGGATGCTTCATTGAGAAAATGAAGTGGTAGATGATAAAAAAATAAATCTGATTTTCATAAATGTCTCTTGCAGTATTTGATACCATTATTTCCAAGAGAATGATGAGGGAATTTGCAGCCCATGCCAAAAGTGCTGTTAGAGGTCTCCTATCCCCTTCCCCCTCAGCCTGTGCGTCCATTGTCAAGTCTGTTGCACAGACAGGGAATTGAGTTGCTACCTTTGAACTTGGAGCTGTTAGAGCTGCATGGGACAGGACAACAACTCTACTAATCTAGTGAAATAACCTCTCCACCTATTTTAGAATTGGTATGTGAGGCTGGATGAAGTTCCCCGAACTGCTTAATTGGGAGAATTTGGATGTAAAATTGCCATATTGCTTTTGTAAAGAGTGCCCGGAGCAGTGGTTGCCAGTTGTCACGTCAGTGGGTTAATCAGAGCTTTGCATTCTGTACATCTGGGAGACCTTCTGTTGTTTTTAGTCTCCTTTCCAGGTGGTTAGGCAAGGAACCAAGCTCCCTGTCATCAGAAACCACCCAGACAAAAAAGGCTGCAAACATTGATAGTTTGTTCCCTTGATCGTTCAGTCACCAAGCGAGGGTAGTTAGAGGCAAAGACTATTTCTGGCATAACAGGGGTATAATTTGGAGGCATAAACTCACACTGTATGTCCTAGCCATTTATTTGAAATGCAATTTGGCTTTTTCCTTAAATATGACATGAGATCTTAAGCTCTGGCAGAAGATGAATACAGTATTCTTCTAAACAACATCAGATACATATGTGTCCCCGGATGTGGTAACACTCGGATTTCCTCCCTAAAAGTTCTTCTTAGCAAGCAAATGTACAGAGTAGGAAGTGAAAAATATCTTCCAGTGAAAGATTCCTGACATCTTCCTTGCTCCTGGTGCAAAAAAAGGAATGATCTTCTATCACTGCATTTCATGCTCATACTGTAGCGAACATTTAAGGGAGTTGTGCTTAAAGGAACTTTCAGGGGATGAAGAAGAAAAAGATCCCATATGTTACTGCAAAAAAACAAACAAAAAAGGCTTAAGAACATAGTATTGCAAGATGTGGAAGGGTGTATTTGGGACTGTGAATACAAATGAAAAGTACAAAAATAAATGAAGTCAATACCTAGAATTGAAAATGGGAACTGTTGCAGTTAAGAATAGGATTAACTTATTGAAATTGTTGCAGAATGGGAGGACAGTGCTTTTCATGTTGGTGGTTGTGTCTACTTTCGTAGTGTAATTGTAAGCAGTTTAGTGTGTCTGTACATTTTGTTTCTCTTGTATGTGCTGTAGCAAATCAGCAAAAGGCTCAATTCGAAGAAAACAGTGTCACTCTTTGTAGAACTGTACAAATTAACCTGTGATTATTACCTGCTGAAGTTTATCTGACATATTTTATTTGGATTAAGAAGTGTATTTGATATAGCTGACAGTTTTATGAAAATATTTTGGGAAGTGAAGATAAATTCTTGACCAGTGCAGAGATACACATAATGTAAAGCGAGCTTGCCGAAGATTGTCAGGATATGAAGGCTTAATACATTTGGTTCAGGCTTGGATGCCTTCAGCTTTAGAGAGAGAGCCACAGCGAGGCAGAAGTCTTCTGTGTAACACCCCAAACTCTGTAGTCATATGTCAGTGCATTTAGCATGAAATATGTTCAAATGCATTGCTTCTTGTTATTCTGAAGGTGTTGAGCCCGAGTGAGAATTCTAAGAAACTTGGGGACAAAAAAGTATGTTTCTTATATGGTGAAAGTTACCTGCTGCTTGCTTCTAAAGTTTCCTTCCAAAGATGTATTGCTAGTTGTCTAGAAGGAATACCAGGAGGTCTGTCAGTCTGCTTTACAGAACAGTCTTACTGCAGTGGGTTGATAACTGTACGTTGGTTTGTTTGCAACAATCCAGGAGTTAGTAAGCAATAGCATCTACATGCTTACCTGTAGCCTCTCTTCAGACTGCCTGTGTCAAGCTACTCTACATTCTTCTTGACAGATTGCAGTTTTGCATGTGTTATTTTGCTTCACTTGACTTTAGAGCCAAAGTTCTCCAGCCAGCTTTCAGCACTCCTTTTTTTTTTTTGCCTCCTAAAATGTAATAAAAAGAAAATTTATCATTCAGCCGAGCACTCAGTTGTGAAATTTCCTATACTCAGTTACTCTTAATAAAAATTGTAACAAAGGTTTGAACCTAAATCCTCTTGGAGTGAAGGAACAGCTTCTTGGCACTTAGGTTCTGCACGTCAATTTGAAGGGCCAAACTTCTGAAATAAGTCAGTAAATTTTCATTTTAGCCTGTAAAGACCTTTACTGACATGAAGGGCCAGTCTGATCTGAACTGCCAGTCTTTAAGGAATTTCCCCACTCCTTACCCTCACATCTTTACTGAGCAAATACATCAGATATTGACTTCTTGGTATGCCAACACCTGTCTTCAAGCAGTTTAACACAGGTGTCTGCAAGGAATGTCTTCAACAACATCATCATGTATGTTAGCAATAGAGTGAATTGTGTTCTGTGCTCATCCAGAGATGGTTTCTTGCTCAGGGATCCTCTTCTATTCCTTAGAGAGCTCCAGTGTGGTACAGTAGCAAAGATGTTGACTACAGCTATCACTGAGGATTACATGTAGGATTCTAGAAAAAATAGGATTAGTTTGGAGCTTTTTGACAGCCAGGACCAAGTCTCTGAGCTTCATTTCCAGTTCTGTATGGAGGGAGTTACCAACTGCAGGACAATCTAATTCTTTTTTCCATCTTTTAAAACAACCCAGTTGTATGACCAGTGAGGATTTAATATTGCTTTGTTTTAGCCTTAGGTTGCACTCAATAGGCTGAGAGTAAGCTTAGAAGAAAATGTTTCTGAAGTGTTCTGCTAGAGAGTTTATTGTGTTGGGACTGTTCTGTGGAATGATGCAACACATGTGGACACACTCAGTGTGGCTCTACTCAACTAAGAAGAAAAAGACATCTTCTGAGGGATGTATTGCCCAGAGAGCTCTCCCTGAAGGAGCAGAAGAGGAATGATTGAGAATATCTCATCTCTCCAAGACATGTGCTCGCACAGATTTCTGAGATGTCATGTTTCATAGCAGCTGGAGTTCATTTTGGTTTTTTCACAGAATATTTTTCCGCTCTTTCTATCTCCTTTTTTCACTTTCTCTTCCTTTCCTCTTTGCAGAATGCAAGTACAGTTAAAGTTATAGTTTAGTTTTCACAACTCAAGTATAAAATCATGTAACAGAAATGTGGTGTGGTTTTTTTGAGTTTTTTTGTTTGTTTGTTTTTTCTATTGCACAGTGGTTTTTTATGGGGAAAAATGAACCAGAAATGATGTGGTTAAGAAAACGGGGGACACACTTGTTTAGAACACCTAGTGCAGCCATTTATCATTGCCCATAGCAGCACCTTACTTAATTGTTGGTCTGTTTAAGGAAAGCTCAAAGTTTGTTTGTAGACCAGAATTTTTAGCAACTACAGTATAGTACAAATTCTGACCCTTTAAAATCAGCTAATTACATTTGGAAACTTAAATGTTTGTATTTATCCATGGAGATGAAGTTTGGGTGCAAGACATTTTTAATCCAACAGTAATTGACATAATAAATGCTTTAAGTTTAATCAGCGTAGTTCCTTACAGTGTTAAAAAAGATTTAAAAAAAAAAAATGAGTAAAGGATGAATAAATAAAAGAAAATCAGTCTAGTAGTATTAAAGTGCTTTTAAAGTTAATAAGCATATTAATATATTGAATTATTTATCTATTTAATTTTGTTTTGGAAACGAAAATAATTACTAAGAGCTCTTAACTATTGCGTGTTTTTCCTCTCATACTGCGTCTAGTGCCCTATCAAAACTCCTATGTACAGTAATTCAACAAATTGGATGCTGCAAAATGAACGATGGGAGTTCAGAGCATCATGTATAATAGCTGAATTATCCACAAGGCAGGGTTATATAGCAAGGCTAGTATTATTTTGGAAGAGGTTCTTCAAGAAACAGCATCTCTGACAAGCTGTAAAAGTCTGTCATGTCATAATTCAGACTAGACTCCAGAATACCCTAGAAATACTGCACTGTCAGTTGGATCCTGTTCTGAAGGGTCAGAAAAGGAAACTTTGCTTTTCCCCTCATCTTCCTGTCATTGTTTACACCTGTCAGAACTAAACTGGTTTGGCAAAAAAATATCTGTAGTGTCTTTCAGTGGTGTCACTGAGCTCTCCATTCCAAAGCAACTGTCTCCAGCAGCAAAAGAGGTCAACTGTGTATGCAGCTGGGGCAGCCTCACACTGCACCGTGGGCTCTGGAGCCTTCTGGCTGAAGAAGACAGTGAAACACAACAGCCGCTCTACCCTAGGTACGGAAGGAAGTATTGGTGCAAGTGAGATGGGTGTGAGAGTATGATTTTTCTGCCTGGAATAGTAGACTTAAAAAAGGGACCAAACCACTAAGTACTTTGCAGCCATCTTCCCCTCTGTTTTTTGGCAGGTGGAATGCTGGGAGAGGAACAACCGTTCTAGAAATTTTATTCATATTTCTGATTTATTTTTATGTTTTTATTTCCAGAATTGTGAACTCTAGGAAGATTTATATGCTACAAAATTGGGGAATAGTGGTCCTTAAAACTGACAGTTGTTTGGCAGTGTGCTCTGTAGTAATGAACCGGGAAGATAAGAGCCTGGGAGTGTGCCTCTGGATTGGGAGGCCCTTTGGTTTCTATGGGATTCCTAAGGAAGGATTATGAATTTCCTGCTGTCAGAAACCTGCAGTTTTATGTTGGAATAAAAATAAGCCCCTCCCTGCCCTCTCTCTATTTACTCTGTTTTGGGTTGTGTTTTGTTTTTTTTTTTGTTTGTTTTTCTTTTTTTTTGTTTGGGGTTTTTTTGGTGGTTGGGTTTTTTTTGTGGTTTTTTTGTTTGTTTTTTACAGAATCCTGACGTGGTGGGGTTTGAAAGGGGCATCTGGAGATCACCCTGTCCAACCCCCCTGCTCCAGCAGGGTCACCCAGAGCAGGGGCCCAGCAGCGCAGTGTCCAGGCGGGTTTGGAATCTCTCCAGAGGAGACTCCACAGCCTCTCTGGGCAGCCTGGGACAGGCTCCAACACCCTCACAGCAAAGTTTTTTCTTGTGTACCTCCTGGGTTCCAGTTTGTGCCCGGTGCCCCTTGTGCTGTCACTGTGTACCACTGAGCAGAGTCTGGCCCCATCCTCTTGCCCCCCGGGGCCCTTTAGCTCTTGCTCAGCATTGCTCAGCTCCCCTCTCAGGCTGCTCTTCTCCAGCTGAACAGCCCCAGGGCTCTCAGCCTTTCATGGCACAGAGATGCTCCAGCCCCTCAGGATCATAGTGGCCTCTGCTGGACTCTCTCCAGGAGTTTCCTGTCTCTGTTGAACTGGGGAGCCTAGAACTGGACCCAGTACTCCAGAGATAGCCTCACTGGGGCAGAGAGGTAGGAGAACCTCCCTTGACCTGCTGATCAGACTTCTTTTGAACATTACTGAACAAAGGTCAAGATATTGGTAAAAAGTGGAGTCTAGCATCTCTTTTAAGGCTGATTCCTTGGTGTGTGTGTGTGTACTGGACAGGTAGCTGTTGCCATACACTAGCTTTACACCCTGTGGTCCCATTATAACCCTTAGGTTTACCTGTGGTATTGGTGTGTTGGTACATTTATTCAGTTAATAATCAGGATGATGGCTTGTTCTAGATAAATTTTGCTGCTTAAAATTTGTTTCCTGTAAAAAATTGCTCTGTAATGGATGGCAGCTTACGTTGCATGGCAGTTCTTTTAAAAAGCAGTTAATTCCTATGTTATTTAAAAATATGGAAAGGGTACTCAGATATTACTAAGTCTAAATTTAGTCATGATTAAGTGGAAATCATAAGCTAGATTTTAAATTTCTCAGTGTCCTTTTCTCTTTTCCTGGGGCAGTAGCAAATTTTTTTCCCTAAGATACTAAGTTTAGTTTCTAAGTTGGAAACGCGTAAGGAAAGAATGCAATCTTCACTGATGCTGGTGGCTGCTCTTCCAGGCCATATTGCTGACAAAGCATGCTATGAATTTAGAAAATCTCCAGCCCTGTAGAGGTGGCAAATAGCTTTCTGGTTTACCTCCAATGTTTGTATGTGTGTCAAGCTTGCCTCTTGACCTTTTCTACATGGAGTTTCTTTTGCGCAGCAGAGCAGTGGCCCAGGTGTGCTCTTTCAGGCAGGAATGCAGCTTTGCTAGGATATCATGGTGTAAAACTCCTGCTTTCCTCTTTTTGCATTCAAAAGTATGAGTTATCTTTGTTTTGGTCCCCGTCCCCCCCCCCCCCTTATCCCTGAGGTCTGTGTTGTTGATAAACCTTTTAAATACTGTCTGCAGACTGGAGGAAAAAAAAAAAAAAAGTATGTTTGTGATTTTTATATGTTCCCGTTTAAACTCTGCTGGCTGTTGGGAACTGACATTTGTTAGAATGTGCATGGATGTACACTAGCTTCATTTCAACTGGTGCAGTTTAGCAGGTAGTAAAGCAGGACTTCAAGTGCCTGAGCCTGGAGCATGTTTCCTGTGCACTGTTAGCTGTGAGTCCCAGCCATTATGCCCTAGGGCCAAATCAGTGGCTGTTAAATAGATGTACATCGTGCTGATCTCAGGTTATCAAGCCTGCGAGGTGGTGCACAGCTTCCATCAGTGGACCGATCTATACTTGCTGAAAAATAGTTCAAACGTGAAGTATTTGAATGGTTTTGTATCTTAAAGTGGGAAACTAATGGTAAGAGGAACTGGAGCTGGGGGGAAGCCACTGGCTTGGGAAGTTTGATGGCATACACGTTTTTAAAATGCATTTTTCTTTCCTGTGGTGCCTTTTGGTCTGTAGTAAATGGGTGTATGGAGCCGGGATACCCTCAGCAGCAGGGTGCAGCGGAGACTGCCTGTAACCTCTGGGTGTGCTGCATTTGTGCTCTGGTGAAGTCCTTACAGTTTGGAGTTTGTTGAAGAGCAGTCAGTATTGCTTGAACTTCTATGATTATTCAGTTACTTTTTTGTGCGTGTGTTACAGGTACTTCCAGCAAATTTGCCTTCAGTTGTTTTCTGCATTTCTATCCATTACAAGTCTAATGAACAGAAGGCTACCTGGGTATTTGTGCATCTTCTTGCCCTCATGCCTCCCATCTTAAAAACTGATCCTGGTTTATGGCGCGAGGAGGCTTGGAGGCTTTCTGGAGCTGCCGCTTGATAAGTTCACAGACAGTCTAGTAAGAAAGTTGTCTTTGCTACTCTAAAGGGTATTTTCGTTTCTGTTTTTATTCTTATTGTTGTTTGTGTTTTTGTGGTTTTTGTTGGTTTTGTATGTGTGTGTGTGGTTTTTTGTTTATTTTCTTTTATTTTTTAATTATTTTTTTCCCAGGGAATCGAGTTACTATCCAGAATAGTGCCTGAAGACTCCAAGTAGGTCTTTGAAAGGAAGAAAGCAGGTGTTTGTCACGCACGATGAGAAGTGTGTATGGGGTTTGGTTATGCCTGGTGCTGTACTGATGCCTCTAAGGGCTGTGTAATTAATTTGAGTTGATTCCTTCAGCTCTCTGGAGTAGAGCAACTAGACAGCAATCTCCTTGCTGTCAGAAGTGAGATTCAGTGATTCAGTAGTAAAGGAAACTCCTTTTAAACATCTAGGTCAGTAAGTTGGTTTTGTATGTTGTTTTTTTTGTGTGTCTTTGTCGTTGGTTTTTCTGTTCTTTTTCTTGGTGTGTATGTTGTTTTTTGTTTGTTTTGTTGTGGTCATTCGTTTTTGGTTTTGTTTTGTTTTTTTTTTCTTTAGAAACCATGTGCAATGAGTATAGGAAAAGGAAACATCTCTGCAGAGAAGCAGCTAACAGCATTGCTGTTCCTTATGCAGTTTTGGTATGATTAAACTCACAGCAGTAATTCTGTCAATCTTAACCTGGCAATTTGGTTTTATTGCTATATAAATATGGGCTTGGCTTGGAGTTGTCATTATCTTTACTCTGGGTAATTGCCTACAGATCTATCAAATTTCTGAAAACAGGAGCTGTTAAGATATGGGACATGCTGGTCATTTTTTATTAATCTGAGGTGATGCCATTAAGCACTTTTTTCTGGTCTGATTCTATGCAACTTGAGTCTAGAGGTTTTTTCTTCTTTCACCCTCACCGTTTGCACACAGCATATGTTAAAATTTTTAGTAAATTGTTTTGCAGCTTGTTTTTAGATGAATTTCACTGTAGATTTGCAAACCTTTTTCATGTGTATCATGTGGTTCAGCTGTGTGACTTTCCACAAACTTTGGAAAAACCTTTGGGACTGTAAAAGGGTTTTTCCCAAAAGATTTGTATATTTTCATCTACTAAAATACATTTGTGTAGTTGTCTACCACAAAACTAATATATATATAATTAGTTGCTAGTCTGAAACAACTCTTTTAAGCTCATACTTTTTCTTACATGAAACTCTGTTGTTACTTCATCAGCTAATTTTTGAAGATCTGCTGTTGAGAAGAAACCAGAGTTAGTGCTTTGTAGAATCTTCCAGCGCAGAGACAAAAACTCAAGGACCTGGCATTTAGTATTAGAGCTCTTAGTCACATGTTTTTCGGTTTATCCTTTTTTTCCCTTGATATGTTTGTTACACAATCAATTGGCAGTCTGATATTCATGGAAGTTGCATGGATTCTGGATGAGGAGCGTTTTGTCTGGGGTGGAGGTCATAGGTATCCGTGGAATAGCTGAGGAATGTGGGCCTGCCCTGCCAGAGGAGGAGGCTCCACCAGAGAGGCTTTGTGTTCTCCAACAGCCTGGGATATTTCGGTGCAATCTTGACAGTGCTTTGTCTTCCCTGCTGTGCACAGATTGAGTGTGTATAGACGGGTAATTAAACTTTGAACCAATAAACAGATTTGAGAGGCTGGTGCTTTGAAGAACAGGAGATCACAAGAACAATTTCCTGTTAGTTGCTTTGCTTTGGGTACAGCTTAATGCGGAGGCTCAACTGTGTTAACTTAGTCTAAGCCCCGCTCCTGGCATCCAACAGCAATTTGATTGTGATGTGATGAGCAAATATGACACACAAACACACATGTTCTTCCTTTTGTACCTAGCGTCAAATTCATTAAGGGTTTTTCCTAGATGGAGTGGGGTGGTCTGTACTGCAATTTAATACATGTCCTTTACGAATGATGTTTGGGTTATGTTTTAGCAAAGATTACAAAATGAGATTTGCCTGCATTATGTCACCAGGGTTAATGCCTCTAAATTAATAGTTAGTAGAACCCATACCCTTTAATTGTTTTATCTTTGGACAAAATGGGGAGTACATTAGACTAAAAATATCAGAGTGCAGGTTTTTTTGATAGTAATGTAAGTACTGTGATCATGAAGCTTTATATAAGAAAATATTGCCTGACAGTCACTTAGCAGGTAACATCAAGTAGATGATCTCCCAGCCAAATCTCATTACTTGTATAATAGTGTCATGGTAACAGTAACTGCATGGAAGTGATTCTGTGTATAGACAGTAAAGTGCTCTGTCAAACATACGTATACATTGGGGGTATGTTTATATACGCACATGCACATGGACACATATGCTTCGTAACCACTCTTATCTGCAAATTCCAGTGCTGAAAGCCATTCTGCTCAGTGCAAATGCACTATTAATTATTTTTGGATGCAACTTGAGAGTTTTTGTTTACTTGTGTGAACTTTGAGGTGGTATCAAAGTTCCGTCTTAATGTCAGGAAAATCATTCTCCAAGTAATAAATTGATCTGTCAGAATTTTTTTTTTTACCTTTGTTAGAAATACATTGTAGACAGAAACTTCTTTATAGATTAACACGTGCTTCCTGGTGACTTTCTAAAGGAATTTTGAGGGTGCACAGTAAACTTTCATTAGGAAGTTATAGTTTCCTGTCTCACATTTACTGTGGACAGATAAGAATAATGTCTTTGTGTTAATACAGATCTGTTGGTTTGTATTCGTTTTTACTTCTGCTTTCCACTAAGTGGCTTTTTTGTTTGTTTTTGTGTGTGTTTCTCTTTCATTTTGTTTTTTTAAATTAATCAAGAAGGAAAAATATTCCCGGGGAGAACTCAAGAGCAGAAGGTAGAGTTCAGAACCAGAAAATTATTTTCTTTTATGGGACAACACCTGGCTGACCCTTTGTTGTTTGAATGTGGCCCGAAATTCTTTGTGTTTTGAGCGTAAAAGTGATGCCTGCCGTTGCCCTCTGGCGATTAGCAAGGTGAAAAATGAGCAAGTGGGAGGTGGTGGCTGAAAATGTCCTTAGCATTATCCCTCGGAGAAGCAAGCAGACAGGCAGCATCAAGCAGATGGGAGTGACAACAATAACAAGCTCAAGATCCTACCATGAGAAACGTCTGTGCTCAGCCAATGAGTTCGGCAGGGCCCATGTTCCATCCTGTGCTTCTGGCATGTCTCCTTTAAAGGACTGATTCAGCTGAAAATAGCTGTTTTCTCACTGCCTGCTTGAGATAGCTGCCTACTATCTGGTGGTGGAATGAGAGAATGTCATAGCCCAACTGCGGGGGTTTTTTTCTTGAGGTTTTTAACCTCAAGGCAAGATGTGACCTCCTAATGCTTGGAGACTTTTTAACCTCCAAGCACTTTTTCAAATAAACAGCAATTTAGTGGCAAACTGTAATTAACCTGAAGAGAAATGCATCCTGAGGTTTTGTTGTGTCTCAGTTTATGGGTCAAATGATGAATCCTGCAGAGTTATCCATGGCTTTTGAAAATATCAGTAGGACAAAATCATTAGGCTTAATTTTAAATGATGTTCAAAGATCAAAGTGAGAAAGCTCATTTAATAGAGCGGTGGCATGGTCTGTGCTTAAAATTTTTAGAGTGTATTTTTTTGTTTTTTTGATGGGCACTGGGATAAATATTTGGAGTTGAGATTTTTATTTGGTCAGTATGTGATTTCTGTTACAGTTCCTTTGTGATTTTCCCAAGACAGCTTGTTAGTGTAATGTCACTTTTCTCTTTTGTATTTATGAACAGAGGACAAAGATGCAGTTACTTACCAAGGATCAGAAACCCCAAAATGAATCAATATCTAAATCCTAAGAATTTTCTAAGTCTTTTCTTGGGTTTTGTTCTTTAAAGTAATTTGAAATCAACTCTGGTGCACAAGCGTGTCTGAAGATAATGAAGCAGCAGGTATTTTAAATGACTGTTCACCTTTCTAACAGAAAGAACAAGAGGAAACTGGTGGTGGGAGAGAAGAAATCTAAATTTCACTCAGTGATGTTTACTACCTGAGAATTCTCTCCCAAGCTATTTATAAAATAATAGGTTTGCTTTATACAGCTGAAGGAATTCAGAAAACATTTAAGCTGTGACTAAAACCAGCCAGTTAAGAGTTTTTCCCTTTGGTTCTCGGGAGGAATGGGGATTGAGGGAACTGACAATGAAACATTGCTAGTTTTCTGCAGGAACATAGCTAAGAATTGATATTTTAAATGAGGCGGAAGGGAATTAAACCCAAATGCAAACTTACAGTGCCATTACCCAAGTGAAATGTATGGAATGCATTACTCTGGGAGAACTCCTTTCTTCTTGCCCCTCACCCCATCCTCAAGTCCTTCAGCTCTGCAAAGGTGAGCTCAGAAAAGCTGGGAAAGATGGTAGGAAAAAGCCAGAGCTGGAAACTCTGAAGACAGGCCTTTGGAAGGGGATCATACTAGTTCCCAAGGCCACACAGCATCAGGAATTTCCATAACAGTAAAAGAATTTACAATGTGCAGCTTATACATAAGTAGTTCTTGCAGCCTGTAAAACTCTGTGTGTTTTTCCAGTAGTGAGGCCTGGTCCCTGGTCCTGCAGGTATCCCTGCTTGGCTGCAGTGCCTGGGAAGCTGTGCTACTGTAATCCTGGGAGTCCAGTGCTGTGTGAGATCCTGAGTGCTGTACCCTGAGTGTGGGGACACAAATTTGAAGACTTTGTAATAGATATCAAGGATGGCATGAAGCTGTGCATGGTATTTGCATGTGCACTTACATCATCCTTCTGAATATCAATATTATCCACATTCTGTTCAATGCACTTTTTTTTTGTTGTAATGCATGTTTACTTTTTGATAACTGATGAGTGTGTTTAGCAGGAAAAAAAAAAATATGGCTACATCGAAGTAATTGTAGTAGATGTGATAATAAATTCTCCTGTACTGTTTTGCTATATCCAAGAATGTATTAAAGGTAGGAAATATTTGACATGAATATGTTTTTCCATTTGTAGAACTGAAGAAATTGTAATCCTGGTTTCACATCTACTCTGTGCCTGTCTGCTCCTGATGATAATGGTGATGCCAGCTGCTTAGGAGATCTGCATGTTTGGCCTGCAATGTTGTAAAGGTCACACTAATATTCAGTGACATACTCAGTACTGAACCCTGGAATCTTATTTCCAGAGCTCTGTTTAACTCCAAGCCATTTTGCTTGTGTCACTACTTGTTCCCGGCTGAGTGGAGCCTTCTCTTCAGTAGTTCTGTCAAAGAACTCCTGCCTTTTCATGTATGTTATCTAACTTGGTCTTCTCCTTCAGAAAAGTTTCCTCTTCTTTGGTTCTAATACTAGATTTTCACTTGAATCTTTGCATTAGATAGGGTTGTTAAAAAGGATTTAGATGGTCCTTGCAGGATTATTTTAGTCTGTATTCGTGCTCTAGTATGAGTCTTTCTTTGCAGAAGGCTCAGCTCTTTCCTTAGAAGGTTCGAGCTGAAGCAGAATATGTCAGCCTTGACAAGATGCACAGGAGTTGATGTTTTCTGCTGGCTGGGCTTAATTCTTCCCTCTTGGCTTCAAGAAAAACAAACCCTAAACCAACCCACCACAAGCAGATAAAAGGGCATAGTCTCTTGTCATACACTTATGATTTGAAGGTGGCAGAAGCAATGATCCTTCGTTAGCCTATGTTGAGTATGAGTCCATGCTGTTCAGTAGCTTATATGCTTTGTAGTGAGCTGTAATTCTATGGCTGCAGAACAGAAAAGTTTTTCAGATGGAGTAATGTGAAACAAGCTTTATGAGGTTGAGTGTAAGGAATTGTTTCCAAATTACGTTAGGAAGGCATATAGAATTGCTTTCGAGAGTGTTCTCAAAAAAAAAAAATCATTTAGAATACTGAAGTGACAGACAACTTCCAGGTTTTCTTTTTTTTTTTTTTTCCCCCCCTAAATATCACCCTTTTGAAATGAAAGCGCAGTCAGTTGTTTCAATGATTAAATCTGAAACTGCTTAAAGTCTCTGGAATGACTTTGTATTAGGAAAAGTAAGTCATGCATGGGTAAGTTCCTGCCTGTTCTCAAGGCTTGTTTTGGATTGCTCACATTGATAGCTTCATTAGCTGTACTGCTGGTAGTAATTTGCCTGCAGCACATGCTAGTTTGAACGCTGTTGAAACTCAAGGCTGTAGAGGATAGTGACTGCTGGAAGCATTGAGTCAGTTTGTGGGGTGGAGGTGCTTGTTGGTCAGAATGGGAAAAACTTTGCTGTGTTTAAGAGCATTACACAGATTGGAAGATGCTGGTATGATGGCTGTTGTAGGTGAATGTTTTCATTCAAAGACAGTGTTTTGAAAATGTCATTTTTAAGTCATCTTAGGGGTTTTTCTCATGGCAGAAGAACATCTTGCAAACATTTTTTCCGCAGTAATATGAGACAGTATTTCATTGTTCACAGCAATTTTGAATGTAGCTATGATGCCTTCTGTAATACAATTAAGAACACAATAATTTTGATTTTTGCCATTCTGTCATGAATTTTTCAATGGAACTGGAAGCTAGAAGTGAATGATATCCTGTTGAGTTTGCTTTTTGGGTATAGGAATGCAAAGAAGCACTAGGGCATGTAAAAATGGTATATGTAATTCCATTTCAGCTTTTGTTTATGATTTTTTGTTACATAATTAAATTCCATTGCCTTGGACTTATCAGACTGTCAGGTTTTGAATCAGAGTAGTCCTATATGTAGTTTGAAGTATGCTGGAAAAAAAAAGAGGGGAGATAAATCTCAGTTAACAAAAAATCTGATACCTGATCCTGCCTTTAAATGTGTTTAAGTGATGTATTCATTTTGAGCATGGCCTTGCTTTTGATAGTTTTTTGTCCTGTGGTTTATTTTTCAATTGCTAAAGCTATTCCAGATGCTACAAGTGTCAAACAGACAAAGGAGTGATTCTGATTGACTTAAATTCAGGTTATTGATTTAAGGGGCCAGCAGCAGCATAAAAAAACGTTATGTATTTAATGTGTCAACTGACATATCAAGTCTTTGAGTGGTGTCATTTTTATGACACAATATTTAGCATGATTTGAATTAAAAATCCCTCTGTTTTTAATCCAAGGTAAATAGAAGTGTTTGTAAATATTAGTTAAAAAATAATTCAGAAGAGAGTATTGATGGTCAGGTTCTGTTACAGGGATTTGGTCCCTAAGCACCAGTGTGTCCCCCAAAATGTATCTTTTCAAAATCAGGTTGTCAGCTTTATGTTTGAGAGAGAGTAAAACAAAAAGAATGATTGATAGGAAACTAGGTCATGACTTCAACACAAGAATCAAAGTCCTTTGTGGAAAAAGTTTTTCACTGTTGCATATATTCCTTTGCTTGTCAGGTATGTTTAGGCAAAGATTATTTTCTTTCCCTTGTCTTTGCACTAGGATTTTTTTGCCCCGTTTGTATTCAGTCAGAGGTGAGGCCATTAGCATTACTACCCACTGAATCGCTGGGCTAAGGACTCAAGGGTACAAAAATAAAGTACAAAATTAATACAGTATTTTAGATATTTTTTCTAAACTTTTTCTAAGATTGATCGTTGTTTATCCTAAGAGTCTGTTGTTTATGAATATGTTTTGTATGAGTGGTCTGTAAACTGAAAGCTACTATATACATCTTGTCCACCTGAGGATTTCTTGATTAGATGAGCTGTAAACCTTGAAGTAAAGGTCTTTGTGTAAAGAGTCAGGCAGCACGGCCATTGCCAAGTACAGCTTACACTGGAACTCTCTCGTTGTATGAAAAGGGTTTTTGAAAATCTACTTAAGTGATGGAAGCTTTTTTTAATTGCATCCCTACCCCCCAAAGATTCAGTTAAAATAAAAGAGATGTCTTTAGGTTTAAAAAATGAAACCATTAAACTGTGAGCGTAATGGTTTAAGACACCCCCCCACCCCCAGTTCCCCCCAACACCACACACTTTTAATTAAGTCACTATGTTGTTTCCAGATGGGAGAAAGGATGACTCATTTGATGGCTTGGAATGATCTCTATTTTGTATTCAAAAAGTAAAACTGAAATTCAAAAGACTCACTTAAGGTTGTGCATTAGTACCTGCGTCATAATTGCAGGTACTACGTCAGTTATCAAAATAAAATGGTTCTAGATGGAATATTTTTTTTGGTCAAGTTAATTTCTGGAGTCTGAACCTAACATTTTAGGTTTAAACAAGTTCTAACTGTCTAAAAGCAGGGTTTTATCATGGGAAAAGCCTGGCTTCCCCCAGGAAGGTGTACTTACATCTACAGTACCAACATAAGAGGTACCAGAGTAGGAAGCAACCTGAATCAATGCAAGGCACTGTACTGGGAATCAGAGAACTTTTGTTTATAGATCTGCTGGTATTTAGCTGTGTGGTTATAGGCAAAAAATTGTTAATAATTGTTCTTGCATCTTTATTGTTTTTCTATTGAATACTACAGTGTAGAGCATCTTTTTGGCTTACACAAATTTTGGTTGGAACCTTGACTGTTGGTATCATAGAAACTGTTCTCTCTGGCAACAAATACTGAGCATGGAATACTGAAAGCTGCTGCAAAGCTGCAGCTTTGCTGTTGGAACATAGGGAAATACCTGGAAGTAAGAATTTGCTTCTGTGAATAGCACAGAAGTAACTGTACACTGCTGCACGGGCTATTTATTTATTTTAAATCAAAAGTTTATTTTTTTAATTGCATCAAAGATGCAGGAGTTTCTCAATTCTTTTTTTTTTTTGTTAGACTCTAAGGAAAAGCTTCACAGCTTTTACTCTGTCTTTAACCTTTGAGGGTGGTGAAACACCTACGTGCAGTTTGTTGGGTTATCTGACAGTTGAATGTTTGTGAAGTGCAGTAGAAGAGCAAAACCGTAAAAGCCCCCATTAGATGTTATGACTTTGATAGACGTAGAAAAATGTCTGTTAAATGCAGTTTAAAGAAGCACCGTGTGAAGTGTTTATTGTGCCCTGAAACTGAATTTTTGCATTAGTGATGGTATATTGAACTTACTTTTCACTCTGTGCCTATGGTTATAATGAAAGCTTTAAATAAAACCTTTCAGTAAGTATGTGTGTTCAGTATATGTGTCACGGTTTTATTCTTTGACTCTTTGGCCATGTTGCAGCTAAAGGAGCAGGGGGGACATTTGAGAAAATGATGAATATTTCCTGAGTGAAAATGAGATGTTGTTTGGAATGTCTAGAAAGACAGAGTAAATCTCTTCTGTTTCCAGCACACTGTCAACTGGATTGAGTAATAAATTCTTCCGTCAACAGTAGGTTTACAAATGCTGGGAACAGTAATGTTCAAGTCCTGTACAGAGAGTTAAGAGCTGAGACTTGTAAGTGAACTGAAAGGGCCGTGATTCATTAAAATGTGAGTGAAGTCGAGGTCCGCAGGTGAGAACAATATTCTCTTGTCATGTGCCCTTTCAGCACAGCGTGGTCATTCATCATTCTGCTCGTGGCTGGAACCACTGTGGTAGGAGCTATGTTTTCCTTCTAGGCATCTTTTTTCTCCCACACCCCTCCTATCCCCACCCCCCTAAATAGCAGTGCAATTTCTCTCAGGTATTTGCTTCTACTTTTCTTGTTGAATCTTCCATAAATCTTTATCCGTCGGGTCAATTACAAGTCATTACTGAAATGATTCCTTATAGGCTTCGGTAAAGTTAATATTATGAAATTCTGAACAACTCTATCTTGTTTTCTGTCTTGAAATCTTCCTTCTGGCTGGCAAAGTGGTATAAATGGCCCCTGGGGCTGGAGGAAGAGCAGAGCTCAAGTAAGAGTGAAAATGCTGGCCAACTTGTGACTTACCCACTCCTTGCCAGTGCAGCGTGGATGGTCAAGTACTCATGAGTGCAGTGTGTGTCTTTATATACTCCTAGTTACACCTCTTCTATTTTTAGTCTATTCACATATAAAATAGAACAAAATGTTTTCCTGTCTCTTGTTGAAGTAACCAGTTCCCTTAAACCAAACTTTATTGTGGTTTTACGGGTGAAGGGGGTGGTGCTTCCTGGCCTTGCTGGCAGAAATTTTCCAAGTGCCCAGTTCACTAGTTGGTGTGATTTAATAGGGAGAAAAAGACAGGACTCCTCTTAAAGACTGATTTTTAATTGGCTTTACAATGGATTCCTATGGACTTCATCCCCATCAGTACTACTCCATTAGCTCACTACTATAATTTAAAAGCAGACAATTATAATCATAGCTAAGTAATTGCATTTAGGCATTTCAGCATATTTTGATTCTCATGTTAGCAGTTTTCAGACCATGCATCTCACTTAGGTGTCATTTCTAGCCTTTTTACAAATGAACTGACAGTAACTTAAATGATTCCTTTCTATAAAACATAAGTGAAAATCAATAATGTAATCTATGAAGAATATAAATGTAGCAGCATTCAAAACAATGTAGTGAGTAGGAAATCGGTTCTTGTCCATTTCTGACTGAGAATATAATAGTTTCCTATACAAGTTGATATCTTCAGATTTACTGGAATGAAAACCAAGAAACAAAAATATTTGGTAGAATTAAATGTCAGCATATCAGCTCCTGAAGTCTGTATGGTACAAGATGGCAAACTAAGGCAGAGATCAAAGGACTCCCTTCTCATGTAATGGACCATAGATAAATCAGAAGTATTTAAAAAGTAGAGCTGATAAATGTTTTTTCTTGGTGCGATTGTTACTAAGAGGTCAATAATAGATCATCATATTTGTAAAAGGAACATGGTATCTGAGCAAGGACTCATTTTCTGCCCAGAAGAAGAGACAAGTTTGAGGTTGCAAGGAAGGGTTTTTCTTGATATGACGAGGAAACTGATGCTTCATAGATAAGTTGGAAGAGCAGGAAAAAGGGTGTAATCTTAGTCATGGGAGAGCTGTTTCTGAAGCTTCCTGGCCCGTCTGCTCCTGTCGTTTCTTGGCGTGTGTGAACCTGCCAGCTGAGCGCTGAGACTGGAGCCCTTAAAAACCTTGGTACAAAACTTGTGTACTCTGCACATTTTCTGAGACTCATTTCCCAGGGAGATTTTGTAGTTTCAAAATCTGTTTGGATGGAAATTTGGTTCTGGTTACTTGAGATTAATAAATCTCTCCTTATTCCAGCTTCCCTGATGTGCCTCAAGATGGTGTTATTAGGTGGATATTGAGTGCTGGTGTTGACATGCTTTAAGTGTGTAGTTCTTTATGATAGTGTGACAGTGATTTAGAAGAGACTCGAGCCTATTTTGTGTTCTCTGTAGTTTTGGTGTTGGGAGGTTTTCCAGCAAGGGTTTATGGTGAAAACTTGTACTGCTTAATTTGGAAAAGCCCAGATTATTGCAAACTGCGCTTTGGTTGCATTGGTATCAAAACTGTAATATTAAATAGAGCACAATTTTTTTGTATTTTTTTTTTACCTTTGGAAGGCTTCATATGTATGAATGAACTAGTGTCTTGGAGTGGCATAAGGTAGCCTCATAAATATAAACCAAAGTACTCCTAGGTTGCAAATGTGTCTTCAGATCATTTTCCATTTACGGAGAAATAACAGTTGCTGTGACTGGGATGCAGTCAGTATCCTAACACTGCACTGCAAATCACTCTGGCTTTTGTAGAAATCTTATGGATGAGAGTGAGAGCAAAGGTTTATAAAGTGCCCTGTCTCCTGAGTTGCTGGAATGAGACTGCACCTGCAGCCCCTTGCCCCTGCCATCACCCCAGCCTACCCTGGAATGTTTCGGTGCTCCAGCGGGACTGTTGCCATCTTCACCCTCTCACCTCAGCCTTTAAATAGTGATTTATGTGGTGTACCCTGTGCAGAAACTCTCACTAAAACACTGAAGGAGGAGGACGGGGGTTTGTACTTTTGAGAAAGACACTGGTTGCTATCATCAGATGCAACTTCTCCCTTGAGTTCAAATGTTTAGTGTGATGACTTCAGGAAAGGGATGAATGGCTTAGGTTACCTGGTTGGCAGGTTTTCTAACAAACTTTCAGTGAAGTATAGCTGGGTTTTTTTGTTTCCTTGCTTGTTTGTTTGTGGTGGGTTTTTTTGTTGTTGTTTATAAATAAAAAAATACTAGAAGGAAAGGGAATTTTGGTATTCCACTGCAAGAGCTCTCAGTAATGGAAGAGTTAGTCTGTCTAGTGTGACAAACAAGGGTATAGCTGGTGTTAGAACTCAAACTTGCATGTTCATTTAAGTAAAATCTCGATAGGTAGAAGCAGAATGCTTTGTGGTGTGTGCCCATGAATCTTCACCCTAATAGGGAAAGTGTGCAAGTTCCTCACTACTTCATGTAGGACCTATGTTGCAGTTTATTTTCACTGTGGTGTACACAGGACTGTTTTTCTAAACACCAAATTGTTATGTTCTAGGCTAAGTCCCACTTGTTTGTTTCACAGTTGTAGCACAAGTACACAACTTTCATTTTTAGTGTATCCCTTTTTCTCCAGTTGATGTTGTAACGTGTCTTCATTCTGTAAAAAGTTCCTTTACCCCTTGTCACATCAGCGTGACAGATGATGTCATCTTGAAACCTGGTCGCTATTTTCAATCAAAGATAATTTTGTATGAAACTTCAATAAATCATGCTTAACTTACTGAATTAATAGTGTTTACTTTAATACTTCAGCTTTAATGTTTCTTTTCACTGTAGCTTATTAAAAACTGTACTGACTTATCTGAAAATATAACGGTGTTTTAATATTTAAATCCTTGTACACCTTTTCTGATTTTACAAGAGTTGAAGTTAAACTATGATTTCCTATTACCATACATCATTATTGGTATAAGAACGAGCTCTTGTACTCATTCTATAATCCTAGTTGGATTTTTTTTCTTTGCTTTTCAGTGGCATATGTAACAGGCACTAAATGAATGAACACGTTGCCTTTTGGTGGTAGATAATAATTAGGAAGGTGCCTCAGAATATTTCTGGAGTTGAATGTCAAGAGATTTTCTTAAGTTTAGCATGCTGTTTTCTAATTTTCTGTGAGCTATACAGCCCTGTTCTACTTAGAACACTTAAAGAATGTGGTCTGCTAAGAACAGATGGTGTCATTTAAGTTTTATACTGATTCTACTTAACTTTTAAATGAAGTCCTTATGCTTTTAAATGTTTAGTTAAGACTTACTGATTGTTGGCAAATTGAGAAAAGTTGGTCACAACTGATTACCTGTTTAGAGACTGAAAGAGGTAATTGTCTCAGGTTTTAAAACTTTGTAGTCATTAACATCATTAGTGGATTCCTGTCATCTTCCAAAGGAAACAGTGAAGTTGGTTCATAAGCTGGGCATCATAGGTAGACCCAGGCTTTTCCAAAAGGCAGGAAGTGGTAAAACATGCATGTGGTTTTCTTTAGTTAGGAAATTAACTCTGATTCTCCACCAGTGAAGCTGATAAAAATGAGAACTCACTAATGTATGTGTTCTACTGTGACACTGTCAAAACAAATAGTTGGAAAGTACAAAAGTGATATGTTTTTGTCAGCTGTTTCCCTCCCTTTATGCAGCTACAGGAGCTGTTTGCATGAACTGCCTTTCATGTATTTCCCAGGTTCCGAAGTTAGCAAGAATATTGTTCATTGTTTACACTCAGTATTTGCTTGACAGCTGCAATAATTTGGATAGTTTTTCCATTTAGATATCTATTAAAATTCTCTTCAAAAAAAACCCCACATCATCATAACCAAACCCTCAGAAATTCTGAATGTACAACAGTAGGCGAGGAGGAGAATGAATAATTCCAGTATAACACTCCGTAGTATCCATGCGTTCCCGAGTGCAATGCAGCGTACACCCAGTTGCTTTCCCTGTGAGGTTGCGTGTAGCAAGTGTTGTGATGGAAGGAAGGGTAGGGCTGCTTGCCAACAGTCATTCCTGCTCTTCTAATACGGAGTAGGAAGAAATTTTTGTTGTTTCTTCTCCCTCTCAAAACTTACCCATCATGATTAAGACATTGCAATTCCTGTTTCCCCTGCCAGGCTCAGAAGAGGCAGGACTTACTGTGTGTTCCCTAGCGTGCTTCAGTGGAAAGAGGACTTAACCAAACTCAGTTGTGTGGGCAGTAGAAGGGATTATGGAGTGCTCCCACAATTGTTTTTGCTGTCAGGGCTCTAATCTCTGTCAGGGGAAAACAGTCTATCAAACTGCTGTGAATTATTTCCAAAGGGATCAGGTGCTCCCTCCCATCATCCTGAATTTGTATTTCAGCTGCTTTTGTAACTCGTGGAACTGCAGAGGAATTCAGGCATAGCCTAAAAATTGCCTTGGTCAATGAAATCTATCTGTCAGTGCAGTTCTGTGTGCCCCAAAGTGTAAAGCTGCTGCCTAAAGGCTTTCTGTCTGCAAAATAACTCTGCTTTTTATTTTTTTGACACCACCAGTTGAGCACGAGTAAGGAATGCTGCTGTCAGGGGGGTTCTCCCCTGTTTGTGGTAGTTCTGCTCATTTCAGATTTGGGTGAGAAATGCATTAGTGACATCCTTGCTCACGGTTACTAAATAGGAACCTGTGTGTTTGGATGTGTCATCTGAAGGGCTTGCAAATGTATGTGTTGCTTTGTATTACCAAAGACTTCTTGGAAAATTTGCATTAATAGCAATAAGTAGAGAGTTTATGCCAGTATGAGGTAGAAAAAATTACTTTGGGTGGCACAATACGGATCATTTTCTTGAAATGGCCTTTGTGTGGTTTTTCCACTTAAATGGTCTTTGATGAGATGGGTGTCCTTGTGTACCTGCCAGTATGGTGAGATGACTTGTGGATTTAACTTGGCTCAGCCTGTTAGATGGGAACTAAAGGCTATGCTGCTAATGAAGAAGTGATTCCACTTAAGGAGATGCAGATGTGCTATGAAGTCTCAGTGAAGCAGCATGTTCTGTGTTGTTGGTTTGTTTAAATAGAATATGGTCTCCTTTTGAAATATCCAAATAACCTTCATCAGCTTCAGGAAAGTAATGAATTGACATAACCAAAGGGCAAGAAATATTGATTCAATCTTCAATAAGAAAAACTCAATAATGAAATGTAGCCTTCTATTAATGTGTAAATTAAAAGCAGATGCTAAAGATGAATGAATGCATGGATTAATATTGGGGTTTGATGTCAGAATTTATGTTGATGGGAAATGGAGGAAATGTACCCTTACAGAAATATTTTGTAGCGGTTGTTAACACCTTATATTCTTTCTAATGCTTTACTGTTTCATATACTGTAGTATAAATATGTAAGCTGTTAACAGCAGGATGAACATTCAGCAAGTTGAACAACCACCTGCTCCCATAACCGAATCATAATTTAAATTCCCCCTGCATTTCCCAGGTTTGAACACTGACAGGGGTTCAGATTTACAATGCAAGACATCACACCTAACTTTAGTGCAGTGCTTACTGCTGCTTGCATGCTGCATGGATCCTGTTCCACTGCACGTGGATTTTGATGTAAAACACCAAGTCCAAGACAGTGTGTAATAGGGTTGGGCATCAAAGGAGCAGAAAAGAACAATTCTCTTGAAGTTATTAATTCTTAAGTACTCAAATAGTGCAAGAAATTCCACCCCATAGGTGTTGGTAGGACCAAGAAAACTATTCCAAGAGCTTCAAGTAGCAGCAAGGCTGAGCAATTCCAATTTTCATTGTCTCCTAATCCTTGCAGTTGATACGGCTGATGGTGCTTGTTAAGTGCTTGTTACTCTTAAGCAAATATGTTGTGAATATAAGGAGATATTCCTTTCAAGAATAGTAAATACATTAAATACTTGAATAGAAATGAACTGTAGGCTGATGAAAAACCAACAAACCCTACCCCTCTGCCAAAAAACATCAAAATGCTTAACTGGTTTACATAGAAGTTATTTAGAGCTTTGAAGCACTGGAGTTAGCAAGCTTCTTTGACAGTAGGCTCTGAAGTACAACAGTGCAGTAATGTCACTTAGAGTGAATAACCAACTTTGCAGCAGTTACCGTTCTTTTGAGAGTTCAGCTATTTGGGACTTCCATGAAATCAGCAGTTGAGCATTATCTCTGTTTAGTGGGCCCAAATTTGCTAGTCATTTGAGAGAGGGTATGTATCCTGTATTTGTTAGACAAATTTCTACGCTTTGAGCCACAATTTGACTTAAAAAACTAAAATATCTTTTCGGGCTCTTTTAATGACACTTCTCTTTGTCTAGTTTAGAGGTTTTTCCTCTGTTCTGGTTTCAAAGGGTTGTAGATTGTTGTTTTGTGTCCACCTCAGACTGCTGTGTCTTGCTTTTTCATGAACTCATCATCGTTAAATTGGTGGGAGCAGAGTACAAATGTCCAAGTAGGCAGTAAAATCTAATATTTAGTTGCACATTGTCATGAAGAACCAGGTAGAGACATGAACAGTTAATGCTGTGGTTGAGCTGTGCCTAATAAAATAATGATGTGTGTGTAAGAGTTCGGTGACTACTTAAGCCACATTGAAAACTTTTTTTTTTAACCTACTTTGAGGTCTTTCCATCTATGCAAGGAGGAGTCATCTGGTTTGGAGTGGATGAGTGTACCAGTAATCTGATAGCATCAGTTTTCACTTCTGGTTCCTTCTTTTAAGCATGAAGTGTAATTATTGTACTTCTGGCCAAGTAGCTCCTACGGACATTTATGTCTTGTATCTAAGGGATCCTATCCTGGTATTGGAGTGCCAGGATGATCTAGATCAATTTTTTCCATCAATCCATCTTTCACAGAGGAAATGTGCATGTAGGGAACACAACCCTAATATATATATCATTTCAGGCTGACTGTATTTAGAGAACATTTAGAGATAACAAAACTAGATCTCATGGTCATGGGGCAAGCATCTGTCTGGTTTGCTAATCCATTGGAGATAAACCAGCATCTAAGATAGGAATGGTCAGACTAAAGGCATGGAGAAACAGGATTTGCAGACATGCAGAAACCAGCCTGTGGGTTCTTGGCAGTGCAGAAAGGTGATTGACTGCTGTCTGAAGGTATCATGCAGGCAGATTTTCTCCATTTTCCTGATCTTTAGTAAGAATTGTTAGTTAAATTTACGATTGGAGTTCTAAATGCTGATGTGTTGCATTTGTGGATTCATTTACTAGAGAGGCTTGAGCTGCTGCTTCAGTCTCTATCATCTCTTTGTGCAGTGGCAGTTATTGTACTTTTTACAGGGAATATAGTGTTTTGTCACTTCTTCCAGCTAGACTGTGTTTGAGAAATACGTTGTACTTTTACTGTCAGAGGTACCTTACCCTTCCCTGAAGACTGTTTTGTCTAACATATATTACCTACCTGACTAGAGGAAATTTCCACATGTCTTTTTTCTTTCAACTTCAGTTAATACAGGGTAAAGCACAAATCAATGAGAAACATTGTAATCCTAAAAGAACTACTAAGGATGAGATTTAATGAAAAGTTAAGGGACAAACCCTAAAATCCCTACAATACTTAACTGTTGATTGATTTACTTTGTTTCTAAAACATACAGCTGACGTGTTACTGCTGGGATGAAAGCAAAATTAAAATGAAAAAAGGCAATTTTGGACATGTGATCTTTGTATTGCTGATGCGCTGTAATCCATAAGAATGCCAATTCTATACACTTGAATCCATGTAATCCTGTGCTTTGCAGCTCTTCATACTTGAGATGGCTTTTCAGATATTTCAGAAGAACTACAAGATTCATATTCATGGTTAGTTGTATTGCTTTTATTAAGATAATATTTAGAGCTTCTAATGAAGAATGGAGTACCATATATTTTCAATAAAAATATGGTTTGTGTCTCAAGGAAATGAATTCAGGAAAAAGCCAAAGTTCTCAAGTAAGCTTTCCCATCATCTGCTTCACCGAGAAGGGTCTCGTTCCTTTCGGCTTGAAACGTCAGTCCTGTGTTGATCTGATTAATTACAAAGGGAACATCATGATTTTTCAAGCTGCCCAGTTGGCATTAAGTGTCATCTTCTGTTGTGTGGAACTCCTGAAGAAATGCTGCCAGGTTACAGTGCTCAGCAGCAGTGACACCACTTTGAGTATGTCATGCTTGGCAGTTTTCTCGCGTGGCAGCAGGATCAGCCCTCTTTGTGTTCTTGCAGGAGGTTTCCTGTTCAGGTGTGCTCTTGCTCGGAGACTGCCCTTAGTCATGTGTGCAACCTTTAGTTAGGAGCTGAAGTTATTGCAGATACACAAAAGGTTGAATGTTGCAGCAGTGACTGCTCATACTGTGTGGATTCACTTAGTAAGAAACGTGGCTCATCCGATCACATGAAGTTTGGAAAAGCTTTCTTATTTTTTTAATTGAGAGTAGGAATTCCTCAGTGAACATTTTCTGTGTGATTCCTTGTGTCAGCAGCAGACTCAGTTCTTACAGAAAGAAACATCAATGTAATTATAGGCCAGAGGTGCAAATGACCCTTTACCTTGGGAGAAACAGGCTTCATCTGTCAGGTAGAGCATTTAACTGTCCCCAAGGTACTGCAAATGTTTGCAGCCAGTAATGACAGCTAATCCCCACTCTTCCAGTCCAAAGGATCCACGGTACTGGTTACCTCCTAAGTCTCTTTACGTCCCTCCAGGTGGTCGAGACCCAGAATGCTGACCTAGGCAGTCTCAGTACTGTGCTAAGATGTGTGCAGTTAGAGTTCAACTAGACTGCGGTGTAATTCTCTGGTCTTCATTGTGCATAAAACATTCATAATTGAGATTACTGTATTAATAAAATGATTTGTATTAATCCTTTCCAGTTAATGGAAACCAACTATAAAATGGTTGTCAGGTTTATTTATAAAGCTGTAGGTGTGATACAGCTAATATAGAAATTTGTATGCTGTCAAAACAAGACTCCAGTTTTGATTGCAACCTTTAGAGATATTGGAAGAAAAATCCTTACCATTCTCTGTAAGTTGATAAATATCCCTTAAATTCAAATGTCTTTTCTGGAAGTGAATTCCAATGGATTTTGGATTATTAAAGTGTGTAAATAATACAAAACAAGTACCCCATACTCTTAACATATGAATGTTACGTTTCATTTTTGTTTCATCCATGTATAATTTTAATAAGGGATTCCAAGTAGAGGACTCACTCACCAGAATACAGAGTGCCATTTGCATCCAGGATCTTGCTTCTGCTCTAGAAATGTTAACATGCTCACTGTAGAGCCTGCTGCTCGAATTTTCATGCCATGCTTGGTTGTCATGCTTTGCATATCCCCAGGATAAAGAGAGGGTGTAGCTTGTCGTGTGTGGACCTATTATGTCTGAAGACTTTTAGTTAGGCAAATATAAGAAAATAATATAACTTTTTAGAGGAGAAGAATTCTTTTTTTTTCATCCAAAGGAATGCTAACAGTATCAGCCCAGATACTTTAACTTACCAGATCACTTCTATTACTTGATGAAACCAGTTATGAAGTTAAAAGGATAGAGTAAGTACTGTGATTATTGAAATTCTCCAATATGAATTATTTGCTGCAGCCAGTGTGTCTTCATTTATAGTTTATTTAATGGGGAGGGGCAAATCATAACAGCTATGGCAGTACTTATCAGTAATCCTGAGAGGTGTCCAACTATCTCCTTTGGTTCCTGGAAGTTGTTAGAGGTGATGGAATCCACTCGGCATTGTTCTATTACATTCAGTACTACTGTATAGCCTGTATAGGCAAGTCTCTTGGTTTGACATTGGAGTCTTCCCTTGGCAAGTGGAGTTCCTGTTTGTTGTGTTGTTGAGATAGTTGATGTGGGTATGGGAAAAAAGTTAAGCTAGATGCCCAAAGTAGTAGTGTACTAATGTCTGGTTTATATTCAGATATTACTGTTGTGGGGACAGATCTAATGTTTTTTTTAAGATCTGTGTTAAGTACAACATATGTTGTGAAGATCATAAACTTTAAAATGTTTTCAGTTGGGTGTGGTAATTTTAGTGTTTTTGTATACAAAGAGACAGTCAAGAGATAGTATGGACTTTCACTAGCTCATGTAGTGGTTTATTCTGGCCAGAGCACTGAGAAACTTGACATCAGGCCAGACCCTGTGCCATACAGGCCTGGAAGCCCTTTTCTGAGGAAGATGTAGTGTAACTGCTCATGGGTGTTGGGCCTGTGCAGGCTCTGCCACACAGACGTTCATGTTCCTATTGAAGATAGAACTATTTTTGGATAAACACACTGACACCTTAAATAAAGAAAATAAATACTGTGATTTAAAAATAAAAAAGCTCAGCATTAGATCCATTTCTTTGCGTAAAGTGGTGAGGTAATATTCCTTCCTAATAAAAGCCTCCAGAACCCTAAATAGTTCAGTATTTGGTTGGGATGTATTTCACATACTCTGGGTTTATGTCCTAAGGCTGTTCTTGATACACAGTTTTAGGAAAAGAACAGGACACATTGATGCATAACCCCAGCAAACTGGGAAATTATGCCTTTAGAGATCTCAAAGCACAGAGTGCTATCAGTAATCTTTCCATTAAATTCATTTAAAAGAAGCTTTCATAGCATTGTGCACATGATTTTGATCCTGGTTGCCTGAAGAAGCTGCTTGCTCTGCATTAGCAAATGATGTCTTTTCTCAATCCCAAGTGAGTTTATGGTGGATGGAGTAGCACCATCACCTACAGCAGCAGGACATACCCGCGTGATGATGGGCTTGGTATTTCAGCACTGGCTAATGGCAGAAACTCCAAAGGCAGACCTGTGGTTTGCAGGAGGGATCACTGTTTTTTGTTCACTTAAGAGCTCTTTTAATAACTTTGGACTACATGAAATACGTTTATTTGCAGAGGGAATGACCAGTTGATACTGGCAGTAGAGGATACCCTTATTTCCTTTCCTTTTGTTATGCTTTCTAATGACTAAGGAGACAGACAGAAAACCTCCCACCTTGAAATGCTTAACCAGATTTCACCAAGTCTTTGTGTAGGTCTGAGGAGGAAAAAACCTCATCTTAACCATTTAATTGGTTAGGCTAGGTAAAGTTTAATGGAAAGGATAGTAGTATATAGATAGGTACAGATTCTATGTATATCTGTTAAATATTATCTAATACCTTTGCAATAACAAATAAAATACCCTGATCATGCCTTGGACATATCTGCTGCAGTTCAGAATGTGAAGATGTTGCAATACAACATCTGGCATTCATTTCACTCCTTAAAGGAATGGAGGTGAGATGCGAAAGCCTTTGGCCAAAGGTTAACTTGCTCCTTTTGTATTGTATCGTGTTTAAAAGGCGAAGGAAAAAGTTTTCTTGTGAAGCTCAAATTCAGCAGTATTTTGTCTTCTAAAAAAAATTGAGATACGTTTTCTTTAAGGTGCATTATTTGTCTCTTCTATTGTACTGAACCAGATCTCTCAACTTCCCCTAGAAGTTCCTGCAGCAGGGGCTGATGTTTGGTATGTTGTACGCACGTGTGCCAGTACCAGGCCATGTGTTGTGGAAGGGTGACTGGTGCTGTGGACAGGACTGTATTCTTCAGGGTGTTTTGGTGGGATCCAGTCAAGATGCTTTTCTGTGTGCAACGTAACACTTCAGGCGTGTCTTGTTCCTGCACCCTGTGTACTGAACACTGCAAATCCTGCTCTTGCAGATCAAGACAGCGTGCTGGGCTGCAGAGTGGGAGGAAGAAGGTGTGATGCAAGAGAGACAGAGGTGCTTAGGACGTGACTATTCTAATGGGTGTCCTGAGTGGTTTCTCATTTAGAGAATTAATCTTTTGGGTTTTATTTTTCATCTTGTGACATACTACCCCTTTTGAAACTGTGCATTGAATTTCAGCCTCGGGTATACAATAAAATTGTGGCAGAATTAAAATGATCTGTGGCAGGATTTTAAGACCTTAGCTTCTCTTTTTATTTTTTATTTTTTAAAAGGTGGATCAAGTATTTCCTATAAGGTTTCCTGGGAGCCTTATTTTCTCATTTTACTACTTTGATCAGTTTAACATTCATTTAATTCATAATGACTGCTTCCTTTATTGCTAGATTGTAAGTTAAGCGTAACCAAATTGTTTTTATTTGTGTGCTAAATTGGAATTTTAGAGATGCTTTGCATTCCTTTGCAGGGAAGGTTTGTCACATGCCACTGTAAGTTGTTAAAAGAGAGCTTATTTTAAGAACTGATGGGCCTGTTGCCCTGCCCTACCTGATTATCCCGGTGCCCCCTTAACTGCTGTGTATTGATTCCAATTAACATGACTGACATCCACCACTAAGGGTAAAGTTAATCAACTAGAGGATCTCCTGTTGTGAATTCATTTCCTCCTCTAAGCTTGTCCTGTTCAGTTGAGCATTTAAAGAGACTAATGCAGACACTGCGCAGACACGTCCAGTCTGTGCAACAAGTCTCAGCCTTGGAAACTAAAATAGCTTTTTCAAAGCTGTCTTGGCCAAGTGAAGTTGATACTCGCTTGAAAGGTGAAACAAACCACCTTTTCCTTCTACCTTGCTTCTTGATTGCTGGAAGAGGTTGCCTTTCAGCAAACGTGGTTTTCAGCTTTCCAGTAACTCAAATGAAACAATGGGAGGTTTTGTCAGTGATGGTGGCATGAATTTTTATGTTTGTCTTTGGATGTGAAACATGAATGTTTTAGAAAAATCTTTTTAGGGTCGTAGAAACAAAGGTTACTTAGGTAGAGACTTTTCCTAAGTCAGTACTAAGTATAACAGACAAAATGTTTACATTCCTAGACGGAAGTTGGTGACTGTAGTTGAAATAATTGAATATTCTACCAAGTATGAACCAATCATGCTTGGCAGCAGTATGTGTTCAGAACATGCTCAGATTGTTTGAAACAGCCATCCCTACTTAGATCACTGCATTTGGCCCTAGCTTGAACTATGAAAATTAGCAACCAAGGGCTAAAATATTTAGGTTGGCTTAAATAGTTAAGATAGAAATGGAGAAGTAATGGGAAACCTGGAATAATAATAATGAATTGATAACTATCTTGATTTCCCATGCCAATTTAGCAATTTGTAGCTGTTAGAATGTGAACTACCATCTGGCTTTATAGTTTGTTATCTCATACTAAATTACCATGACTGGTCCAGTACCTTACTGAAAATTTGTAATTGTGACAAGCAGCAAATAAAGAGAAAACACTGCCCAGCACACAGATAAGGCTGAGACTTCCCTCTGGAGGTAGGAATTGCTGGGTTTTAATAATTTCCTGGTTAAATGTGAAGCTCAGCTCCTTGTATAAACTACAAATCTGTGCTGTTTGTTTTTCTAATTGCATAGATCAATTGTACTCATGTAGGCATGATGCTTAATTACTGTAGGACCTGATCTGTCAGTGAAAATGCTGTTTTCAAGTGAGTTTTTTCTGTTACTTGAGGTTTCATAAATCCTGAGCCAAGTTTCTCGTTGTCTGGGAACCAAATCCAGAAAGCACTAACAGCCTGTTTACCATTGCTGTGGTGTTATGCGTTTTAGTTTGCTACGGCTGCTGTGTTTTTGTCTTCCTATCACATCATGACATCCACAACAGTAACAAGCATAATAAATTTATTTGTCTCGTTTGTTCTTCTTGACCATGCTTACTATGTACAACAGGTATGCAGTAAACTCTTGTGCAAGTGTTCTGAGGACCACATTACACCATCTGTCTCCAAACTGGGTCTTGCGAACCAGCTCCTCCGCTCTCCTCATTTCTTATAGAGTTATATACATTATGAAAGATTTATTACCTATGAGCAGATTTGTCTCTAACTTCCATGTGATAACTCCTGGCTGCCAAAAACCAGCTATGGAATGGTCACTTGTGTTTCAAAAGCTGGTAGAATTGAAGGTGAATTGTTTCCTTGGACTAAGTGCAGTCTTGGGGAAATCTGAAGTTTTGTTATTCCTAGTTGAAAACTGAACTAAATTGAGCAAAGACATAATTTGCCATGAAACCAGATCTGTGCCTAACCTGTAGTGGTAGGCGCATCAGCATTTGTGCATGAAACACTGTGATGAGAGGTAAGAGCCATTCCTCTTCCTGAATGGAGATCTCAATACCTGGATTTGCCATTTCTCTTCCTGAATGGAGATCTCAATACCTGGATTTCATAGCCAATCTTGCAGAAAATATCCCTGGTGCTTTGGTTGCCCTTGTTACTTGTAGCCACTGAGCAGTGAGGGTGTGAATCTTGAAGCACTGGAAATCTTTATAGTCTAGCTGTTTAGGTTTTAGCTCATGCCATGGTATTTCAGGACAGAAGGCACTGCACTGTTTGCAGTAGCTTATTCAAGTGATGTATTCCATAATAGTAGCTAACTGGGGATGATGGGTTAGCTTTTAATTTTTCCTTTTGGAGCGTGACTGAAATTATCATGGATAGCAAATTTTGATAACAGATGTTAAAATAAAGGTAGCCTTTATTGGAGCTTTCCAGTTCAGAAAGTAACTACCAGGGAACCAGAAGAAATAAGCTGGTAGTGATTGTAGGAGGAGATGTTGTTTTAGTACAAGCTTAGGAGAAAGTTTATTTATAAATTAGTAGATGTGAACACACTTGTCAGTTCCAGATTTCTCTGCATACTTGCTTGAGGGTCTATATTGCAATCAAAGCCATATTCTGCAAGAAAATTGTGCTCTCCTGTCGTATTCCTAGCATTATTAGCATTTAGGTAGGTAATTATTAGGAAATTGGGTTATCAAAGTAAACAGATTTGTGCACACATCTCCAAATTGGCCGAAAATTATCATACTTGAATTGCAATTATGAATATATGCCTGTTCAATTTTTAGAAGAGATTATTGCATCTTTGGAAACTTCCACTTAATATTTACTCCCTGTTAAACAATATATAGAGCAGGACTTGTCATGGCAAACAGTACTCTGTTTCAGAAATGCCAGTGTTCCCTAAGTGGAAGGAGAAAGACACTTGTATTTTATGATGATTATTTTGGGAGGCTGGTTGTTTTTCTTTGCTACTTGTTCTTGGCTTGCTATCAGCAGGTATATGAAATGATCTAGCATTGAAACAGTGGGAAATGGCTTTCTGTTTACTGGCTTTGATACTAAAAGCACAATCTCCTGAACTGAAAGGAGGAGTATTTTCTGTTTTGATGAATGGGTTCAGATTTCATCTGGTTTCCCATAGTTACTGGGAAGCAATTGCACAGTTAGCAAAGCAGCAAGGGGGGTATTCTGTTATTTATAGGCCCAATACCTCATCATAAAGATTTATATCAGAGTAGTTCACAAGTAGTAGGCTCTTAGAATGACATCTTTTAAGCAGAGGCAAATACAGCTGGTGGGATATTAAAGGATCTGGGCAGTCCATTGTTGAGTGCCTTAGTAGCTAGATGTGCTTTTAAAAGAAGAGAGAAAACTGAGAAGATAAATAATATGGTGATAACTTTTTTTTTATGTGGAATCAGAAAACATGAGGCAGTATGGTCTTAAAAAATAAAGTTGCATTTCTTGGTCATGTAGATTCCAAATAACTGGAATCCATGAGCCAAATGCCTACATAAAATTTATTACAGTGTAGTCAGGGTTGGGGGAGTAAATCTTTCTTCTTGTGTGTGGTTCCTTTATTTTTACATTTGACCTCTTACCAGCAGAACATGAGAGGTGAGGGGAGGGTGAAGAACTGAGAAGCAAATCTCTTACACCTCCTGATTCTTTGGTTTTGTACATGCTTACTGAGGAGAGGTGTAGAAATCAGCCTCAGTCCTTATTTATGCCCATTCTTATGTGAGCATCCTGCAGAACATGGAGCATGTATAGCATAGGCTGCCGGGTAGGGGGAGAGATTGCAGCTGGTAAGGGGAGGAGTGGTTCCTCACCTTCAGACCTACCTTCATGTTTGGTATCAGTCTTCTGAAATCTCCCTGAAACCATTGAGGAGTGTGTTTTGATTAAAGCAGGGTATGTACAGTTTATTTTGTGTGCTCTGGGTTACAGTTTTTGGCATGGAATGGTTGCTCAGTGGAATCTAATGGTTTATATCAGAAGTTCTGAAAAAATATGACCGTTATTCCAGTCAGTCAAGTCATTTTTTTGTGTTGTCAGTTCTGCCAGTTTCTCTCTTTAACAGGCTTTGCAGTCATCTTATGTCTACATTTAGATAAAAATAAAACCATAAATACATAAAATGATCCTAAGTGTTGCAATTATGGCACAGTTGCAATTATAGCAGGCGGGCCCTGTGCCTGATAAAGAACCCTTTTAGATCATGCGTCTTTAATAACTTCTAATGCAGGGAATCAACCCTTTGGAATAAATTGATCTTTTAAGTAAAGATTTTAATAATGCAGCTGAGAACTTTTTTTTGTTATGTAGAACAGTTCTTCCTAGTCTCAGCTTTGACGACTAAATTCATTTTTCATGAATTCTCAGTGCTTCAGGCTTCTGTGAAACCTCGCTTAGCTTCTGAGAGTCTCGCTTTTCTCTTCTTTTTTTTTTTTTTTAATGTGTGATGTGAATTGTGTAAAGCTTTTCCATAATCAGAAAGGTAATTTAGGCCTTCTCTGACCCTTCCCCCCTCCCTCCTCTGAAGAGGGAAGTTTCAATAGAGTTGGAAATTCTCCAAAGGCTCTTATACAACTGGTACATTCTGCTTTAGCATAATGCAATCTTTCCACAATTTCTGTTTTTCCTTAATTAACGGGTGGATGGAAGGGGTGTTAGATTTGGTTTCACAGCAAGATTTTATGCAACCACACAAGACAGTGGGGGGGGGGGTGGGGAGAAGAAACTTTGTAGGCAATAGTATATTGGAAAAAGTGGACTGTATTCTAGCACAGTAGTTTCCTCCTGCTGAATGTTATATTGTGTTGCTGCAAACACTTGTGATTTGGTGACCTGCTGTCTGTTACAGATTGACTAAATAGTTTATTTTTTCTTCTTCCTGTGGCTTATTAAATAGGGCATTCTCTGTTCTGTAGTGGGTTTTAGGCTGCCCCATTCTCCATTCCTTTAGGTTGGGTTGCAGTGTTGCTGTACTGCAGCTTTGTGCCCACGCTTGTTTAAGGGGGAAAACTTCCAGCTTGTCATTGTAGAGCCTTTAGCAGACAGGTGCAAATGTGGAAACCTTGCAAGATATCCAGATATCCATGCATCAAGTGATAACTTAAAAAGCGAGGTCTGTAGACGTGTAGTGATGGATGGCTGCGGGTGCAAGGGGAGTGGTTGGAGATTAGAGGCAGTAGGAGCTGGTGAAGTTAGGAAGCATCAGGAAAGGGAATATTTGACAGCTTTGACAGATACTAGTGATAGAAGAGGAGCGAGGGGATAGGAAAATCAAGACTGGATTGGTGAAATTTTAAGTTGCCTGTTCTGTAAAGGAGTAGGTAGTTTTCAGAGCTTAATTGGGCAACAGGAACGTGTGTTTGATAGTCTTTGTGTTTGCATAGAATATACTGTAGCCAGTCATAAAATAAGTGTTATCTAGTTTACCACTAACGTCTTTCCCTGCAAAGCAGAAGTCTGTAAGTTGAATAACTGGGTGTTGCTAGATGTAGTTCTTCTGTGTCTATAACAGATATTTCTTCTGCAGACAACTGGAAAATGTAAAACAAAAATCCCAGATGGAAGCTAGATCATAATCTTATTCCAGTGATTACACTTGAGTTGCTATATGAGTGAATCTAAGCTTAAGGAAGTATTTCATTGCTGTGAAAGACATTCTGGTAGTGTGGTAGGGAAATATGTTGAGCTGCAGACTAAAGATTTACTTCTCTTTAACAGAACATCCCCCTAGTTTGTGCATCTAACTTTGCTTTAGCTTTCAAATTCAGAAGGTGAAAATTTCAAGATAGAGAACTGAGTGAAGTGGTTGCTAAACCAGATGGTTTTACTACCATTCAGAGGGACCTCACCAGCCTAGAGAAGCAGGCCAGCATCTTCATGAAGCTCAGCAATATCCTGCACCTGGGGAGGAATAACCCCCTTGCACCAGTATATGCTGGGGGCTGGCTGGCTGCAGAGCGGCTTTGTAAAAAAGGACCCGAGGGTCCAAGGGAGCAAGATGGCTGTAAGCCTGCAACGTGCCCTGGTGTCCAAGGCAGCCAGCAGCATCCTGAGCTGCAGTAGGTAGAGCATTGCCGGCAGGTTGGAGGAGGTGAGCCTTACCTTCTGTTGAGCAGTGGTGGGATACATCGGGAGGCTGTGTCCAGTGCTGAGGCATGGTACCAACAAGACATGAACTTACTGGAGTGAGTCCAGCCAAGGGCCATGATGTTGATTAAAGAATTGGAGAGTCTGACACATTGCAGGAGTCAAGGAGAGGGGGGACTGTCAGGTTTAGAGCAGAGAAAGCTCAGGGGATCTTATCAGTGTGTATAAATACCTGATGAAGGTGGCTAAAGAAGGCAGAGCCAGGCTCTTTTCAGTGGTGCCTGTTGACAGGAAAATCCACTTGAAAAAAAGGGCCTTTTTATCTACAAGGGTTACAGAGTTCTGGAACAGGCTGCCCAGAGGGGTGGTGGAGATCACCTTGGCAATAGTCAGAAGCTGACTGCACACAATCCTGAGCAACATGCAGCACCTGCCCTTGCTTGAGCAGGGTGCTGAACTTCATCTCCAGGCCTGCAGTTCAAGGTTATCCATCCCATAAGGCTGTGGAAATTGCAAGGTTGCCAAGCTAGTAAGAGAAGAGAACATGTGACAGGCATAACTGCTAGAAGGAAATAATTTATTCAAAGTTGATAATGTGCAGATGTTTGGGAGATGTTGGAGAAGGGACTTCAGTTTTTCCTGGACAGAGATAGCAAAGACACTTCTACACTTGGGTCCTCTTTGTCCTCAGTGTAGACAGCTGTGTAGCTGTGGAATGTGCTACTTGGGCAGCACAGGATAAAAACATACAGCTTTTGAAAAGCGAGGCTTTAGTGTAGATTATAATCCATTTCTGTGCAACTGTATAAGGCTCTTAGTTTTGGGAGACAAAATGAGCTAACTTCCGGTTAGGAACTGTAACTAGGACTTATTTCTCCTGTGCTTCTTGAAATAACTAGGTCTACCCTGCCTTTAGTACACTTTACTGCCACCCTGTGATGGGTACGTAGAACCTTAGAATGGTAGGGGTTGGAAGGGGCCTCTGGAGATCATGGAGTCCAACCCCCCTGCCAGCGCAGGGTCACCCAGGGCAGCCCACACAGGAACAGATCCAAGCAAGACTCGAAAGTCGCCAGAGAAGGAAACCACATTCTCTCTGGGCAACCTGTTCCAGGCTCTGTCACCCTCACAGTAAACAAGTGTCTCCTCACGTTGAGGTAGAACTTCTTATGCTGTAGCTTACACCCATTATTCTTTGTCCTTTTCCTGGGCACCACAGAAAAGAGACTATCTTGCCCCTTCGGCTTGACACTCACTCCTCAGATGTTTGTAGATGTTAATAAGATCCTCCCTCAGCCTTTTCTTCTCAAGACTGAACAGCCCCAGTTCTCTCAGCCTTCCTTCATGGGAGAGAGACGTTAAAGTCCCTTAACAAGGAGAGCTGAGTACTACCAGTTGTTTGTATAACTTGTTCTTCAGTTAGTGCTGTGTTGGGGTAAATACTGGCCTGAAAAGACACAGATCTGCCTTGTGCTTTGCTGTGTTACTGCTGAGTTTTACACGAGGGGATGTGGCTGTGGTGCCTTGTTCAGAGGATTTTAGCAAGAGGAGGTTAAAAGATAGGTATGTGTTTCCATCTTAATAAAAACATATTTCGCTGTTTCAGAAACTTCTAAGAAACAGGTCTCAATTATGAATCAGGTACCAAAACACAAGCAGGTAAAAGCTCAGTTCTCTTCTAATGGTTTTTCTGGTTTTGTAACAGCCAATTCCTGAGGTTGGGCAGAGCCATAGCATTTTCAGTTTTTATACCCTAATAAGGGATAATATATTGAGAATGTATGGTTTGAAGGGTCTTTGGAGATTGTTTTAATCGAACACCTTCCCGCAAAGCTCTGTGCATCAGTTGGAGACTTCTCCTTCAGGAGAGAGGGGAGTAGTGGAGGTGCTTTACCAGCTGGACTGCAGATGAAGAATGCACTGGGAGCTTAATCACAGTCATGCTCTAAACATTCTTCTTCTGTCTTCAAGTGTGCAGGAAATGGCAGTGTCGAGGGGAAGGAGGTTTTGTGTGGAGAGAAAGCATATACCTACAAAAACACAGCCTGTGGCTATGTGAGGAGGAGTCAACAGCTCGCTTGCAAAGTATTTTTTTTTTTCAGTTTAATTTAGTTTGGAACTTTTAAATATTTGTGTCATTCATCTTCCGTATACCTCCTGAAATTAAGCATTCCTGAAACTTGGGTGTATTAATTTGAGACAGAAGGCTAACATTCTTATTTAGATTAACTACTGTTTTATTAAACCAATATACAGAGATGGTGGAGGGATACACAGACTAAAAGAAATATTCATTTTGTTGAACCAAGCTGACAGGCCATAGTTACAGATCATCTATTTTTGTGATGCAAACTGGAAATTAATATAAACACTGTGGAGCAAGCCAGGCTTATGTTTTGCTTGGTTGTGATAGGAGCTGTGTGGAAGGCATGTCTCTGTAAATCAGTTCCAAGATTTATTCAGTGATGTCCTGTGAAAATAGTCCAATTCACGTCAGTATTCATTTTTGAAAGTCTAACATTTTGCTCTTAAGACTTAACTTTGAAACAGGGAATACTATAGCAGCTTGCATTAATTGTTGAATATGATGGAGTGTGCACTGTATAAAATCAGCATTCCCTGAACATCATATCTGATAACAGATAAAATTCCAAATATGTAAAGAGTGGGCAAACCTTTCTGACGGCAGTATGATAAATCCTGTGGTAGTTACAGCTAGAACAAGCTGCTAATATGCATCTGAGCTCAGGAGATATTAAACTATATATAGATTCTGCTATTCCGAACAGATTGTTGTTGAGATACCTGACACATTTTTTGATGTTACATGCATTCAGAAGAGCTGAGCTTTACATAATTTCTGGTTAGTGTTAGTTATGTGAAAACATATTAAAATGAGCGGCCTAGTTAGGAAATTCTGTCACATACGCATAAAGGCAGTTTTGGAGACTTCTGCCAAAGATGCAGAAACTCTGTGGATACGTGGCATTCTTTACATGGCTTTTGAATTCAGTGTGCTTGTGAACTGCAGCAAGAGGTAATCTGTCCTCCTGGTGATCACTGGAATGAGAACAACTGCAGTGTGTTCCCTGTTAACTGGTGTTAATCTGTCCAGCCAATACTGCCCCAGCTCTCCCGGGCACTGTAAAGGAGAGCAGAAGGACTGCAGTCCTGGGAGCTACGCATCGGGCAGAGGAGAAACGGCCATTCAGTTCAGCTGCCTTTGGCTGGAGAGTGCCCGCTGCAAACGGCCTTCAGAGCATTCCTCAGCCAAACTCCAAACAGATGTGTGAACATGTGTATGCTGAGAGCTTTGTGAGGCTTGGCTATTTCTCCTATTTGCTTAGTTTAAAGGCAAAGAGAGAAGATGGTGCCGAGGCAGGGTTTGTCTCAGATTTTATGCTCTGGATTCCAGTGTGAGGATGGACTTTGAGTGAGGGGGATGGGACATAAATGTGCACTGTTAATGTGACTGATGGAGTATGTGCTCACTTTTCATATGGTTCTGTTACTGCTGGAGGCGTGCACAGGGCTTTTGGCTGCACAGGTCCAACTGGTTCAGATCAGAAGTTGCAGAAGAACACATAGGAAGGGCTCACTGTGTCTCTCTAACAATCTCCTAGGAAATTGTAGACTCTATTTTGCAGAAATTTTTATTTTTAGCTTGTTCTGTAAAATGAAAAGCTACTGAAAATGGGGTTTTCTTATTCAAAATATTTGGTGTTGTCCCTTATCTGTTTGTCTGTAACTTCCAGTATTTCACAAACCATGGCTAGTAAAGCTGAAGGTTATTTTTAATCTTGTCCTAAGAACAGTGTATTAGGACTGTGCCTACAGCCAAAGGATTACTTTGGATTTTCAACACCTGAAATGTGTCTAAGTTGACCTTCCTTTTTACTTTGGCTGCTTCATTGCATGTCTTTGATAGGTGATGTAATAGGTCATACCCTGTTCAACTATTTCTATGTCTTTGTCTATTTATTACCTTCTAAATACTAGCTTGGTGGTTCTGTTCTTTTTGTCAGGGGCTGTTAGTTGTAGTAGTTCAGATCTAACCTTTAGCATAAAGACAAAAATGTTCCCTTTTTTTTTTACTTGCTGGGAAATAGCCAATGCAAGTACTCCTGACCACTAGATGAGGCATGTTACTGAAGCAGATGGAGCTTTGTTTTTCCTTCTGGGTATCTCTGTCTGGCAGAGGACTATTGCAATCTATGTGCCTTCTATAACCATTTATAATTTGGGGATTTATGCATTTTCTGGTGCCTTACTGAGGCTTTCCTCAGACTAACTACTTCAGTGTCCTTTTGATACGTCTTATCTTTCACTCTGTAGAGTAGAATAATAAAGTTGTTTAACTCTTGAGAACCACCCGACTTCTGATCACGAAATTGTGTGTTCATAATGATGCAACTGGGAGTGCAATTTGCTGTTGAAGATTTGCACTGTTAGTGTGATGAAAGTTCCATTTTCAGAGAGAAGCATCTGAAAATAATGCAGTGTGATTAGGAAGCCACTAAATAGCAGTCTCCTCTGCTAAACAGCTGCAATTACCCATGTGTTACAGGAGACTTGTTCAATTTTATCCATAGCAATAAATGAAGTACCAGAAAATGGTAGCCACGGAATGTATTTTTGCCAGAGAATGCTTTTGATTTACTAACAGAACTTTTAAGCTGAAAAGCAGTAACTGTGAGCTCTTGACTTTTAGAATCTCTGTAATTCAGAAATTGTTCACAAATGTGTCACATTTGGGAGTGGATGATGCAGAGGTGGGACACTGCAATTTTTTTGAGTGGAACATAGTTGCTTAAGGAAGTCAATGATAATGAAGTGCCTTTAACAGTTAAAGCTACGAGAAAGTGGCTGTGTCCAATGGGCAGGCAGCGGCGGTGGAAAGTGCATGGCTGGGTGTCCATGTTGGCTCCTGGGGTTGGCCTGTCCCTGTCTTGTGTGGAGAAGATCTGCTGCGTGTCATGGGCTCATCAAAGACAGGTTTGAACTATCTCGAAGAACATCTCTACCTCCTCTGTGTAACTGCAGCCACACTCAGGTCATCAATTTCCTATCGTGCTTCCGTTATCTCCTTAAAGCTGGTGGGTGGTTATGGGAGGCAGGGGGGAACCGCAGTGGTCAGCGTCGAGGGGTCCTGGCTGTGTTCACACCCTTCTGGAGAAACACCTTATTGCGCTCCTAAGGGTCTGATTTGGGAGGAAATGAAGCTGACAGTTGTTTGATGGATAGTATAAAAGATCCTGAATTTCTCTTGTGTACCTGACTGATGATGGTTTGTGAAGACGCCGTTCTTAACAGAAGTGCTGTCTGGGTGTGAACTTGTAGTGTGTCCTGACAGGGAGCAGATGGATGTTTGTCTGAGCAAAAAAATACTTAGTTTTGTGTTCATTTACTTGGGATTGCCATCTCTAATCCCAAACTGTTCTCTCATCTAGGATGCCCATTGAAACAACAAGGTAGGAGAAAGTTGCAGGTCAGTTTTCAGAGTTGGGCAGTTACCTGGTGGGAAGAGGTCTTCTGGGAGCCAGTTTAAAGGGTTGTTCAAGAGCTTGTAGAATAAAACCACACCTACGCAGAGACATGTGCCTGCGCTCACCTTGTATCCATCAGGGACAGAGACCTGGGGGAGCCAGCGTCTGATCTTGGGGCTGTCTTCCCCGGGTACTAGGCCAGGGAATGTGGGTAGGTAGCCAGCCTGCATCCCAGTGGGATGAAGGGAGCCACAGGAACAGCTCCATCCCCTCCAGCAGAGCACAGGTGAAGGTGCCTGTCCCTCTGTGGTGTGTCTGTATACCTGTCCCAGACAAAGAAAAAACCAGCAACTGAACCAAAAGGGGAAGGTGAGTTGTTGAGAGGCAGCCCCCGGTTCTGTGATCGCATGCTGACTTGCCCTGCTGGGAGCCTGAGCCTCGCTCGGACTGTACCCACTGTGCCTTAGAACAGCCCTGCTGCTCTTGCTGTGACAAGTTAATTGAAGCGTCCCGCTTAAATTCCTGCTCCCGTCTTTTGTCTGGCTTGAATGTGCTCGTGAAATATTGCCAAATGTGTTTTGCACTCCATTTTAACAGGAAAAAAACCCAGTAGCTTTGACAGTTTGATGTTTGCAGTTAGCAGGAGGTTTGTTTGATGTTCTGTGGTAACAGCAAACTCAGTGGAACTATTTTCTACTCAGTTTGTTGATGTGTTTACTGGGGTTGGAGGCATACAAATGGTTTGCACTGCCCTTTGTAGGGGGGTGGGACTCAGACAGGAAAGCAATACTTGCTCAATGCAGGCATTAAATCCTATGTGGATGCACAGGTTTTTTTTACACAAAAGGCTCATGTTATATTTCATGTTGTGTAGGGTATAACTTGGCTTTGGAGAGTGTTTTCTTAGAGAAAGACAAGTAAGCTGTGTAAAGATTCGTATGACTACACTGTATATCTTTAATATTAGGGCTTTGAGTGTGTGGACTCTGGCACCCTCGAATCTTTTGTGTGAACACGTTATTTAGCAATTCAAAGACGTGATTTTTTGCTCTGAGTATTGTTGAACTGTACTTCAAGTAGTGTTAAGTAGTAATAAACTGAAATGGTTTTGAATGCCAAAAACTATGTACAATTAAAGGAAGCTGATTTTCAGGAGGTAACACAGGAAAAAAAAAAAAGCCCTTGCTGCAATATCCCGTGATGCTTCAAGGAAATCAAACATAACGAAGGATTGAGTTATAACCTATTGTATCTTTAATCCCTGCTTAACATTTCAATAAAAAGAACATTTCTCTATTGAGAAATTAAATGCTCTATATTTACATTTTCTTTATGAAACGAGAAGGAATGAAGTCATTCCACTGCATTCTCTTTTGCTTGACTGACATTTGATTTCACACTCTTTAGTCAACTCATGAGTTGTATTTTCCATAATAAAAAGAGATTTGTTTTCCCTTGCATGTTTAAAATCCATTACTTCCCTCAGCTCTTCAGCCAAGGATTGATTTTTTGGTGTTGTTATTTTTTGTTTGTTTTGTTTGTTTTCTTTTTTCCTTCTTTCTTCGTTTATTTCTTTTCATTGTTATAATTGGGGATTTTTTTCTTTTTCATTTCTGATTTTTTTTTATTGTTACAGACTCTTCAGCCAGAATTTTTTTTTTAGTTTTTGTAGGGTTTTCTAACTTGCATGAACTTCAAAGTTATGTCCAACTAAATGGATTTTTTGACAATAATAAAGACTGCTGTCTTTATCAGAGCACAAAGAGCCTAAGCAGATGTTATAAAGCACTTTGATCTCTTTTACGCCAAGAAATTTAGTGGTGGTGATCTAGGCCTCCGAGAGGCCCGAGATATACATCGTTTTGAAATAGCTTGGAGTTCCAGCATCAGTATCTGGGAGGCAACTGCATTTTAGGCTGGGAAACCCCACCCAGTTATTTTTTAGCTTTTATAACCCCCAAGGTAGTGTTTTCAGTTGGTCCTTATGTTGTGGAGGCTTTTCACCTACGCTTTGAGATCAGAACTGTTAGAACTGGGGTGGGCATGACAGTGAACAGCCCCAAATTTCTACGTTGGAGGGAATTTTTTTGTCGTCTTTTCACGACCCAAGCCCTGTAGTGCTGAACATCTGAGCTGTCCTGTTACTTCACACTGATGAGCATGTTATTTCTTAAGGTGTACCAAACATACAATCTACAACACCCTTCATTTGATGTTTAAATGGTAAAGAGGCCGGAAGCGAAAGCACTTAATCCTCCTCTAAGAACTGTTAATGCCTCTTGACATAAATGAGTGTTGAGAGTTCTCAGCAGTACTGAGCCGACATCACCACAGCCAGAGGCCAACTTTAAACAGTTTTATTCCTACTTATGTCCCAAGCCTGGAATTTGGATAGAAACTGTTGTGATTTCATAATCTGTATTTTTTTAAAAGGAAGCTTTCCCACTTCCGATTTATTTAATCTTTATTTCTGCTGTCTTCACAGGGACTTCAGCAAACTGTTCTCATAAGTGATCTCAGATTCTTTCAGAATATTTTATTGTCACTTCCTCTAGTGAACCAGGAGTACAGTATTCTTGTCCTCTTTGGAGGAACTTTATGCAGAGTACTATAATCACCTCTTTGCAGAATTATTTTATTATTGTTTCTATTGTAGAAAATTACAATTGTCTTATTTTTAGAAATCACATAAGGTAACTAAATCTGAAGAGATTTTCGTAGAAGCATTAAAAAAAAAAAAAAAAAGATTTCAAAACCAATATTCACCCACTAGAAGAAGGGTTGTATCTTCTTTGTTTTCTAAAATTAGATGCTGTGAAATATGTTGAGAATTGAGTACAAAATCTCTTCTGCTCCATTCACGTGATTTGGTTAGATTGCTACCCCTTTCTGTTCATATACTTGGAGAAAGCAACAATGCATTGATACCACTGTAGACTATTATGAACTGATGTGTAAAAATAGACAGTAGAAGGGATTCTGTGGCGTGGACCCTGTTTCTATGGGGGAGATTCATGGGGTCACATGTAGAGCTCTCATGTGGAAATACAAGAATAGAAAAATGAAATGTTAGTGCTCGTCTTTGGACAGAATCCTCAGTGCAAGAAAGTGGCAGAGGTTGTAATGCAACAGGAGTGTGTGGAGAGGAGTTGAAATGTTTCTCAGAGTTTACTGGAGAATCTGGGAGCATTGGGAAGAGATGCCTGCAGTAGAGTCAACAAGAAACCAGCTGTAAGCTGCTTGTGTTTACAACAGGCAAACAACAGCTGATAAATACACCTGGCTGTTGGATTTGGATCTCTCTGCTTATTTTAATAGCTTTTGGCCACATCAGAGGCTTCCTGTCAAAAAAAAAAAGTTAAATGTTGACTATCGAAGAATCTCACTGAATAACAGTGCTGTATTTGCATGAAAGGAAAAAATTTTGCAGGACACGATTACTCCCATTAGAAACACTGACACAAGTACAACGAAGCTGTTATATATTTCTCTTCTGAACCCTTCTTGGTATCGTGGCTGGAACAGAAAGAGTAGGAGATAGGTATGAAAGAAGTCTTACTGTGACAGGTTTACAGCATGTTTGGGACTCTCCCTGGGGCTTCAGAAATATATGCTGAACTCAGTGTTTTCAGTCAATAAGTTTGTAACTTAACTGACTTCTTTTTTTGTTTAATGAAGGCTCATTTTTACGGAAATAGCTTCTGAGCTGCGATTGAATGGTGTGTGTGCGCTGGACAGCTGGTTGAACGAATAGTTCTTCCACATGAGGTTGAAGTCTTGCTTTTGCAGTTAATTCTCTCCAGCCTTACTGCAGAAGTTTTCTTTGGAATACTTGGTACTCATAACGAAAAGGCATAGAGAACTGCTCCTGGTCCCATAAAGCAATTGCCTGCTTCTCCTTCCTCCAAATAACACTTGTGAATGATACATTAGAATATGGATTTTGTATGCTTTTGACTGAATAATGCAAGAAGTAAGTGTTGAGCCTGATTTGAGAGATGTAAATGAGTGGAAGATGCTCAGAGTATATGATTTGGTTGCCTGGAAGCATAACAGGGTAAAAAGATAGAGTTTTCTGTGAAGAGAATGCTGTGGATTTTTGCATCCCTCTAATTCCATGGCAGGGGACTGAAAATAAGGGTGTTCAGAACAAGGTGAAATTGCCAGAGCTTGAGCACCATAAGATGATGATACAGTGTTTGGCAGAACTGGTGTAGCTGCAGTTTTGGAAGCAGTAGCGTTAAGGAATGCCCACTCCTTTGGTGGGCTTGGAAATTAATAGTCTTTTCTTTCCCCTTGCTATTTTTCGATTGTTCCACAGAATCTAGGCTAAGTGTTCTGATCATTCAGCTCAAATGCACTGCTGTTTTGGTGTTGAATTCATGTTACTGGTTACTCAGCATAGCCACCATCTTTTCATTTTCCCTTATGCCAGACCCTATGACCCATTGTGGTGCCAAAACCCTGGCAGTCTCTTGTAGGAAGTCTCATCAGCATTCTTGCTTTTGTGACCATGTAGGGGATCAACACAGATGCTGTAGCGGTTTGCTGCGGAGAACTGGAAGAGTTCACCCAGTTTCCGTGGTGGGATACAGATATATTAACAAGCACACTTGGGTTGAAACATCTGTTTAAGTGTTGAAACAAACTGAAATCCAAATTATAGAGCTTATTAATGAGAGTCTGTAAACAGCAATTTCTCCTCTGAAGCAGTCTTTGTAGGTCCCAGCTGTACCCTAGCCCCTCATATCCAGAATTATGTTGTTACTTATGATTAATAGATTTTGTCTTAATTTTGTCTTTAAGAAATCAAGATTGGGTTTTTTTGACAAGTTAAGTAGCATGTAAAATCTAACACCTCCATGTTCAGTAAGCAAAGGGAACAGCTCTGTTTCGAACCTTCTCGGTGAGAGCAGTCCCAAGGAAATGAAGATATATTGTTCATTTGGAGCGGTTGCTTCAAGGCAGCGTGGTGATGTTGTACAGTAGCACGCACTCAGCGAGGGATATTTGGAATGTTTGACTCTCTCAGCATTTGCGAGGCAGGACCTGGCGTTTGTCAACGTGTGTGCGAGAGCCTTGACCTGCTGCGGGCAGGCGCTGCTGGTGCCTTTGCCCATCAGAGCCGTGTTGTACAAGTGCACGAGCGGGAGCACCTGAAGGACCTGCTTGGGTGCTCTGCATCACCCAGCAACTGGCGAGTAAAACTCAAGTGACCTGGCAGCTTCCCAATGGGGGGGAGTCTCTTCCAGGCTGAGACAACTGAGGCAGGTTGAGGGAGCTGGGGTTGTTCAGCCTGGAGAAGAGAAGGCTCAGGGGACACCCACTAGTGACCTTCCAGTAGCTGAAGGGGGCCTGCAGGAAGGTGGGAAAGGGACTGTTTACAAAGGCCTGTGCTGACAGGACGGGGGGCAATGGTTTTAAGCTAGAGGAGAGTAGATTTAGATGGGATGTTAGAAACAAGTTCTTTACCTTGAGGGTGGTGGAACACTGGAACAGGTTTCCCAGGGAGGTAGTTGAGGCCCCATCCCTGGAGATATTCAAGGTGAGGCTCAGTGAGGCTGAGTAACCTGACCTAGTTGAGGATGTCCCTGCTCACTGCAGGGGGGTTGGACTAAATGACCTTTAGGAGTCCCTTCTGGCCCAAACCATTCTATGATTCTATTCTATGATTCTAACTTAGCCAGGATCTCACGATGCAAGTTTGTGATATATTCCACAGCTGGATTTTTCAATTTTTTTTGAGCTTTATATATTCTCCTTACAGTTACAAATAGTATCTTCAATTCAGCATTTGCTCAGGTTTGTGTAGCTTAGTAAAGTTTCACTTCTGAGACAGTCAGCAGGGTGAGGGTTTGCAGATATAGAAGATGAGTTTTTTTTTTTTCTGAGGGGCTTTTAAATGCTTTTAGCTTTGGGCTATGAAGTGCTGGAAGTGCTGCAGAATTCTTTCTTATTTTTATCTGTGTACCAGGCACTCGTCCATACTCTCTGCCCTGCCAAATAGACTTCAGCATTAATGTGACAGACCACCCTGCCCGTGGGTGAGGTGTGTAATTCTTTCTCAGAGCAGAGATCTTGAGCAGAGGCTGCTTATTATGTTGAAGTGCATGTGGTTTTCTGACAGGAGTTACTTGGCAGTCCAGAGAAAATATTAAACTCCACTTAACTTGGAAAGACCAGAACAACTTAAATGCATAGTAAAAAAAAAGGTCTGTGTTTCATTTTTTCTCTGTATTGGAAAGTCTTGGTGATGGTGAAGAGAGATCTTCCCTTGCTCTGGAGAGTGTCTCTTGTTTGAGTGTGCTAACCTGTCTCTTGGCATTTTGGCAGGGATATGTATGGGGTTTTTTTTTGTGTTCTGTTTTTCCATGGTCGCCTATTGAATTTGTAAATGGGAATTTAAAATGACTGGTATTGAAATGGAAGTAAAACCCCAAACCCAACGATTAGGAGCTGGGAATTTCTGCAGCCTGTTACCTATTTGTGCTGATGGATCTTGGGCATTGCTTTTGCCACACAAATTTAGGAACCTTTTTTTAATTTTAGAGGTATGCATGTTGAATAGTATTTTTTATTATGAGAGTTATTTTTCCTTTTTGTATTTTCCATTTCAAGTGACAAATTAGAGGTTTTAAAATCTCGCATTGAAACAAACAGCTTTTGGACTTTAAAACACTTTTGATTATTGTAAATCATTAGAAATTATCTGTTCAAAGGGTTTAATTCCTTTAATCAACTTTGCTACTGATAGTAATGGAAAAATTTCTTCTTTTGTGGATAGCCATTTAGTGTTAAATGATGACTATTTTTTTACTTTTTGTTTGTACAATAATATTGATATTAGAACCTAGTTTAAGGAAGTGTTCAATTTAGCAGTTTTTTCTCAGACAGAATTATGCCCTTATGCTCTGAATGCTTGTCGGAAAGGAATGACTGCATTCCCATTCCTGCCCATCACTGTGCCATGTCCTGCTATGAAAGAAGTTGGGGTTTGCACCTACATCCATCCTGCATGGCACTGGGAGATGCTGGTGGGGCCCGGTGGGACGGTGAGCTCTGTGTGATGGATGTGGGGCAGCAGAAATTCCCTGCACACAGGCCTAACAAAACATGAAAGAAAGGAAAGGTCCATGGGAGGGTTCAGGCAGGTCTTCTGGCTCTTCTCTGTAGCCCAGCAGCTTCCAAGGAGTTCACAACCACCAACTGAAACAGAGACTGATTATGGGAGCAATTACAGTGCATTCTTGCTAGTGTTGCATTGGTAGCCTGTTAGTCAGCAACTGTTTTCTGTGTTAACCTTTCCCTGTGTGCCTGGAATGCAATTTTGACATCTATCTTCAAATATTTAGAACAAAATTGCTAATTGGAGTATGTGCATAACAAACAAGCAAGAAAAACCCTCCTTGTAAATCCTGGCTATCAGTGAAGTTTCTCAGTAACCAGGCTACCACTGGCTCCCTCTTGAAATTCAATACTTGGTGCCTTGATTGGTTTTCTGTATGTTAGAGTTGTTCAGCAAGTTCTCCCCTTGCCAGCCCAGGGTTGCAATCCTTTCCCCTCTCAGAGCGATGGGACCCAGTGGAAGTGGTCCCTGGGGCTGGGTGTTTACAGCCCCGCTGCTGATGGCACAGCAGCCGCCTTCCCGACACCTACGGAAGGCTTAGCGAGAGAGCGCTCGTGATCCAAGTGCTGCTGGATTTCAAAGGTTTTTAGAGGCAAATGTAGCAGGGAACTGGATTCTAAGTCTCAAGGAGAATGATAGGAAAAACAGCTGCAGAATTTCCTAGTACTGTGTATAAGCACTCTTTTTTTTTTTTTTAATGTAAAACTACCATTTCATTCAACTGACGTAAAATTGGCTTGTCAAGCACTGAAAATAAAATGTGTTATTCCTTTATTTCTCATTCCTTTTAATTTTTTTTTTTTATGGTTTAGTTCAATTTTCAGCTTTTCCATGTAGAAAAACCTACCACTCCTAGAATCTCTCTTAAAATGAGAGCCAGCAATTCCATGTGAATTCTCAACTTCGGAAACAGTAGTTTTAAGCCACCAGATACTGTAAATCTTGCAGTAGAACTGCTGTATGGAACCAGCAGTTCTCGGTGCATGCAGTCGAGCTGTGGGCTCTTCCTACTCTTGATGAGTCAATCCTAATTAATTTGAACTGTTAAAAAGCAAACAGCTTCAAGATGCATGCTGAAGTCAACACTACATAGCAGAGAATTGAAATGAGTAAATAGCAAGCACTTGAGCTTTGATGTACCTAGATATGCCTCTAGGAATCTCCAGCTGCCTCTGAATTCAGTGTTTAATCTACTGTCTGTGTTTGAACTTCTGCAACAGCCCGAATATTTGGGTGTTGCATTTTAACCATCCTGTTTTCACTAGGGTTTGGAATATACATTTTCCTATGAAGTATTTGAGGACAAAGTGCAGTCGTGTTTCTTGCCGTGTTGGTTGGAATTTCCAGTTTGACATAGGAATAATGATGTGTCCAGTTGCAGATATCAAATACTCTTGAAGTCTCCCTGTATTGTACGAGCTCAGAAGTCAAGTGCTACTACGGAAACACAAAGCATCATGTTTACAAAGGAGTTATTCCTCCCCTTTTGCCTGCCTGGATTGCACGGTCAGCGCACACCTCCAGCCACATCCTCATCTGCTGCTGCATGGCCCTTGGCAACGTGCCAAGGCCACTGCAGCTGCCTGGGGCCTGCCAAAGGGGTCAGCGGCACGGTCACCAGCATACGGGCAGCTGGAGATGTGCGGGACACATCCATTCACATCTTGCATCAGCAAGACCTGGTCCTCTTCCAGGCAAACAAACCCCTGTGTTCCGCTGTGGAGTACAGACATGTCAAAAACCCCTTGATAAAATACATCCCTTTATAGGGAGGTTTAGTAGCTCCTGTTTCAGAGTGATCTTGCGTTTTCAGGGAGGAGCCAGGTTATTCTGTGGCTATTGAAGGTTTCTTGAGCAAAACCATGATCTTCTAAAGAAACACAGTTGATGTACTGTGGAGAGCGTTAACCCGAGTGGATCCCCCATTGCCATAGCCAGCCGTGGGCTGCCAGGGTTGTTCTCACCTTGCTGCAGACCTGGGGGAATCAGTCCTGATCTGTTGCCATCAATATGAGTTCGTAAGGGCTTGTTTGCCACCGCCTTTGTATTAGTATTGATGGGATTGTATACCAGTGCTTCCCGAAGTAGCATGGTGTTTGACACTGGGTGGTCTAACACCGAATTTTAATTCTTCTTGGGTTTACTGAAGTTGAAAATGGTGCTATTTGCTTTAAAGCACTTTTGCTTGGGTTTGGCGAAGATGTTGAATTTGTTATGATTATACTACTAAACAGTGTTACAGAATTCCTGCCAACTGCTGTGTTTGCAGAGGTGGGATTTTGTTGGAGTAAAATTTTATTAAATTTACAGAATAAATTTAATTAAAGGCCAGTAATTTCCAACATCTTATTTACAGTGAGTGCACAGATTTCATGCGTTGATAACTGTGCATATTTACTTGGCAATTTGTTAAAGTAATTTACTTGGTAATTATTTTGTGATTACTAACGCTTTGGTGCTATGCCACCTTCTGTTAAGTTAAAATTTTGTTGTTGACTTTGCGGCTGTGATCTTCTCAATCTTTGTACCACTTTGTATATGATAGCTCTTCATACCAATCCTCTAATCTTTGACTTTGTTCTAACTTCCTTTGCTCTGTTTTTCTCTTCCTCATACATCTGTGTGTGGCCAGGCTCAGAGAAAAGATGCTTGCGAAGATGTCCTTTTGGTCCCCCAAGGTAGACCTGGGTACGGTCTATTTAGGTGGACATGATTTCTATGTAGTTTTTATGTGGAAATAGTATTTCCAATTTTCTAGGTACTTTCTGTACATGTATAAGAGCCAGCTTTTGTCCCCTGAGTGTTCCCAGTCTGTAGGATAAACAGAAGTAGAAAGGATGTCCACCTAGCATGTCACTTGAGTAGTTCAAGGTATGTGTTATGTCTGTATTACGTTACTGTTTCTCCATTCTAAATGGTGTTCTTCATCCCTTAACAGTTAGTTAGTTGCCTTCGTCTTAATTACCTGTGGATTTTTGGTTTCAATTCTGGGCCTCTTTATATGGCAGCAGCCTCTAATGTCGACCACAGTTGATACTGGATTAGGCATGTTTTTGTGACTGAAGAGAAAGAAGTGGTGGAGAAGCTTACATGTGTACTCATAGGCTGAAATGAAGCCTAGATGAAAAGTGAAGTAAGGGCAGATGGAAGTGCTGTTAAATATCCCTGGTAGTCCAAGTCTTAAAAGCTCTGTTTTTTTTGCAAAGCTTTCCTGCTATTCATCCAGCTTGGGGAATGTATCCCACAGTGCTCTTTAGTGCAGTCACAATAACAGATGATGTGTTTGCAGCGAGCCTGGTATGGCCCGTGGGGTTGTGTTCTGGTCCGCGCAGTGAAATGTTTGTACGTGCCTTTGGTGAAGACCTGTCTTCCCGTGTTAGACAAATGAGGAGTGTCATTCGAGCAACTCTGGGACTTCTCAGTGCTTCTTACCTCAGATAGCATTCTTGCACCAGACCTGGGCTGGATTTTGTTTATCTGTTAGCTCGCAGGGTGCCTTTTACTACTGTGCCTGCTGCTTGTCTGGAAGAGAAAACTTGAAGCGGTGTTGCTTGGTTTTCCTTTGGCTCCCACTTCATTCTTAGCCTTGTTATTCTTAAACATACTTCAGAAAGCTGCTAGAAGCCTTTGACAAATCTGAAATGGTTTGTGGGATTATCTGTGATGTATGCTTCAGTTAAGTATGTGAGATTTCTTCTTGCTCATTTTCCCCTAGATTTAAAAGTTATAGCTTGAAAAATGACTGTTGGTAATGGCAATTTATAACAGCCTGTGTCCTGGAGTGAAAATTATGATGAAAAAAGCAGAGGATTTAGCAAGTCTAAAGCCTCCCTGTCTGTTGCTCTGTTTTAAGCATTGTGGGATAATCTTGCATATGCTTAGTTAGTCACTGCTTCAAATGTAGAAATAGCTTAACTTTGAAATCTAATGTCTTTTGCAGACAGCTTAGATAATGTTGCTGTGTGAGAGGTGTGGCGCGTTCTTGTATTTGCCAGGGCTGCAGAAGAGGAGACAGGTACCTGATGGTAATTTTTTATTACCATCTGTGGAATTTAGATTATAATTTGGCTAGTTTTGCTTGGAAACAGGAAACAGATTAAGTGATGTCTCCTGTCCAGCTTTTTGGTCACTGTGGGGTGGTATGGTGGATATGACACCCTGGAGCTCACTCGTTCCACCACAGTGAGCCTTGCTGTCTTGTGGTAAAACAATCTGGGATAGGTTTGATGCTCAGCCTGGACCCTGCCTGCCTACTTGGAGGACCTGGCTTCTTGCTGTGCTGCTGCCTGTTGTCCCTGCACTGAGAGGAGCCTACAGCTAAAGGTCAGGTACTGGCATCACCATATGTGCTTGTGGCTTTGTCTCCTGCCCTGTGTCTCCTTGTATTTCTTGTCTGTCCTTAGGTGCGCGTCGCGTCCCTCCCCAAATACCTGCTGGGTTTTGCTTTGCCAGCATCTTTGTGCAGGTTGACGGGGTCAGCTTCTCAGGGTGGTGGTGAGTCTGGACAGGGAACTGGTTTTGCAGAAGCCATTCCTTTGATACTATCTGAGAGGAGAGCAAATTTGTTTTCGTGTCTTTAGCAATCACTGCTTCTGAGAACTGTTGACCTCTGCATTAGCCCAGTTTATGATATTGAACTCTCATTCCATGGGTTATTACTTTCCTTTAAATATCGTTATAATATATTAAACACAGAGTTGCTGTTGTGGTGATTTATGCCGAGATAAATTGCTGGTATGATACACAGGGATTTAGTCTCTCAGTTTATGAGTCTGGTTATTCCCTGTGCATTAAATTACTGCTTCCTCTGATTGGAAGCATCTGAAATTCAGTGTGTTTTGTTATTTCTTGCACCATTTGGACAGACTTATCAATGTAGTTCAGAGAGTGAAGTTTTTATTTAAATAATAAAGATGTGTTTGTTCAACTTCACATGTAATAGTCCTGGCTTCTTTCAAGTTCATGACCAGCTTCGCCTCAGATTTAAACGTTTTGTTATCCAGACACGGGGAGAGTGAGGGAAAGGATAAGGGCTTCTGCACTTTGAGGGGTCACAGGACAGAGTGGACAGAGGCCTTGCTAGGGCTTGCAGGGCAGCACCTCATACCAGACTCCCCAGCATTTGAGACATTTTGGAAAGCAGTTGGATTTTTCTCCGTGTCTGTGCTTGCTCCTGCACCCAACAGCCTGACAGTGAGAGAAATACAAGTTCAATAAATAGTATAGCTAAAAAATGGTAGATAAATGCGTACTTATCTCTCCCGTTTTGAGATGGAGAAATCTTTTTATTAAGTTTGGGTAACTCCAGTAAGAGATTCAGGATTGAGCTAAGGCCTGGACCATAAAGTTGCTCTGATGTAGTGGATGCTTCCAAATGACTCCTGTTTCTGTGAGTTACTTATGTTTTGTTTGTTAGAATTGTCAATGTCTTGAATTTTTTTTTCTTCTAGTATAAGCATTTCAGCGTCTCCACTTATGTATAATAATTTCATGGTTTTTTCCTCTTCCCCGCATTTTACTGACCTTCTGGCTAGCTTGATTTCTTGTATTCTCAATTGTATTTCAGCATTCATGTGGTATGTGACTTCCTTGGAAAGTTAAATGGCGAGTAAATGGCATTGCTTGGTTAATTTAAATGTAGTCAATCGAAAATGTGCTGCAGCAGGAGCACGGAAGAGTGCAGCAGGTCTTTGACTAGAGGTGTGAATTCTTTCACAAAACTTTGGGTTGCTGTGCACCAAAGGATGCTTAGTGTTTGTCTGGAAGGTGCTGTCAGGAATTCTCTGCAGCAAGTTATCTCTTCTTAATAAAACTTGATTTAGCTTGCGCGTATACCTTATTTTATTATTTTCTTGTTGTATTTTCTGTTCCGTGATTTTGCCATGACTTTTATGTCTGTGTCATAAATAAAACTACTGCTCAGTGTGAGCTAGCTTATGATTTGATTTGGAGAAAGGAACCGTGTGTGTTAACTACTGCAAGTATGGCTTTCATACTCATGAGTATGAAATGCTCCCAAACCAAAGGACAGAACAGTTATTTAATTTGGTCTGAAGGTATAAAATTGGGAGTAATACGGCTTTGGTGTGAGAATAGCCAATGGCCTATACGGAGAATAAATGACCTAATACATGGCAGCATGTGGCTGCCTGTTAGCTGCCAGAGGAGATGCATGTGGTCTGGGATTTTGGTGTGCTTCTGTAGTATCAGGTTACTTTTTGCCTATTTTTGATGTAGTTCCTGACATTTCCTTTTTAATGGAAACTGAGGAATGGATAAGAGTATGGTTGGATGACTGGAAGTATTTGCATTTGAAACAAGTGCTTGTCTAGGGCTGGGGGAGAGGGGGAAGAGTGGAATACATTTTTCAATTGCTACTGTGAAAAGTAAAGAAATAAGGAATTATAATGTGCATGAAATAATACAGGAAGAATGCCAAAAATAAATGTTTTCATGGTACAGCTGTAGAAGATGGATGTCGGTGGGCCTCAAAAAAGCACTGTCTGACCTTGTGCAATACGGTTTGTCAGAAGCATGGAGCTTTGTAGGAGATTTCATCTCCCTGCCTTATAATGGGAAATAGCAAAGGGTAGCTAAAAGTATGGCACAGCCCTTCCTGAATGCAGCAGCTAGCAAGTGGTCTTGCAAACAGCAAAACGAATCAAAAGAAAAGGACATTTTCCTGACTTGAGTTCTGCTATGTAATAAACTTGTTATAGGAACACTGTCAGTGAAGTGATTCTTTGGATAACTTTTGTCTTCATGTGTTGATTCACCATGTGGGAAGGAAAAATGGCTGAAATCAGCTCTGAAGTTTTCTATTTAAAGGTGTAGAATTGGATGAAATGAAGCAAATTAGCTGGTGAACTAAAGAATCACAAGCTCACAGAGCTAGTCTTTCTTCATTTGAAAGGTTAACAGAAAAGCTGTAGCAGATGTCTCAGGACCTAAATGGATAAATAAAAGGCTAGGACCTGGACAGAGCCACTTGAATAGGAGTAGTACCTCTCAGATGCTTTCTGGGAGGTTTGGTAATGAAGGTACAGGTACTTCTGTACTCAAGAGTGCTAATATCAAGTCAGAATAACAGAGCATAGAATTATGGTAGTTAAATACTTTCTAGGAAATTCTGTTCAGCTTCTTAGAAATATTTTTCCTTCTGCTTGTTCTGCCATGGATTTGGCACATTATTTTATATTTCTTAAGACAAAGTTGCCTGTTGGTGTAAAGAAAACTAAATTCCTTATTTGCTGGTCACTGACAACATCCTTGGTAGTACCATAAGGCTCAGAACTGGCATGGATTTCCAACCTGAGTCATGTATTTAGTAAACATTTAATTCAATTTGGGTATTCACCTAGGGAGGAGATTAAATGAGAGAGGTCAAGCAGCTGCTGAGTGTTGAGTAATTCAATACTTTGGACATGTTGAGATTTTAATAAACATCAAGGTAAATGGTTTGAAATTGGAGCTGGGAGCTGAGACTCCAGAAAGAAAGGGTTTGTCTTTCAGTTTTAATTACGAAACCAGAGACACTTCTATCCTTGAGTTTTGCAAGCTGTAGGAAGGCATAATGAGCTGTGTTCAGCTTTGATTCTGTATGTGAGAATATCCTTCAGGTACAGATTAAAAAGAAAACTATCTAAAAATATTTTACAAGTTGTTGTTTTGGAGGCTACTGACCTACTTCTTGAAAGAGCCTGTGGTCTAAGTAGTACATGTTCAGGATTTTTAGCCTCTCAATGTTACCAGGTCAAAAGAAAGGAGGGAACAAGTCTTGGGTGCTGTGTCTGTGATATCCTTAAGCCTGGTTAAATGTGTGTGCTGTTTCTAAACTCTGCCCTTTAGGTTCACATTCATAAACACTGATTTGGATAGAGATTTCTGTATTTATTATTGCATGGTTCGTTTTTTGAGGGTTGAAGAATACAGTTTTGCTTTCTGGTGTCAATCCAGGATGCTGCTGCGAGGGTCACTTTCCAAATCACTTGCTTCACACATGACTATTTGTTTGCTGAGACAGGGAGGTAGAATCCCTGGATGCATGTGATGCAGAAGCTGTTGGTCTTAGGTTGAAGAACTCATCCTCAAAACTGAGGGTACAATCCATCTTCCACTTAGCTTGCGAAACAAGACTTCATCTCCTTGAGTTTTGAAGTTTCTAAACAAGTTTTGCCCCCCCCACGCACACTGCCCTTATACTGGGAAGGAATGGAATTCCCTGTAAACACCTACTGAGCCCTACATTTTTAGTCCTCCACATCTGCCCTTTAAATTCTTCCTTGTTGCATTTCCTGAGGAAAATGTCTGCATGTCTCTGCTAATATTTGAAAAATGCTCGCTGTCACATTGACCCGGGTGAGTCTCTTTCCTCAGAAGTCCCTCAACTGTCTTCCTCGTATGCATTTGATCTGTCATCCTTTTCACTTGTGGTATGGTAAGGCTTTTACCATCTGAATATCATCTTTGTCTCTCTTTTTATCTTCAGCTGCTTGGAGTCTTGGTGTATAATTTACAATTTTTAAGCTGCAGTGGTGATGGATAGCTTTGCACCTCGGATCCAAGAGATCAGAATGGTGCCGTAATAAGAACTGATAGGAGTATAATTTATTCTCTTTTTCCCCCCACATCATGAGATTTATGTGCACTTCTAAGGTGTAACAACATCTGCCCCATGTGACCTTCAGCTGGAAAGTGAGTCTCCTTTGGTTTACAGTTCAACTTGGAATCTGTTTTATTCAGCTCTAGAATATTTAGGATAAATCATTAAAAAAACCCCAAAAAACCAAACCCACCTCTATTTTGAATGTGACATTCCCTCTGCTTTGCATTTCCTCTGCTCGTAAAGCTACTGTGTAGGTGACTTGCAAGAAGAATCTTAAGAGATTCATTCTTGCTTTGTTACTTAGTAAACATAATCAGAAAATGTTAGCTTGGTTAAATCTTCACGTGTTTTGGTTTGTTAATAAAACTATTATGGGATATCGGGAGTAGCAGTTTCAAAGAATAAAGCATTCAAAACACACTTGCTTAAACTTACAAAATCTTTTTCAAGTGCTGACTTTGAAGTATTAACCTTAATTATATTTCCAAGTATGCAGTAATCAGCAAGCGATTTGAACTTTACTTTGTTTTGCTGAATTGATCCTGTTCAAAAATTGCTATCAGGTATAATTTGAGTGGCTAAGGCTTTATTGAGCAAACAAAGCCTGAACCATTGTCAGGCCAGAGATCCAGCAAGCTGAGTGCCATAGTGGGGCACGTGAGCACTGTGTTTACCTGGCTGGTAGTTTTACTCCCATCCACAAACACGATACTGAAGATAGTCCATAATTACAAATAGTAGCTGCAGGTTTCATTGGTTTGGTTTTGTTTGTAATTTTCATTGGTTTACTACCCACCCCCAAAATATTTGTATTCCTGGTTTTGAAAACAAGTATTGTTTTGAAATTTTAGCTTCACAAGGTCTTCTAGCAAGCAGCTCCACGCTACTCTGTGCTGTATCAAAAAGTCCCATCTTTCTGTTTTCAGATGCTATTTCTGGTAACTCAATTTAATATAGTCTAACTCTCCACACAGGAGCAGCAGTAAACATGAATTTCTGGTTTTCTCCATAATATTTCATGCAGTTTGAATTTACCTGCTCTTAGCTCTTTTCCAAGCTCAGTCACAGTTCTTGTTCAGAGGGCACTCTGTGTTTAAGCTTTCTTGTCATTGCGTTGGGATATATGTGACATTGCACTTTTCAGCTTCAATGAGTGCATCTTCCGCTTGATCTTTAGTCACTTCATACCAGTAGGATTCCTACTGCCCTTTGCAATTACCTTGGTTTTACAATACTGAAAAAATCTGAATCATCTGGACTTGGTTGCCTCGTACGCTGTCTTCATTCCATGAATACATTGGCCAGCACCAGTGTCTTTGGAACCATACTGTGAACTCCTCCTCGGTGTGGAAACTGCCTATTTATTCCCATCTTCTGTGCCTCCCTTTTTTAATATTATTAATGCACACAGAGACCCTTTCCTTTCATCCTGTGATGGCTTAGTCTTTGTAAATGTCTTTGGTGAAGGACGTTGCAAAAAGCTTTTCAGAAATTAAAGTGTACTGTAACAGCAAGGTCACCCTGAATAATGTATTTGTTGGCTACTTCAAATATTTTTTTTGAGTTTGAGGTAAGACTTAACTCAATAGAAGCCATCCTAGCTGGCCTGCATTGTATTAGTTCAATGTATGTCTATTTATCTTGTTTCATATTAATACCAATTAAATATTTAGGTATCAGGAACCCACCTTCTTTTCTCCTCTAAACTGCTTCTGAAATGGTCTTTGAATTCAGCAGAAAACAAACATAAGGTGACAAATACAGTCTTGCTTGTAGTTGGTAATGGAGAAATTTTATGCTAGGTACAAAGAACTGGAAGCAGCTGGGTAGAATTAAGTGTGAAGCTTATCCTGAGGTGACACAGAAGGGGGGGAATAAAAAAAATTAAAATAAAGAAAAAAAAAAATTGTCACTTAGTGTCAGAACAGCTCTTTGAATGACACCTATTCCAGGTGATTTTTCTGTGAATTTTATCAGTGGTTGTAAAACCTTTTCCCCTGCCTCTTTCATTTCTGACAGCTCCCCTGACTCTCAGTTTGAGAAGCTCCAGAGTGGGAACTTAGTGAGCTCCAGTGTAATTATTTATGCTTAGCTTTTCTGATGTGATCTTCAGTCTCTGGGGCATATCTGTTGCATCTTTATCATCTTTTTGCCCTTAATTCTCTATGACAGTTTTCTTACTTCTGAAATATATGAAAATAAATATAATAGTACTTTCTGTACCTGTAGCAAGTTGTTCCTCAGACTGTCTTGGCTTGTCTTATTCTTTTTATTGTAAACATGGTATTTCTCTCCTCTCAGATCCATCTCTGTTGTTAATCAATCTTCATGTTACTTGAAACATATTTTTGTACTTTTTAATTTGATATCTAAAAATGTATAGTTTCTAAATTTACTTGCTATCACAAAATGTAAATGATATATGTAAGCTTAATTTCTACTGCCAGTATACAGATGAACATGCTTTTGATTTCGGTCTGGTTGTGTGTGGTAATTTTGCTCTTCTTAAATGAGTGATTAACTGGTACCTGTCTCCAGTATCTATTGCTGTATTTGTTTTGGCTATACATTAAATTAGGGTGCTGCAGAATTATCAGCTGAAATGTCCATTGGTCAGAGAAATTGTTTCAGTGGTTGGAAATTTCAGGACCTATTAATTTAGGATGCTTAACATTTAGAATAAATTGAAGAGTGTATAATTATCTGTTTCGATAATTTCACGATCATATCTTTGTAATTTCACTGAACAGAATTATCCTGCAAGTATCTCTGTTCAATCTAGCAGTGTATGTAAAATACTACTTTTACGGGCTCTGTCAATACAGCACATGCAGATTTGAGGATCATTTGCACGTAAGTGAGTAGAGCGTGTGACCTGCGAGTTGCAAGGCATCTGGAAAACGTCTGGAAGGGCCAGCTTTGTGCTGTTCTGCTGCTAACTTTTAGTACCAATGTCCACTACTGTAAAGCAAGTTTGAATCAAGTGTCAGTGCTTGGTGCCGTGCATCATGTAGATGTTTTTGTTTTAAAAATATACTGCAGAAAAGAGTTTTCAGCTGCTTTTACTCTTCTTTTAGTGTACCTGATGTAAATTCTAATGAAACTCTTCAACAAAGCCCGATTATTCTTTTAATAGTGACTCTTCATTTACAAGTTGGCTGTTGCTGCCTTGGCTTCTAGCTACAGTTTTTTCTCATTCTAGTGCTGCATTATTACCTGTTGAGCTTTGATAAGGTCAGATCAAATTGATCTTCGTATCTCCTGTGCAGGAGGTTATGTTTATGTAATCATAGGTGAAGTTTCTGTGCTGTGGCAAAATTTATTTTTAATGGTGCAAAAGAGTACTTTGCCTATCAAACTAATGAAGTCAGCAGCTGAGTTTCGTAAGCAGTATAGTTACAATTTTCCTTTTTGCTTTGTTAGCTCAGTGTGTTCTTCCAGCTGATGCTCAAACCAGCTCCACGCAAGATTATAACATAGAAGGTTTTGCCTTCCTCTCTTTTCACATTGGTTTTGACCAGTAACTAAAGTACCAAAACCTGGAGATGTCTGAGCAATAGTTATTTCTCTTTAATCCTGGGTGGGCAACTGTCTGTACTGAGACATGAAGCTGTTAAGTTGTTTTTACAATAGCCATCTCCTCCACAGCCCACATGAAATGGCCTTAACACAGATTTCTCCATTTGCATCTTAGAGGGGAAAGGTGTTTTCTGATTCCTACAGGATTAAACATTTTTTCTGAGTGATCCCCTGGTGTGCATATGGCAAATATCTGCCATGATTGCTAAACCAGCTCTGTCAAGGTTATTAATTGCATGATAAAACTTGTCACATTGCTTTGGTTCTCTAGCTGAAGTTTTCACATATGATGATGTGCTATGGTAGCATGCCATAGTAAAAGCAGTAATTGAACCCTCAGACCACAGTTTGCTGTTAACATATATTCCTTATAATTATTTTTTTTGTGGTTTAAGAGAAAATTCAGTGTCACTCCTTGCACAGCTTGCTGCTTCATCAGTCAGTGCCACCATTATAACTAGGGGCTCGTCAACCAAGCGAGCTTATTCTCTCTTAGCCAGGTGTCCATGGTACAGAAAAAGATGATGAACCAAAAAAAAAAAAGTCCAGTGAGTTATGCTTTTTCCAAAACCAACAAAGAATGAAGATATTCTAGGTCTTTGAGGTTTACTTGTGTTTCTGGTTCACTCACCAAACTTGCAGAGTAGAACACGGAGCTTTGTGTGGCATCCCCAGGTGTCAGCTTTCCTAAATGAGAAATGCACTGCCTTCGAGCTTCTATGTGCAGCCTGTTTTAGCAAGAAGGCATCAAATGGAGAAAAGAACTCAATTCCTCGTGGCCTACATGAGGTGTGGGATTGGTACTGCTTTCTGCAAAACGAAGGTCTCCAGTGGAGGCAGAACTATGATGACATTGGAATAAATACGGAGGGGAGCTCATGTGTTTGGTGGTGGGTGGGTAGAGACTTCTTATTACAGAAAGGCAGAGAAGAGGAGAGTTTGGCCTTCATGTGAAGGAAAGACTCCAGTGTCTGGACCTTCTCTATGGACTGGGTGAGAGGCAAATTGAGAGTGTGCCCAGGTCTGAATCAGAGGAAAGGTTGTTCTTCTTTGAGTGTTTCTAGGCATGTGAAAGAGGAAAAGGTGACTTGGGGCAGCCACCACAGATTGTCCAAGAGTAAATCACACTTGTCCATCGTGAGTGCCTTCTCTGCTGAAGTTACTGGATCTGTGGATGAGTGGTGGGCAAGAAACGTTGTCTGCCTTGATTTTAGCAAGTTTTCCTCCTGGAACGGCAACATGCCCTGCAGAGGATGGGGACTGACCATCTTGAAAGGAGTTCTGCTGCAGAACCTGGTGGCCCTGTTGGGCACCAGGCCGGATGAGAGTTAATTGTGTGCCCTGCTAGTGGTGGAGGCTGACAGCGTTAGGAGGAGCGTAGTCAGTATATTCAGGAGATTCTTGGCCTGTATTTGGCACTTGTTAGATAAAGTGTAATACTGGATCCAGTTTTGCCTTCCCAGTACAAGAAAGATACTGCTAAACTAGAGAGGTGCCAGTTCCCCGGCATGACTGAGACTGGAGCACTTGCCCAGGAAGGAGAATCTGAGGGAGCTGGGCTCATCCAGCCTGGAGAAGAGATGGCTTCAGAGGCCAAACCACAGCCTGCCAGTTCACCAGGGGATGTGGGAGGAGAAAGGGCTACAACAGTTACGAGTTGAAATGGGGGAAGATTTGAACTAGAGAATGTCCCTGTGATGTGAACAGTCTGCGCAGAGAGGCAGGAGAATCCCGCAGCTTGGAGGTTTTTCACACCAGAGCAAACCTTGGAGTTGACCCTGCTCTGAGCATGAGCTTGGACTTGGAGACCTCCTGAGCTTTTCTGTCCAGCTGCAGTGATGCTCCGCTGTACTCTGATACAGTTGTGACATTAGGTGAGGTTTTCGTTATAGTGCTGGTGAAGCATTTGGTAGTGATCACCGGGTTGGTACAAATGAGGAGACAAGGGACACTGCACAGTCAAACCAAAACTGAAACCCCAAAACAAAGAAACAAAAAAAAGCAGAATGGGGGAGGCGGGGAGAAAGCAAAGAAAAACAAAATTGAAAGAAACAACAGCAAAACATATATAACATGTAAAAAAACCCCTCAACTGGTGGAGGACTGTTTATTGCAGCACAAATATCTAATGGCAAACAGTGGGTCTGTTACCAAAAACATTTCATTGCTTAGTAATAAAAAATACCTTCCACTGCAGTTCAGCTTGCAGGCCTCTTAGAATGCCAACAGTAAATATTTAATAGTAAAGGAGTGTTATTTCTCTAAGTGGTGAATGTTCCCCCACCCCTTCTCCCACTTCTGGGAGTAGGTGAGCCCTATTGATCTCACAGCAGCTTTAAAGATGAGCGCTCTCCTGGATTAAAAATCAATTCTGAATTTTTCAGTATTTGCAGGTACACTGATGGAGATGGGGAGAAGGAAATCTTGAGTGGAAATGGGAATCGTGAGAGAAATCCGTGTACATTGTTGCCTAAAACAGTTTGTGCTTTATTTAATGGAAGATCATTATAACATCTGTGATTTGAGTTATGAGCTTATCCTGTAAATTGCCCTTCATTTTCTGGATGATTCAGCATTTGATATTTCAATCTGAAAAGAGACAGTTATTCTCAGTTGTCAAATCAACAGGGGGAAAAAAACCAAAACAACCCATGGTGAATGAAGTCTTGTTTTTCTTTTTGTGGCTTTGTATTTATTAACTCTTTAGGCTGGAGCTCTTTGTTTTGGCTATTTGCACCTGTGCCCTCAGGGAAATATTTTTCTAAATATTGTCTTAGACTTTGTTGCCACAGCCAGGTGAGTCTGGGCGATTTCATGGGCAAGCACACATTAAAAAACACAGGGAATGGCAGTTAGTGAGCAGGGCATTTTTTTTAAGTTAGGATTTTTAAGTGATCTCAAAGCTAGTCATTCTGAGGGGAAAAAGACACTCGTTTTTAGAATTTTTATGCAGACGTTCTGGCAAATAAATTAACCTTTCCAGCTTAAATGAGGATGTGAGCTATAAAATGGTTAGAAGATAGTACATGTACTGCCTTATGACTTCAGAACTGAAGGTGTCTGAAATTGCAGTAATGGCAAGCAACAGCTTTGCTCTTACAACATTGAAACAGTTAAATGCCAGAATATTTCCTCTGAGTTAATAGGCAGGTTATAATTTATGGAACTGCTTTTGTGCTCCGTGGCTTATAAGCGGTAGAGCCCACTTGGGTCCAGCAGCAAGTTTTGAGTGTCCAGAGCCAGTCTCAGGATCTGCCTTGAGCCAAGGCAGTGCCCAAATGGCTGCTGGGCTGGGCGAGCCTGCCTGTGCCCCTGGTGCCAGCTTTCCAGCCCTTCTAAGGCAGCCTGAGCCAAGGCAGTGCCTGAAGGACTGCTGGGCTGGGCGAGCCTGCCTGTGCCCCTGGTGCCAGCTTTCCAGCCCTTCTAAGGCAGCCTGAGCCAAGGAAGTGCCTGAAGGACTGCTGGGCTGGGCGAGCCTGCCTGTGCCCCTGGTGCCAGCTTTCCAGCCCTTCTAAGGCAGCCGAGTTGTCAGTAGCAGTGCCTCAAGCAGATTGCATCAGCTGCTCTGCTCTCCTTTTCTGATTTTTGAGCATCTAAATATCATTCCATGTATTTTGCCTTGGAAATTTGCGAAATCCTTGTTTTGGATCTGCGTTGACCTTGTGCAGTATGCTTCCTCCAGCTGTGCTGTGATGGCAGCGCTTCCAGCAGCCTCTGTGAAAGAGTACACTATTAGGCCACTCTAGTAGCCTGTGGTCAAATATCTTCATAGTAGTGTGAGACTTGCAAACCTCTGGTCTCTTCTTTATACACGTCTAGAAGAGGCAATTTTGCAGACCTTTTTTCCTTTATTTAAGTCTTGAGGACTGATGGTGGTAGGTTTAGTTCTGGACCATCCCTATAAATGCTGTGTAGTGGCCTTTGTGAATCTTGTTGCCGTGTTAGTCTTCTCACTAACCAGATGCATTTGGATGAAGAGAATATTTTTACGTCAGTTGGTAATTTCATTGACGATAGAGTTATCATGATTAAGACTTCTGTTCAGTTGTCCTAGTGAAAGATGGTCATTATTATATCTGAAACCACAGTTTCATGAACAGAAATAATAGATTTGAATATGAGTATAGAGAGAGAAAAAAGTGATGTGCTTTTCCTCTCCCCTTCCTTTTCTGCTTCCAATAGGTCCGTTGCCTTATTAAAGAGATCAGTGATTCACTGAGCATATGGCAGCAAATCTGTTGGGTTGGTAATCCAGTTAAAGCAGTGGCAATCTCCAAAAGTTAGGCTCAGTGATTTATGAGGGGAAAAAAGTGTTGCTTTCTCCCTTTCTGTAGATATTTAGATCAAACCGTATCTGTACAAAAATGCTTTAGTTCACCTTGAATGTTTTGCGTCTGTCCTCCCGCAATGCTCGAGCAACACGTTTAACAGGAATCGACTCTGGGAATGCATGCTTTGCTTGGATCTGAGTGGCATGCTCACGGTTCAGACACTGTTGCAGTGAAAAATGGGCTGTCTGTCATTCGCTCTCAGCAGACAGAGGTTGGGAATTGGTCTAAGCTGTTCTTGCACCTGCTCCTCCAGCAGTCCCAGGCTTTTTTCCTTCCCATTTTTGAACAGGTTGTTAAGTTTGGTGATGGGAAAAGTGAGCAGCCTCTCCAGGGGAAAAAGAGAAATGAGAATCTTTTTATGATTTTCTTTTGAAGTCAGCCCACCCAGATTGTTCAGTAACTTGGACCGATAAGCATGGGTGAGCACTGGCTGATACGCATACAGAAGCATCCCATTTTCAGGCCAGTGGATAGGCATTGCTCTGTAGCTTCATTACACTGTCAGCTGAAGCAGAGGTGTCTTCCAGCTGCCGAGCTACTGCATTCACTGGGTTTTCAGAGCCCAGTATCAGTCAGTCACATCATCCTCTGTGCAGCCTGCACAGGTCTTCAGCTGGTAAATGCTATTTATATGAAACCTAGTTTAGATTTGCTTCTGGAGTATGGTTTTTAGAATAGTAAGGGAAAAACACTTTATTAAGTATTTGGATTCAAGTATCCTTGGCAATGTGTGGTCTCTCAGAATTGCTGTGCTCTGAGGTGTTTTATTTTCTTTCTTTTGTAAATATTTATTGCAGTTTTGTAATGGTAAGCCATAAAGGGTGAGCTGCAAGACATGGCTTGCACTCCAGTATTCACATTAATGGGCTTTTAGAATTGTAGAATGCTACGCTAACATCGCATGTTTGTGTGGCATTGAAAAGCTCTAAGTATATAAAAAAAAATCCAGAGCAAAATGTTTGTGATCCTGAGTAATGAAGACAGAGGCAGAGTTCCTAGTGTGGTGACAGATGTGACTGTTATCACTTTCCTGTACCCTTCATTTCAGAAATGATTCTTTGCCATCTTGCCAGGAATGCAGGCAGAAGAGAGGTCATTTCCCACTCCTGGCCGCAGAAGGAAGAGCAAGTGAGCAGAAGCCTTTCAGGTGCTCGCAAGTGGTGGGGGCACGATCTCCTGTGCTCTGAAGTCCGTCCTGCTGCCAGTGCTGGCTGTGGATGTGGATCAGCTCCATGAGATTTGGGCACAACTATGTGCATTAGAGTAGAAAAGCCTTTTGGTGATCTTATTTCTAATGTCACAGAAGTAGCTTTAAAAACAATTCCTGTTACTAGAATGGAACTATTACTTGTGAGTAAAGCTTTCGGTTGGAAGGAAAAAAGTAAAAGCTTTAAAGCTCTAGTGGATGTAAGAAGCTTGAAAACAGGAATACTCACCTGTGCCAAGGTTGGAAAATAATTTGGTTAGTAAGATAGTATAAAATCAATAATAAGACTTTTTCTGAGAGGTCTAATAACTCTTCAGTCCTGGTTTGATACTATTGAACTACTGGGTGCCTATTATTATCTTGGATAAACAGTACACAATGCCGAGTCTTCAACTGGGAGAAATCCTAGACCATTCCCAGCAGTTTCAAGACGATATTTGAAGGGTTTTGAGGAGAAAGGTTTGCTAAACACAAATGGGCAATTACCAGAACTTTTTAATCTAATTTCATTGCGTTCTTGGAATGCATGTTTTGCACTTTTTCTTCTCTGCATCATTCATAAAGTTTTATCTAGAATTTTGACTGCTTGGCTTGCTGTACTAATTTTGGTTTTATTTTTCCTGTGTGGGATAAAGAGTAAAAGTTACTTAATCCTCAAAGGCTGCAAGGAATGTTGGATCTGGCACTGAGAGAGAAAATAGTTGGTTTGCAGTGGGAATGGTATGGAAACCAAATACTTCTAATGCTTCCTAAAAGAAGAAAAATGAGCAGCTGATGCTGATGACTTGCAACTTTCAAACTTTTATCACAAATAACTTAGTAGAAGTGCTTATATATTTTGTCAGCCATTTTGGCAATAGTTTTATGCTATTTCTGAAGTAACACATCACCAGTTGAATTCACTTGAACATACAGAAAACACAATTTGGCAGATAGTAAAAGCACAGATAAAATTTGGCAACATGTGGCCTCAGTCATGAGTCTGTAAGTGGTGGGTGTAATGACACTGATGTGTCTGTGTGTGAACCTATGATGCTTCTTGACATTCTGGGTTGGCAGCTGCTGCTCTTTGTACCTGGTGGTGCCTCACTGCAAGGTGGACATGCATGCATCAGTGCAAAAGAGCTATAAACACCAGTGCACCAGAACACTCACGTTCTGTCTGAGGAAGCGTGTGGATTTTGCAAGTCCCTCTGAGAAGAGGGATTTAAGGTAGGGATTGGAGGAATCTGCTATACTTTCAGTTCACTTTCTATAAAATGTGGATGTTCCTTTACAGAGCTCCTTCAGACACCATCACAAGTCGTGTGAATCAAGGTTTATATAAAATTGGTCTGGTTTGCTCCCAAGTTTTTATACGGTTATGACAGGATTTGGTTTGGCTGCAACATATGTTTGACATTTGTGGTAAATCTAATTGATGGTTACTGCTTTTACGGTAGATATCCCAGCATATTTTGGAGCAAAATGTAATGCTTGTCTGTATACATCCTTTCTAATCTCACTTTTGTACTCATACAGTATTATATGGATTATGATTAGGGTGCTTCCTGAAATTGGGATGCAACCTTTAAGTTGTATGGAAGGAGATCAGTCCCTGCTGTTCGTTTGTTAATACTGGGGTTTCTGCACCAGTGACTGCTGAACATAGGAAATCTTTTTCTTCCATAGTAGTATGTGATGCTTATATTCCTACTAGAAAAGTAATGAAAATATTTTTTTACATGCATGAAAGCAAGTGGTTAATGTTATCCTAGTTAAGTATTACTATGCTGTAACTGTGATAATCTGAGAAGACAAGCTATCAAGCTAATACTGGTAGGAAGAACACAAGCTTTGAGCTTCAGATACTTTGATAGATAAAAGTTGGGTTGTTTTTTTCCCTACTGTGTTTTTCTATAGAATGGCTCAATGCAGTGTTACTATAGGCCATAATTAGAACTTAGATGTAATGAGCAGGAGCTTTCAAGGTAATCACTCCATTATCACTGTAAATTGTGATGTGTAGGAAGCCTTGAGAGAGACAACAGGCAGAAACAGCTTGGGTAGCTCATTCCCAGCTAGGGAAGGTCTGTTGGGAAGCAGGGGAGTAGAGGTACAGTTTCTGAATTGCAGCTATGGAAGAGCAATCAAAAGAAAACTATGTAGTAACTGGTTTGTTTTATTTTTTCTTGAGGATATCCAGTGCTTATAATACACAGCTGAATTAGGCTGTACCTCACAAAGAAGTGACTATGAAACACTTTTTTTTTTTTGCCTAAAAGAGGTAAAATTGCAAGTTTTTTGTATTTCAGTGGTAAGGGATGTTATAATACATGACAGACTCTAAGAGACGTGTAGAGAGCCTGTTGGATCTCTCCAGAAAACCTCTTGGGTCATAGAGGTGGTAGCCCCATGCACTTTAATCCTCTCTGCCTGCTCAAGACCATGTTTTATGTTACTCAGTCTGCAAGAGGCAAATCATCTCTCTGCTGTGGTATCACAGAATGTTTTCATTGCACTGTGCTCCCAGGTAACAGATGTCCCAGAGGACTGCCAGCACCAGCTACTTCTACTCACTTTTTCTGGGATCATGCCCTTCAGATTTCTGAAGACCAAGATTATAGAATGTAGGGAGGATGTATTAAATCTATTTGGTCCCCTTAAAAATACATGTGTTGTTAATTGCTACCGTTTCTGTCTCCCTTCCCCCTCTTGTATGCATTCAGTTATGGCATATCTTTTGCTGTAGTCTAGGAAGTAGTACCCTGTGCTGCTATCTGTTCTTTAATTGAAACCTGGCAGAGGTTCTGGGGGTGGGCTGCTATAACTACATCAGTTATATCAGTGGTCTCTTTTTCTAAGCAATGCTGTTTTTTAAAGCTTTGTTTCATTTCTTTCTTAGAATTTTTTTTTTCTGAAGTTGTCATAGTTAGAACAATACTTCAGGCAACAGCTTAAAAATGCAGAAAATGTTACATTAGGCCTGTTAAATGTGTTGCTTTGTTACAGGTCTCACCTGGTGATGTTCTGTGTCAATGATTTACAGTAGTAAGAGTGAATTGAGTCTGGAGTGGTGTGGAACCATGCGAAATATAGGTGTTTAAATGAGGGGCAGCCCAGACTGAAGGACAGATGAAAGTGAATTCATTTGTTAATGGGAATAAGATCACAAAATCTAGGTGCTGCTAGCAAAACTAGAGATGACACCGTTGTTCAGGGTGGAAGGGATTGTCAGGATGCCTTCGCATGCAACCTCATTTGTCTTTCCTTCCTTGTGTTCGTGCCAGTCTTAATACCAAGACTGTGCTCGAAGTAGCACAATAGCTACAGTGTGAAAGAAAACAGCTCAAGTAGTGGAAGGAGTTGGTCCTTACTGTGTTTGTAATCAAATGGTTTTTAGTAAAGCAAAGAGTAGTTACAGGCTGCTGTGGCTTCTTGACTGAGAAATCTCTCAGCGAGAGCAAGCTCTGCTAGGTCCAGTGGCAGCATCCTTCCCAGGAGAGGCCAGCCTCCTCTGCCTCGGAGCCTCCTCAGCCTGAGCCTGGCAAGGTGGTGGGTGTTTACTCACTGCAAACTTGACACGAGTTCATTCCTGGAATACTGAACTCCTTATATTTACTCTTGTTATATCTGGCAAAAGGCTTCAGAAGTCCCCTGTTGGTGCTGCTCAACTCTGGTATCTTTATAGTTCCTTTGATAGATTTGACAGAGCGTTCCCAGGTCCAAAGCCAGACCAGCTATTTTCTCAGCAGCAAAACATGAGATTAGGAAAAAAGAGGCAGCTTTTCAGTTGCTTGGGTTTTTTTCTAGTCACTATCTGTTTGTGTAAATTAGTGTGCACTAGACACACAATGGTTGTCTAAGTCCCCACTGAACGTAAATCAAGCAAATGTTCTGACTCGGAATCTCCTAAATCTTTATAAGTGGAACAAAAATGACACCTTTGCTTTGGAATGATGAAATGATTTCAAGATGATCCGTAGAAAATATGTGATTATGGTTTGGGTATTTTGTAATGTCTGTACAAAAATGCGTTATCATTATTTTTCCATCTCCCTTGCCTAAAACTCTGGCAGCTAAGGTTTCTGGCACTTCCTTTCATGGATCTCATAATTTAGGAAATTAAATTACAAAAGAAAGGAGGAATGAAAAGCAAATGACAAATACGGGTCTCATGTACCTTATGACCCGGTTCATTTGGCAATTCTGTATTTTCCTGTGCGCTTCACAGCGCTAAGCTTTCTGTAAAGATGGATTTACAAGATGAGTTACTGGATGTTTTGCACCCGAATCACTGTCTGCAGGGATGTTCACAAAGAAATGGCATCACTTCCATTGCCTGTGTGGCTTGAGGAAAAAACTAATTGCAGGGAAGAGAGCACACACCAGGTTGATTTATACAGAAGAAATGCTTCCAAAACTCACAGTATTCATTCGTGGTAGGAAAATATTTCTCTGTTGTCATTTTACTTTTCCATTGATTTTTGGGCAGTGAAACTCAAGTATTAGTAGTGTTGATTTGGAAGTAGAATAATTTGGCAATCCTGGGTTACAAAACCCACAGGAAGATGTCATTCAAATCACATTATTGGTCAAAATCCAGCCAGCTGGATTGAGTTGACCAAGGTCAACTTCCCTGTGTAAAAAGGAAGTTTGGGGGTTTTTTGTTTGTGTTTTTGTTTTCTTTTTTAAGTATAGTGAAATGTGTTGAGTGAGCTTTTAACTTTGTAACAATTTTTTTTAGAACTTTTCTTTCTGAAGTCAAGTGTGAAATTCAACGAATGCTTTTCAGTGAATTCTCATCTGAAATGCCTGTTGTTTTAAGTATCTCAAGTGTAGTCAAGCTGCATCTCCTTCACTTGAATTTAAAATCTGCTGTACTTGGCTGAACCTCGTGTCACCACAAGCTTCGGTTTCTTCTTCCCAGAATCTTCAATTTTATCTGTGTTCCTGTATTTCATATTCTCCCTGGATGGGATTTTCAGACACAACTGAGGAACATTGTTGACATGAAAAAAATAATGCAATTTGTCTACCAAATCATAGCAGGTTCTTTGCCAGCCCTACCATCTTCTGTTCACGGCTTTCTCTGTCTTCTCCTCTGTGAAATACTACCTTTCTCTCTGACTTTGTGAATCTTTTACCATCATTTTGAGTGGACCTCCCTCTTTCCACTCACCTTTAGATATGGTGTGAAGACATTACTGAGAGCATCAGAGGGATTGCAAATGCAAGCCCCTTTTTACTTGCAGATCTTAATTGTCCTGAGGTTTTGTACAGCTAGTATGGTGTGAATGAACTTGGACTTGTACCACTGTGTCTAACCCTCCAGGCCCAGTGAGGATATCAGTTTGATAACACCTAGAATGCTGGGCAAGTAAGAATTGATTTTTTGGATCGTATTTTATCTGAATCTTCTCTCAATATTTGGTTGCCGCTCTTGGTTGTGGTTTTTTTTCTTTGGTTTGTTGGTTGTTTTTTTGTTGTTGTGTTTTGTTTTTAAGAACTAAGGAGGGAAGTATGTGGTTTGTTTCTGTAACTATAGATTTCAAGTTTGTTAAATAATTTGGCTTGGGATAAAGACTAATTTTTTTTCTGTACTTTTTTGCTATTACTTCATTGTCGCAACAAGACCACGGGAACATTGCAGTGATAGTTCTGTCCAGCTTTGATGGAATGGGTAATGTAGGGCAGTCTTTGTTAACACTCCTTCGCTAACTAAGCCTCTGGAGAGAAACATGTTTCAAAGCAGATAGACAAAGCTTCAGTTCCTTTAAGATTTTAGGGTTTTATTTAATCTTTTTCAGAGGTTGCCCAGTCAAGTATGTAAAGCAGCAGCAGCCACTCCACTCTAACTTAATGACTGTTATGTAAAAATAGATCAGAGCAGTGGTTTGTCAAGCTCATCATCATATTTCTGCCTGTGGTCACGGAAGGTGCCTGGAGATGCATGTGAGGGGTGAGGAGGAATGTAGTGCCTGCAGTCAGTACTGCACATGGCCAGTCTCCAGCCCTTATCTCTCCCAGGCTCCTGAAGGCAGCATGTGTCTGCATTTTTCACAGCAGTTCCAGGAGAGTTGGCTTGCATTAGTTTGACCAGTGTCTGTTTGATGCTAACTTTTGCATCTAGATGTATTTCAGCAAGAAGGTGTCGCAGCTTCCCCATGTTTGAAGAACTGCTTCCACTGTTTATTTTTAACCTGGTTGCCTTTGGTCGGTTTGATGGCAGCTCGTTGTTTGGATAAGAAGCAGTGAATGTTTGTACGCTATCGGTCTGTGTCTTATGTGAGTTTACAGACCTCTGTTGTATCTCCTCTCAGCTGCTGCTTTCCCATCTCTAACAGTCCTGGCTCACTTTGTAGTTCCCATGTGGAAGGTGTTTCTTCCCATTGCCCTTCTCTGAACCTTCCCAGTTGTTTTTCAGCTCTTGCTGTGGTGACTGTAATGAGAGGAAGGGTTGCATTTGAATGGGAAAGCACAGCTGGGATTTAGAGAGTGCTGGTGTCCCTGCTTAGTGCAGGAGGGTTGGACTAGGTCACCTTTGGAGGTCCTTTGCAACTCGGGGCATTCTGTGATTCTGTAATGACATATACTCTGTGTTTTGATTTATTCCTGATAATATCTTCCCTTTTTTTAAAGATAAAATGCTATTGAGATGATATTTCCAAGGCTTTGACTATTTAATCCTGGAAACCCTTTAGAATTTCAAGTCGATAGCTTCTCATCCTGGCAGTATCTTGCTGTTCACTTTGTTGCTATCTTCCAAAGTCTAATATTGCTTCTGAGGCATTCCCCAAACAGAGGTGTCCTGGAATGAGAACTTCCCTTCGGTAGGAGCATGGTTACAAAGAAACTGTTTTCTGTTTGTCTGCCAGGATTCTCTGTGATAAATTTGATAAATTAGTATATTACTGGCTCTGCAGAGTTCTGCAAGTTCTTTTTTCGTTGTTGGTTTTGTGTTATTTTTTCACCACCTAATTATGTTTTCATGCTTAACCTCTTGGACATCATGATCCTTGCTGTGTCATTTGCACCTTTTGATGTTTTTTAAAAAAGCTTTCTTTTTTGTGGTGTGCTTCACCATGTTTTGCATCTGTGCTGGCTTTTTCTGGGTTCTTCTTAAGATCTTTTTCTCAAGGGATATTTTCTCTGGATCTTCAGCGTAGTGTCTTTAAATAGTTTCTGTGCCGCCCATCATGGGTTTAGTGTGTCAACTGCCTCGTTTAACTCCTTAAGAATTTAAGAATCTCCTTTTCTTCCTTTCCTGCAGCTTCTGATTTTGAAGTTAAACAGAAAAATACTCTTATGTTCTTGCTGTGCCTATATGCATTTGAGTATGCTGTGGTCAGCGTCACGTGGCAGTGCTTTGGTGCTGACATTTACCCAGGTACCACACACTTCCCAGGGTTGAGAGAGATGTTTTTCCTGTTTGTGGGTTTCCTGCCTAGCTGCTCAGTGAAGCTGCTGCTAATCATATCCTTGGATGTAGGCTTTGCAGTGCCTCCTGATGTGACGTTATCTAGTTTCCATGGAGGTAATGGAAGGCTCCCATTACTGTTGTGTTTTCATCCTTTGCGATGTTTCTGCTTTCTTCCTGTATCTACTTACAGGTTTCTATTTCGGTGCTTGCTGTTGCTGCTGCTGGCACAGCAATGTCAGATATTTTTAAAAGTATTGGAAAAAGCCGTGTGTGACTTGAACCTCTGGTGCAACCTCTGGTTGAGTTTCAAGGAGCTTTCAGAAGATTTAACTGCAAGAAAGAGCTGGTGCATATTAGCTCAAGCTAAATGGCAGGACACATTCATACATTCTTCCTGACGCAGGAAATAGCACAATTAGCTGATAACTCCTGCTTAAATAGTGCTTGCTGCTGTGCTTCCCCAATCTCGCTCCACTTTTGTTGCGTGTCCATGTACACCAAAGTTTGAAAAGTGCTGTCGTTGCTCGTCAGTCGTCATTATCCAACACTGCGACTGCCAGTAAGTGCTTCCTGTAATAGCACTCGGCACTGGTGCCGTGGGGCACGGGCAGCTCTGGGGGTTGACACCTCTAATGGAAAATAGCCTGAGAACACGGAGATAGCTGGAAGATGGGCTTTGCAACTGACCATGACAGGGCTATATCAAGACCTGGGTTTTCTTAACAAGGGATCTACTTTTTAAATGCTCCAACTGCTGAAAAAAGTTTCAGTCTGGATTGTTAACACAGCAAAAATCTTCAGTCAGGAGGGACACAGTCATGGTCAAGAGGTGTTTTTACTTCTGTTACTCACAGAAACAAGATGCTTTTGCTTCTGCTTTGCCTTCTATTCCTGCTCAGAAGATAGGAGTGGTAATTGACTTGGTTTATTTTTCTCCGTGTGCAACTCTTTCTGAAGCTGGACAAACTTCAAGAGGGGCAGACTAGGAAACACAGAATCTGAACCCAGGATTTCCTCCACAGACAAGTGAAGGAACTGAAAAATGGAATTTGCAATTAAAACCAGAACTAATTTACACTTTCAGCTCCTGAAGAGCTTAGCTTTGTATGTATTTATTTTATTTTTTCTTAAAAAGAAGCCAAAACCTAAAGTTAGGTTTTCTTATAGAGCCTTATTACCTTAACATGATTTTACAGAGGCAGAGGCTTCAGCCCTGTGGTGTATCCTGTACAGCACTGCTTGGCTACTGCCAGTACACTTGTCCGTCCCGAAGAGCATGAATGGGAGGGAGCAGCAGTCTCAGATTGCTCTGATTAATAAAATCCATATTATCAATCTGAAGTACAAGGGGGAAAAGAAACCCAGAAGCAAGAAAAGAATCTGAGAGATGAGACTTGTGCTGATGCTGTATGCACATCTCATACATTTTTAGAATGTGAAACTTGGTTCTATACTTCTGACTTTTCTTTGCATCAAGTTTGTGGCAAAAATGATTTTTCCCTCACCCCACTAACATGCTAAGGTGTCCTCTAAATATAAAATGTATTTTTTTATAACATGTTTTTTCATGCTTTCTGTTTGTTGGGTAACTCCAGAGTGATGTAAATGTAGTTTGTTTGATCTGCTGAAGTAAAAACAAGATGGAAAAATGTGGAAGAAGGCTTGGTATTTTAATCTGCTTTGCTGCTGAATGTAATTTGCCCTTACTGCACTTCTGTTGAGAAAAGCTCACTTCTGTTGAGGAAAAAAAAATTACTAACACAGATTTCCTGGAACCTCTTTGATCTCTTTTAGCTTCTTTTTTTTATTCCCACTACTTAAAAAAAACCAAAAAGGTAATAAATAAATATATATATGTGAATTATGTGTGAACATCAGCAGCTTGTCTTCCACCCACCTAGAACTCTCTTTTTGTATTTTTCATATACATCGGTACTAACCCCTTTTTTCCCCCTCTAGTTCTTTTCCTAAAAGTATATTAGTAAATTTGAAGAGAAAAGGTTTTTTTGAAGTACTCAATATCTCCTTGGTTTAATTTTAATGTCTTTTGGAAATGAGGGTAAGTTGTTCATCAGGGCATTCAGAAGCAGTTGCCTGGAAGGAAAAGTATGGGAGAAAGAAAAAAGTAGGAAATATAGAACTGAACACTTTCTTGATCCTTTTTTTTCTTTTTTTTCTTTTTTTTTTTTTCTTTCTTGAAAACTGCATATAGCATTTCTTTGGAAATTATTTGTCGTTTCACTCTTATTTGAATGTCTAGCTGATCTAAGTGTGGAGAAATATTTAATTAGGGATTAATGACAGACTCTTTTATAGTACAAATTTATGTAGAAGCTAATTTACACTGTTTAAAATCCAACATTGTTGAACCTTTAATTAGAACTTTGAAATAAGTAAAATAAATTTCTTCATGAAACAATATATATATTAAGCTAATAATACACATTTCTCATCCTTACCATCCCATTTTAACAGAGGTAGTACAGTTGTTTTTGTGGTACATTTGGCTTTTCTTTCACCCCTCTCGAGTCCAAATAAGGGACCTCTTATTGTCCAAGGGGTTCTTTTGTTTTGTGAATTTATTTCTTTAAGTCCTGTTTCTAGTTGAGAAGTCAAACACTGATTTTGCTCCATGCTGTCCTAATGAGCTATGCTTATCTCAAATGACCATTTGGGGGGGAGGGCAAAAATGCTACTTAGATTTCTTTGAAACAAGAAAGAGCAACACGGGATTCCGTGCAACAAGAGCGAGTAACCGTGCACTGATTTCCATTTTGCCGACGTTTACTTGAGATGCTAAAACCTACTGGCAAGGGTTGTGTCATTTACTGTGCTGGCAGGCCAGCTGAAAGTCATCTGTTCTGTTGCACAAATCTTCTCTGTTTTCTCCTCGCATATCTTTCTCTCTATTTGACGTTGAACAGCAGTAGGAATTTGAGTTCCAATGAATCCTGTATCACTGAGAAGGAATTTCCAAGGAATTTTTTTATAGTTGAAAGACCATTCCCCAGCATGTGAGCTGTGATTGTCCGTGTGCACAAGCACCGTTCACAGCCGTGGTCTTCATAGGTCTCTGGAGGAGTGTAAGTAACCCTCAGCAAGCTCATTAGTTAATTCTCTCCATACAAGCATTTATTTTCCCTGCCCCCTTTTGTCTTTTCAGTTGGTAGGGAAACCCTAGGATCTGACAGTGAACTTTTGGTCTCAATAAAGCAGTTATACAGGGTTTGGGTGGAATTTCTCTGAACTTCACTAAGAGGAAGAAAATGTGGAAAATGCTTCCTCCAAGCAAAATATGAACAAAATGTTGTGATTCATTAAACTCCTTCCTATTTGCCTGCAAGTGAGAACCTTGCAGTTATTGAGCTGAATAGTGCGTGGCCCTGAGGGGGCAGAGCCAACAGAAAAAGAGATGGCATCAGTCCAAAGAGCAAAATGCATGTTTTCAGGAAAATTAGGAAATTTTGCTCCAGGCACATCCCTGCTTGCACAGTGAGTTTGTTATACTGGGATTTTATATTACTGTTTGCTCTGGTTTTAAATAAGAAACGAAAGCTGCTTTTGAATGTCACATGATATCTGGATGGTGTTCCACCGAGTAAACCATCTGCTTTAATGGTTTCATATGCATTTAAGTTTCCTGGTTGAAGTGTTTTAAATTGTACTGACGGGTCCAGGGGCCAGTTACTTTGGCTGGTTTTGGAGAAAGTTTGTATCAGCTTCCTAGTACTGTACCTTTGTTTCTGAAATACAAAATCCTGGCTATGGGAACCTATAAATAACTGCATGGTTATCACACTGACATTAGTCTAGTATCCCATTTGTATGCTCATGCGTGGAAAATTCATATCTACCAATTTTAGAAGAAAATAATGTTGATGGCTGAGCGTGGAAGTCTAAGGAGATGTAGTTGAGCAGCTTCCAGGAGAGGGCAGTAGTGTCATACACAGCATTGATGGTAGCCCTCAAGTCCAGCTGCTTGGTGAGGCATCATGAGTCCTAGTGTGTGTCTTGTCCTGAGCATACAGAGGAGGAGATCTGCATGATCCCTTTCTCGGTGTGATCCTGTTTGTGACATACATGTGAAAACAGAAGCCCAGCAGGTCCTGTCTTCCAACACAATTAAAAACATTTCAAGGGTAACTTGTAGTTGCACTGAAGCGAGCGTTGCCTGCAGTAGATGAGTAAGTAACCTTAATTCTAATGAACAGACTGGGCTTGTGTTTGGATGTTCGTCTTTGATGTAACTTGTGTTGAAGTCCTCACTGATAGAACCTAGTGCGTGAAGTGTTCGCTTCATAGCAGGGCTCCCTGGAGCCAGGAATACTTGTCAGGGACGCACTCCTGCTCCATGGCCTGGAATAATTCCTGAAGCTTCTTTCTGGGTATTTCTTGTATGTATATTGCTATGCAGAGTGTGGGTTTACAGGGGACTTTTGACAGTGTTTCCTGCTGAAGTTACTGTTGTGTACTCATAAATGCAAATCCTGTTTTGTAAGTGAATTTCTTTCCAGTTGTGGCATCTTGCGTTCAGCGCCCGTCTGGTTGCGCAGGTCCCCTTGAATCCGGCAGAGCTTTGAGAGGAGGAGGCTGAGGGGATGCCTGCCCTCTCCTGGCAAGCAGGAGGGCTCATGTGGCCGTGTCACTGCCAACGTAAACACCCTGCAACCTGCTCCTGCTCACTACCTCGTTTTATCTGTCCAGATGGCAATACCGCTGGGCTGTAGCTAGTTCTCAAACCAGACAGGATTTTATTGCTTCTGCTCAGTGCCATTCAGAGTATTTAAGAGCTGAATATGTGGAATACTTTACAAGACTTCAAATCTTCCTGCCTCACTGTGTGTGCTGTCTGTGCTATCTGTTAGACAAGTAGTGGAAATGACAGAATAGTTCCTTTTCCTTTGCTATCATTTAGTTGTGGTCATAGCTGTTTGAGTGCAACTGCAGCCTGGACTGCAGTGGTACGAGGAAACCTGAGGAATGTGACATGGGGAAGAGATAAGTGGTTAAAAAGATAAACTGTGAGCTTAATGCTTCTAAGCAGCCAACAAGAACAGGACTGTAATAACCCTTTGTGTTCTTAGCTTCCCCTGGTGTGGGGTCTTGGTGCGGTAGCTGGGGAGCCTTGCTAGGGTACCTACTGAGGAGGCAGTTTGAATGAATCATGGGCTCTGAAGTTTGAATGAATCACAGGTCACACTCGATACTGTGACATTCATTAACTCCTTGTTCTTCACTTTCCCTTCGTGCCACTGTGCGTGCAAGTGAGGTGTCTGAAAGCTGTAGCCTATGTATCTCCAGAGCCCTCCCAGTGTATCAGCGGTAGCAGGTCCCCACTTCTAAACACCCACAGAAAGATGTTCTTTATCTACTAAGTAGAGGCACAGGATTGTCTTGGAGTAAAGGAAAAAACCTCTGACAAAATACTAACCCAATAACCAAGCCTGACCTTATCTTCACCCAAGGAAAGGTTGTTTCTTGAGGCTACCATTTATTGGTTTTATACGAATTTCTTAGCTGTTTCAAATGGAAATTAAGCTGACCACCTACAGATGAATGTGGTAAACTCACAGATGTGTGCAAAAAGAAAACTCCTGCAGATAGCGCCACATGGACATTACACATAAAAAAATTAGAAAAAACCAAGCTACTGACTGCTGAGATGTAATGGAAAAAGAAATACTCATGCCATGTGGATAGACTGACCTTGCATCGTGGGAAAAAAATTGACTTAGCCCCAAATGGTGAGGCGAAAAAGCCACAAGTGCTCCAGGAGCTGTGGCTCAGAATGAAGGAGCTTACAGGAAACCCCGAGGAGGAAGGCAGAGAAATGTGAGCAGCACACAGCCTGGGAAGAGCTGATCTGCTGTTGTTGGGCTCATGGCTGTTAAGTACATGACATCAATTTAAGCTTCTCTGAGCCTGCTTGTGGCATGAAGTAAAAACTTGGCCAAGAGGTAGCTGTGCCCAGGGAGTGGTGGAGTTTCTCTTGTCTCTCTTCACCAGGAGACATGTGATGGATGCCATTTGCATTATACGGCTTCTTTAAGAAGCAAAGGCAAAAAAATTCATCCTTGTTTTTTCATCACTTCTGTGTCCGCACGTACTGTCAATGGAAATGTCTTGGAGGACCGTCCATAGTCAGGTCATCGGATTACTCTTAGTCCCAGGCAGATGGGAGCTCTTAATTTATTTTAAGCTTTTGTTTTGCTAGATGAAAATAGTTGTTCAGCAAGTTGAGCTCAGAGTTTTAGAATTACTTGTCTTGAGTGTATTACAGCACCCACATCCTATTGAATCACATTGTGTGTAGGCTCTTGGCAGGAGTGACTTCACATCTGTTTTAAAATTTTTGAATCTCTCCTAATATAATAAAGATAATGTTTATGAGCCTTTAAAACTGTGGTGTGGGAAAGGGTCGGCTGACTGCTGAAAAGCTGGTGTGATGATGAAAATGAAATAACAAGAATAGACATGGTCTATATTATAAAAACATGTCTGACATGGAAACAATGGCTTCTTCTAATCCTTTAAGGCTGTGACTATGGCTTGTCCTGTAGATGCTGCCTTCAACTTCATTTAACTTTGTCTTGGAAAGGGAAAGACTGTATAAATACAATAAGTTGATCTTTGTTGGGATAACTTGTGGTGCCACGCTACCATCAAAGGAAACAAGCAGCTGAGAGCCTTGCTGTAGGTCAACTTCTCACCCCTGCGACTGCTGTAAGTGTGTGTCTAGACTTTGCTGATTTAGCTGTTCATCAGGTAGAGGAGATGAAGACAGTAACCTAGACATGCAGCGAGGAGTGAAATGATCATTGTTGAATAATTTCAACCTGGGTTTTTCAAGGTAATCTCTTCTCTTTGTGGCTGAAGTGTTACGAACTATCTGTGGCCTGCTATGCCCATGTGCATGGAGGAAACGTCAGCTGGGTAATGCAAACCAGACAGGTATCATTAGCATGCAGCTAGACTTCGGTAAAACACATGGGAAGTAATTATATAGCTTAGTAAATGAAAACAGTTGTTTGTTCAATAATTATCTCAGCAATTCTCCTTCTCCTTAACACTAAATATCTTTCCCTTCTGTGTTACACTTTGAAGAAAACATTGGGAGAACAGTTTATACTGATTGTCCTCTATTGATGTGCCTGTTTGCTGTATTTCACTTGTCAGGGGTCGCAAGGTGTCAGTCATGCTTGATTTCTAGTGGGCTAATTAATAAACTGAGTTACACCTATTCAAAAGGAAAGGCCTGTGATTAAAGTCTGCGTTTGGCAAAACAAATGTTCTATATTGATGAGACACCCTTTCTAAAACGAGGGAAATCACATGTATTTATTGGCAAGAAACATTCAGTACAATCGTTTTAACATCGTAGTACTTCATTCCAGAATCCATGTTCTTTTCCCAGGGATTTTTCAATAGCAGCTGAAGGGAGTACAGGCTGTAGCACATGTGGCTGTTGAAAAGGGCTGCCAGACCTTGTTTTAAAGTTGAGAACTTTGTCTCAGTCACTATCAGCTACCAGGCTGCTGAAGCAACTAGAAATTGGACTCTGGAGTGGGTTTTAGAGATAGTTCTTTCCCTTCCTTCATTTAAGAATCTCCAAAAAAAAAAAAAAAAATCTAATACATGCAGAATAATGTCTAATAAACTGTTCTGCTCTGCACGTGGTGAAGACTTTGGTCTCCTCCTTGCGTAAGGAGATTGGCAGATGTGTTGGAAGGGAGAGAAGTGAAGGTGTTTTCAAAAGTATTTGTTTAATTATTATTTTTATTATTTTCTTGCATTTTTTAATCTGTCTTGCCTGTCTAAAAAAAGGTGTGCTGTCAGTGCTTTGGTATTAAGAAAACCGAGTCAGAAAATCTGTGGTTGCCGGAATGGTTTCTTTCAGGAATACATTATTTAAATTACACGTTTTTTCGTGAAGAAAAAATAAAATGTGGTTCTGAGTAGAAAAAAAAGATGGAACCTATGAACCATGAAAGTCATTTTGACATTGACTTCACTTTCTGTGGTGTTGCCGCTTGTGAAGCGTTTTGCAGAGTGTTGCACTGGCTTGGCTGTTGGTTCACCCATACGCGAGCGTGTATCACGGGTTAGATCTGGCACGGAGAAACCCCAGGGCTTTCATTGTAAAGAAAGCTTGTGGAACCAGAGCCGAACATGTTTTATATCGGGTGCTTTCCACAAATGTGGCCCATATTTGGATGATAATTTCTTACCTCTGAGAAGTTAAGATGGAGGACTGTAATTACTGCAGTTCTGTAATTATTATGGAGTTCTGTGATTATTATAGGCTACAAGGGGTCAAGATTTTGTTATAAACATAATGCAATTGGAAAACTTATTTGTTTATAGCAAAGTATCATGAGAAGGATCTTAGATGCATTTAAGGTAAACAAACAAAAAGGAATTGCTGAGGTTAGCCTGTGCCTTGGAGCCATTATTTTTCCTTGTGATTGCCCCGTTGTTTGGTAAATTTAATGCTCTTTGATGTTATTGGCTCAATTGAAAAGTTGAGAAATGTGAAACTAGAAAGATCTTGATGTTCTCGACATAATAAATGCTGTAACTCAAAAGCAAGGCCAAGCTTAGACAGCAAGCCTGCTCATGTACTTACCAATAGCTTTCTGTTGGACTTGCAAGCAGTTACTTGATCATTTTACAGGTCAGTGCCAAGTGCTGTGTTCTGCGATGTAGCTTCTTACTCTTCTATGTGAGCACAAATGCCTCACTACTACTGTTTCAAGAATTTTTGGAACAAAATTATCTGTTTAAATCATTCTTTGGAATATATACACGTGGTACAGCCATGGTGTAAGCACCTGAATTAGGTGTCTTCAGGTCCTAACAGTGAGTTAGCAAGTCAGATGTTTGAAATGCGGAATAAGCAGAACTAAGTCATGACTGATTTCTGATTCTGATAAAAATGACACAGTCTCTCTTTTCCCTGCAAAACATTGCATTTCTCAGGAGCAAGCTTGCTCCTTCCAGAGGGGCTCCAGTAGAGATGGATCTGTAGCTCTCACATGATAAATGTTGGTAATTAACAGATGGCCTCCAACGTTTGTAGTCATTACTACTCAGATGCTGTATTGCCTATGTTGTGTCATGGACCACAGTGCTAGTTAAAGGAGGTAAAAGCAAAAGGAATGTATCAATTTTTTTTCAGTGATGACAATAGCCTCACTAAATAAACATTGAAAAAACCCAGGTACCAGTACTTCCCTGCATGGAGACCAAAACCTAACATTTTGTAGGTTCAATTCAGTTCGTACATAATTCTTGGCCAGATGAGAAAGGTAATTCTTTCTTGTGCTTGTGATAGAAATTTCTCTGAAGATGTGTATTCCAGTCACTGACCAGAAATTTCCAGTGTTCCTGAACATTAGTCATTTTTAGTCTTAAGACATGAAATATCTCCTTCCGAACATGACAGATGGTGGTGCTGAGGAGGACTGAGTGCAACCCCCAGGAGAGCAGGGCTCTGGAGGAGCAGGGCAGTCCCCTTGGCAGGATCACCAGGTAGGGCAACGCAGCTGGCAGGTGGGTGCATGGTGCTGGTTTGAAAGGACTGAACACAGGAACTGCCTGCTTCAGTGTTTTATTAGCTTGCCATGGACACTTAGTCTTCTGTAGAGTTAAGTAAAGGCGAATGCTGTCCCAGCTTCTCATGCAAAAATCTTGGTAAGAAATGAATGATGGTACAATCAGTTGGCTTTTCTTGGCAGAGCAATAAAATGGATGGAGGGTCACATAACGCATGCTGGCATTAGCAAGAAAAATCATCTCTGGAAATCTGGAAGAAAGGACATATCCTGCAAGTGTGCTGAGCCCATCCATTTCTTCATTTGTATTGTCTGTTGATGCTCTGTTACATTTTAGAGAGGCAACAGGAATGTCCAAAATTAATTATTTTGTCACTATTTTCCTACTGTCTTATTAATGGATTTTTGTTTTTCTTTTGTAAAATGTATTTCATTTTTAGAATACATTGTCTAGCTTTAAATAATTTCTCTATGGTTGAAATGTGACATAACTAATATCCCTACAGTAGCATTTGTGCGATTTTTTTTCAGTTAAACCAAACAATTACTATAGGACTATTTGTAAATTATAGTAGTGGCAGAAAAATCAATTAGATACTTGTTGCAAAAATCATTACATCAATTGCATTTAATTTTTTCTTTCTTTTGCTTAAGGCAGAACAGGGATGACAAGAAAATCAAGTTAGCATTAATAGTATTCTCTAGGCCTAACAATTCTATTTGTTTCCAAGTTCATGATAAAATTCACCATTTCATTATTGTACATTGCAGCACGCTCAGCCAAATCCAGCAGCTGTGAGGATTGTGCATTTATGGTCATGGCTTTCTAGTATCTTGATGTATTTTAATTGATTGATTTATTCTAAAATGGTGAACGTTTCCAGGTTTTGGTAGCTACTGAGGAGGGGGGGGACTGCTGCTTCATAAGTCCTTTGGATGTCAGATATTTTAGCACCTCGGAAGACTTTGGAAGGGGACTGGAATGCTACTTAATCATGTTTATTATATATACAAATGAATTTCATATTTATTGAATAAATGTATAAACATATGTATAGTATTCTGCCAATAACCACATACTCCTGCATTTCCAACCCATTCCTTTTTCTTCGTGCTAATGCAGAGCTGTGCGTGTTTCTGAATGACAGAAAAGGGAACTCATCTATTCCTAATGGCATTGGAATCTCTTGGGGATGTGCTTGGGGACAGATCTGGGGTTTGTGCTCTGCATTAAGCCATGTGAAGAGGTCAGGTAGACTCAAATCAGTGCAAATTTGGCTCTTATTACTACACCAGTTGTTCTCAATCCCCAATTGCTTCTACTCAGATCTGGCACCTGAAGACTCACATGAGCAGCTTTTTTTGATGTTCTTTACAAAAGACAGATAACAACTTTCTGCATGCAACATCACATGAATACTGTTAGATATTAAGTCTACTTCTGAGTTTTGCTACAAAAATAGACTCATCTTCAGGATGCTTTGTTGTTCTGTGTGCTTCACCCTGTGTCTTGAGTATACGCAAGAACTCGTATTCCGTTACAACTGTTGAGCAGCAGACCCCAGGCGGCCCAGACAGACTGTGCAAGCTCTGCTCTTGGAGGTTTTGAAGACCAGACAGGATAGAGCCATGAGTAACCATGTTGGACCTCAGAGCTGGCCCTGGTTTGGACTGGGGACAATCCCAGCATCCCTTCCAACCAGAATTATCCAGTGACTCTAGCGTCTGGGGTGAGGAGATGGAGGAGACAGAGATGGTATTTTTACCGTTGTTAGCTGCAGTAGACACAAGAAGATACTTCTCTGAAGACCCAGATATTTGTTCTGGCATAACTTTTTTTGCTGGTCCAAAATAATTTTCCCATACATTCCTTGTGATTTAGTGTTATTTCTGTCCCTGTGAATGCGCTTAGTAGAAAGTCATGCAATTAACTGAGTCATCCACATTAGTCACTCCATTTTTATTGTATGAAGAGATTTCCTTACGTTTTCCTTTGCTAATTTTGTTGTGACCCTTCTGAAATGACACATGTTCATTCTGAGAGAAACAGAGAAATGGCCAGTTAATCTGGGTTTATAGGGCCCTAGGTTTTAAATTAGCTTCTGAGCTAATTAGTTTTTGAACTCAAACTGGGTTCTAAAGTAATCCTTCTCAGCAAGGATTTCTCTCTTGCCTTTTCAGTATGTTTGGCTTTCGTTTTGAAACTAGAACTCTATCTTTTCTATTTTTTAACCCACACCTAGTAGGATGATAACTTTTTTGAGCACACTTCCAAAAAAAAAATTCACTTTTTTCTCTAAGTTATCTACTACATCTGTTTTGTGAAGTTCTGTTTAAAGAATTACTCAAATACATGATGATGATCTGCTCTGGCTGATTGGGTCAGTGTATCAAATGCCCAGGCACACAATTAGGAGGAAGGTGTGTGCTGGAGGTGACAGCATGAGAATGGCATTTTGGAAGCTCAGACGTAGCACGGAACAGCGCGGTTTATACCGTGATTGTTTTGTCAGGGCAGTGCAGTACGTGTCATTTTGAACATACCTGTCCTTGGAGTTCAAATGGGTATTTAACCCAGTGATTGGTTATGCTTAAGAGTAGGGAAATGGTAACTCCAGGCACTACTGTACAATTGGGATGTATTTCTGTACTTGTTGGCACATGTGATTTACAATGGGATTCAATGGAGACATGTGTGATTTTTTTCCTATTTGAGCCACATTCTTTTGTGTTCCAGTTACCTGGAATACTTCTGCTGTAACTGCACTGCCTTTAAAAAAAAAAAATGTTGCTATTCAGGAGGCAGTAAAATAAAAATGAAACTGGTAGAATGAGCAATTTAAAAAGGAGGTTTCATTGAAAAGAAAGGAATTTGGTTAGTGGGGTGTGTGTGTTATTTTCTTTTTGTTTGTTTTTGCTTGGTTCCACAGCAAATCCCATCTGAGTTGTAGTAATGTTCCTATGGCATCAAGAACTTGCCTTGATTTCAAGCAGCTAGGTAGAATGATAACACATTAATACTGATACCAGTGTCACCTTTGAAAGCAGCCAGTTCCATGAGTGAGTCCTTCCAAGCTGGCTAGACTAAAGCTTTCCCTAGTTTAGATGTGCATGTTTTTGGCCTCTTCTGAACCTTAGTGCAGTGCTTATTTGCGGGGACAGTTTAATATACCATAATAATATAATATAATAATATCAGTAGTGCACTGTTTATTCTGCACATGTGAATGATCATTTGGTGTTTAATATAGAACATAGATCCTTTTTAAAGGCTCAGAATAGGTATTTGTAGTAATAGTTCATATAAATTTGTAGTCGATAAGCCTAGTCTGTGTTACACAGGGGATCAGACTTCATAAACATAGTAGTCCATTCTGTTCTGAATCTATGGATAGACCTCATTTGGGTTTTGTATTCATGTCATGCAGTTGAATTTTGACTGAAGTAGTGTTAGTGTTTGTTCTTCTTTTTCCTGTCCTTGTAATCCGAGGATTTTTGCATTAAATGGGCAGTTTAGCCAAATATTTATAATGCAAAGAAAAAGAATGTATTAGATTGTGTTTAATGGAAATGATTTTACAGATTCTGCCATGAAATAGAACTGGGAGATATGGTTCTTGGAGGTGCGGAGGGTGGCAGGCAGGCACTAGGATTGCTCTCTTCAAATGCTGTCTTTTCTTTTTATATTGTTTTTGTAGATTATTCTTAGTATTCTTCTTTTATCTGCCAAAAAGAAATATTTCAGCTTTTTCCGAGTTGAGTCAGAATTGTGTGGTGCTGCTGGATGCATCTGGACAGGGATAGACCCCATCCTTCGTGTACTTCCCCCAAAGGTCTCAGTTAGGTATCTTGCCATAGATTTGTATGCATGTCATCTAATTTCCCTTAGCAGTAGATGTAGCCCCTTCTTCCAGTGCTCTGAATAGCCATGAATTTCTTTGGATCGAGCCTATGTGGTTGCTCCACTGAGCATAAGGCTTACTGGAGGAAATTAGGAATGTGCTAAGAGGATCTTGCTGAAGTTGCTCGGCCCATCAGCCCAGCAGTGTTGGAGTTTGCTTGGGGGTTGCCTCTGCCTTTTTTGCATGTCCCCAGAAATACTTGTGTGCAGATGTAAGCGTCTCCTGTATAGTGCACTGGGAGTAACTTAGAGATGCCTGGTAGATCAGTTTACTTTGTCGTCCCATGTACTCTTTCACCACATGACTGGAAGCCTGTTTTCAAAGTGATGCTTGAGTACACAAAAGAGAGGGACGCTGCTTGCTCTGTGTCTTATATCAACAGAGAGATACAAATGTTTTTTTGCTTACTTACAGATGCATAACTTTTTGAAAAATGAATTTCCAAGGGAAGGGTAGTAGAATATATGTCTAATGGGTTATCCAGGCTCCTAGCTGGAGCCCTTCAGGCTTTGCTATATGTCTATCTTTTTACTTTCTTTCAAGTGTAATGAGAATTCAGAGCTTTCTTTTTCTGGAGAGTTATGTCAAGAATTTATTGAGATCAATCAATGAGTAACACTTTGTCATGAAGATAACATTAAATCTTTTAAAGATCAGTAGAAATATTAAAAAGTTATGGATTACAACAACCCCAAAACTCTACAGAAAATAGAGCAGGATTCTGTACTTGAATGATTTTTTTTTTAAACCTCAATCTGTTCCACAGTAATTGTTTTAGAAATAGATTTCAGTAATAAAAATTAGCATGTTGTGCATTGTGAAAATGCAGTGTATTGAAATGGTAGGGTGCAAGTTGAGGGAGTAACCATCTTAGAATTATTCCATTTCAGAAAAAAAAAATAGTCTAAGGACACTTTTATAGCTAGGGATGGTTATCTTAGGCATTGGTCATGGGAAGACTTGCCAAATGTGTTGTTTGTGATTCCCATGCCTTCTCCACCCAGAGTCTAAAGAGAAACAGTAAAACCCCAAAGTAAATAAGAGAAGGGTTTGCAAAGAAACAGTTGTGCAGCTCAGGACTGTACATCATCAGCGATGGAAGACGTAGCCAAGAATGGCATTTTGTAGCAGATGCTGAGAAAATCAATTGTTCTAAGCAGAAGATAGCTGTTCAAACATCTCACTAGAGAGCTGAGCATTGGCAATACATCTCCAGATACAACAATAAAACAAGTTTTTCGTACTGGTGTTGCCCTGGATTTAGTAGTGAACTGACAGCACACTCTGTTGGTGAAACAAGCTCTTGGCAACCTTTTCTTTGTGTAAAGATGATCCATCGCAGCTCTTCTACAGGCAAACGTGCAAAGGGCTGAGGTTAAGTATCTCTTTTAACTTACTGTTATAGGAAGAAAACACAAACACTTTTTACATACTGAACCAATCAGCAAGTCTAGGGGTATTGCATATTGTACTTGTGAAATGTTTGTCCTCCTTACTGACAGACCCATCTTGGAGGCCTTAGAGAAATATTTCTATCTGCAGCACTCTGAAAGTGCGTTCTCTTATTTTGGTTTTGTCACAGTGTGTCTCTTTCACAGAATTAAATCATACTATTAAATTCCATGCAATTAAAGGGAGGGAAAGGGAGAATGAGGGCAAGACTGCCTCCTTCTAGTGGAATTTTTTGGGAATCCCTGTCTTTGCAAATAATTTCATGGAGTCTAAAGTTAGACTAAACAGTGTGTTAGAAATGTATCATTGTATGGAAGATCGCTTCTGCCTTGGTAAACAAAAAGGGGATAGAGTTGCTCTTTGTACTATGTGAAGCTAAAAGGCACATTTAATTCTTCCCAGAAAGTGCTCTTGTACTAATACAGCTCTTTTGAAGGTTTTCTTCAATGTCTGTTTCCAGATTACAAAGTGGTTACTAGGAACATACACAAGAGCAGCTCAGCACCAGGCTTTCTGCTGTTGTTTAAAGCAAGCAAAACATTTATCCTGCTTTTCTCTTCTGCCTAACAATTCAGAGCACAGCATGGTTTTATTAGTTGGTTGACTGCAGTTTTAAGTCCTTTCCCTTCTGCTCCCGTCGCTTCTTGTTTTTCTACGAGGTTCATGCACCATCAAAGACCTAGTGGGAATGAGACCAGAGGGCAATGTTGTGGAGCTTTGGAGGTAGAGTTGTAGGGGGAAGGCAAGGGGATATAATACTGATAGGGAAGAGAGTCTTGGGCTTCAGTTTTGGGGGGGTGAAGCTAAAAGATTAGACAATAAATTTACTTAACAGAGACTAATCTACTGGGACTGAACTTCATATCCTGTTTTGGGATAATATATTTCCTTCTGTGCTCTGGAATGAATCTGTCATCTCAAGTCTAATAATGAGAGGCAGAGGATTTTTAATCTCTGACCCCCTTCCATGTAATTTAATAAAGGCTAGTTTCTTTATTTTATTTGGAAGCTAACTTATTAAAGTTGTTCTTAATGCTCTTCTGAAAAACACAATGCAGGATTTTGCATTTAAAAGTTTTTTAAATGGAATAGGGTTTTTATTTAATTGTGGACAATAATGTACTTGCAAAGTATTTGTTGTAGTCCTCATTTCAGAGCAGAGTTGTTTATCTCTCAGCATCTCTGTTGAAATGCAGAGATGAGAAGCAGAGTCAGCCACGCTGTTTGCACATTCTTGGCTCTGCATCGTCAACGGATTCCATCTGACTGGGATAGACAGAGGCGGGAGACCTAAAGCTAGCGTGTGACTTTCTGTAGCAGGGAATGATCGTTATGTGGGAAGCTGAGTGGGGTTTCAAATGTGGTAACCACATGCATAATTAGCTATAAAATCACAAAAGTTGTCCTTCTCCCTCCAAGAGGCTGCTTCTCATGTGGCAGTGATTACAGCTCCCATGGAAGTGCCACACCACTGACCTGACACAGGGACTTTCCCAAGCCACTCAGTCCTCTGCAATTCCTTGGAAAAAGCTCTCCTCAGGTCCTGGGGAGCCCCCCAAACACCCTTTGATTATAAATCACTCTGTGGGCCTCTGAAAAGTTGTTACTCACAGGGAATGTGTTGGCAGGTCATGCTGAGATCTCTTCTTAATCTCTCATTAAGGAAGGGTCAGTAAAATACAATGAAGTACAATGTTTGCCTTCTCATTGCAAATTCAGAAACAAAATACAAAAGAAAAAACAGAACAAGCCCTTTCCTTAAAGGCTGGTCTGAAATAGGGACTGTGTTAAGGGCTGGTATCTCCTAAGGACCAGCATCTTCTAAGGAGCTCTGTCCAGAGGCTGTCTGCAGCAGCAGTCAGGCTCCCTCAGTGCAAACCAGCCAGGCTCTGCTCATCACAGATACCTATCTGTGAGGTTCTGCCTCCTACATGAGGATGGTAAATAGGCTTTTTCTATAAAAAGCCTTTTCATATAACTTATTTTTAGTGTCAGTGTTTTTACTTTGTTGTTTTGGGTTGGGTTTTTTTTATTACAAAAGGACCAAACATGACAGGGTTTGCATTTCAGATTTGTCACTGTGAATTATAGAGACTGAATTAGAGTGAGTAGTGCAGACCTTGCAAGTAGCCATGCAATCCAATTCTTAGGTTTCTGTCAAAAATAAAAGTATAGCTTTGATAGTGACTAAGACCAAAATTTCATGCCTTTCAGAAGCTCAAATCTTAGCAGGCATCTCTTGGAACTCCTGAGTGTTGAAGTGGTTGCTTTCTGTTTAAACTTCCAGGTTGCTGTATCTTGTGTTCAGTTCGTGTTGTGGACCCTTTTATTTGCTTTGTAGATAAAGCTGAGGTGTGGCAGTTTGAGCACCTTGAAGTGTGATTGCTCAGTTTATGTGGTTCTATTATTCAGTCCTTTTCAAAAAGGTGCTTCAGAAAACCTGGGTGTAGCTAATACACCACATTAATCTGGGAGTTAAAATTGCTGGTATTAACATAGAGGACAGACCTTTCTTTTTGAAAAAAATGGAGCTCAAAATTCAGCATTCTCATCTGTAGGGTCCAGATGCTCAGTGAATCTATTGATGGGTTTGCAAGAGCTGAAGTGGAACTGCGCTACTGGAATCTGGCCCTTCAGTCTGAGCTTTGTGTATCAGGCATGCATGAACAAGCATGGTCTTCTGTGACTTTCTAGGTGACTCTTTTGTGGTTGATATTGGATTAACAAATTAGCAAAATCTTGGATTTAAATGTAGAATTAATTTAGGGAGGTCTCTCCACTGGGGAACACGATTATAATGTATTTTGTTATAATCACTGATTTCCATAGTAACAGCAAGTCATAGACTCATCAGATTCCCCAGTCTCTTTTATATCCCCCTGTTACCTTGTTGCTGAACAGCTTTCCTCTTCAGAGCAAAAGCCAATAACTCTTATTTTCCATTAGCTGTAACAGGTCTAGTAATTAGAACAGTAAATTTTGTCCAGTAAATAGAGCATGTACTTAGTACTGATACTGCTGTTTTTACATCAGAAGAAAAATGGTGACAACGACGGTTTTAGAATTGATAGTACTGTTTTCATATAATTTAAACAGCAATTAGGAAAAAAATACTATTCAGTTTCATCTCGATAAATTACATATTATGAATGCCTCTATAGTGTTTTGTCTGCAGTGAGACTTTTATTAGAATTTTTTTTATATGTAAAATGTCTTTACTCCTTCATTTTGATTGTATAAGTGGCAGAAAAAGTAGATAAATGAAAATTGCCTAGTCATGAGTGGTAATGGGAACCAAAGCACGGGTTGAAAGAAAGATGTTTTTTCCTTGGGAAAGGTGATTTTCTGTAGCGTAGAGACAAGAACACTGGATTAGAACATCTGGAATGTTTGGCTTATCCCCATTAATCTTGAAAGTCAATCGTGGGACTTCTGTGGATTTATTTTTCTCCTCTTTTTAGCTCTTTGAGTCATTAGATTGTCTGCTTCATTATACACATTAGCACATCACACTCCATAAATCTCAATAGTAAGTGCTATTTTCATGAATGTAGCTATTATTTCTGGGTTTGCTGTCTGTGTGAATTCATATTCTATTTCCTTCTCCACTTTTTTTTTTTGAAAGTTCCAAAGTTACCTGTTTGCTTAGTAACAAGGGCCTAAAGCCACATCAGTGACCTCAAGGAGGTCTGATGCTTCATTCAAAGTAGAAAGCCTTTCAAATCATGTTTCTGAAGAATTCTTTGAGCCATTGCAAGGTGGTAAACTTGCTTTTCATGCACTTTCTCTGACCCAAAACAAAACAAAGAAAAAAAAGACTGGGGGCAGGTATGGGGCGAGCAGTCACAAGTGGATCGGGAAGCAAGGCACCCTGTCTCAGCTCTGCAAGTTGTCTATGTGTCAAATCCAAGGGACTTTTAACTGGGCTCCTGGGGCAGGTGCTTGCATAGTTTATGCTTGTTCTATGTGCAAATGAATGACTACTGTCCCCAGGGCATTTCAACAATGCTGTAAATTCTTATAATCCAGACAAAATCAAAACCTATTGCTAATAGGAAAAGCAGGTCTTTTGTTTCCTTTATTTTCTATAATTCTTTAAAGGTGAAAGAAGCCAAACAAAATTGCCAAAAATATTAATACCTTCAAGAAGATTTTGTTCGGCTCTCCTGCTGGCTCTTCTGTAATTTATTGGGTAACACACCAAAGCATGTGGGGTTTCTGAAGAGGAAAACAAATGCAAGTGACTTGGCATTCCTTATGTATGCCACAAATACTATGAAGGGCGTAAGAAATTCCCATTGCAGTGTATTTTCATAAGCTGGGATGTCGTTCTAGCACTAAGAAAGTTTATTTGTCTGACTCTGCAGCTGTAGGGGAGAGCAAAGTGGTTTATGCTTTATGGGTTTCCCCTTACTAGGAAGTAGAAGGATCAGGGTAGGCTGATGTCTTCCTGATGCTAGATGTTACTTGGCGAACCTTTTCATTGTAAGGCACGGTTTTCAGCTGTTCTAGTGTAAATTTTGGAGTGAAACTGTTTAAAAAGCAATAAATCATTTTCTAGGTCGGCCAGAATTAGAAGAGGTCATGGGCTAAACTGCAAATACTGGAATGGTCAACTATTTTAGATATCTTCACAAACATTTTCTTGCAGAGTTTATATTTGTTATATTTTGGGTGTGTTACAGCTGCAGAGGTTTTAACATTTTGATGTCTATTTTTAGAGTTTTAAATCTGAAAGTCTAAGAAAGATTGCTACCCATTTCTCTAGTGGCACTTAGGATTTTTCTAGTGGTGATTAAAATCCACACATCACAAAAATAACACCTCTAGATTAGATGACTCAAGAGTTCCTCATTACCTTTGTCTTTTGTCTGATTTTGTCCCTGACCTGTGAGGAGTTTCCAACCCAAGCCCCTTTCAAAATTTTCTGGCAATGTTGAGGGATCCTAGCGTAAAAGTAATTCAGGCCTGAAAATCAGGGAGTTTTCTCAGCCAAGTGAAACTACCACATTTACACAGACATCTGCACAGGATTCACTTTTTAGGAATAAACTTCAGCAAGGTTTTAAAGGTAATCATCAGCTTTTCCAGAGAAGCTGGCTTCTTCAGAGGGTCTCTCAGCTTCACCACCGTGGTATATAGAGCATGATCTAAAACCCTATTAACTGCACAGTCAATTTGCCTTGCATCAGTTCACATGTCTTTGAGCACTGTAAACATGATTGAACTCAGAGTAATATTTAGTGTGATTTCTTATGTAAATTATAGAATAAATGGTTTGTGGTGGTGTTCAATAGATAAACAGGGAGCATTAGTTTTGAGAGCAGTACCTGTTGCATGGAGCAGGCTCTTTAACTCTCGTATTACTGTTCTTCAGCTTCTCACTGCAACTGAGGAGCTTTCTTGAGAGATGGATTGGAAGGAGGTAACTGCAAGGTTTGAAAGTACAGAGAGACTGACCTTATTTTTGCTCATGCTTTCAGCCGCCCAGTTAGTCTTAGCTTCACTGAATTTTTCTTTCAAGTCTTTTATGGGAACTCTGGCATGGCCTTGATTTAAGTTATTCTGTTTATAGTAATAATGGGAAACATAGTGCAGAGAGTAAATAATTACTTAGGGAAGGAAAAAGACAAAACTATGGCCAGCAGTGCAAGGCAAGCGGAGAATAAACATTTTCTTGGTAGAAAAAAAAATACATTGAATTAGTTGGGGGGGGGGAGGGGGGAGTAAACACAAATAACATGTAGTTGCTGTAGATGTTAAACTGCTTGTGCAAGTTAGAGTGTTTCTGCAGTGGATATGTAGTGAACAGTGAACCTGTGCTCTGCAGGAACTGGATGGAAACTATTTTAGTTTTACCTGTGTATTTCAGTATGAAAAAGATGCTTTCAGTTGCTTTACCTTGGGAAAAATGCACTTTTCTCAATACCTTCACAGCTACATGAGTCAATATACAAACATAACATAGCTGGAAAACTTGATATGAAGTTTGTCATTGTGGTTCACCTTCAAGTATAAAAAATATATCTGGTAACCAAAGTAGTACTTTTCAGCAAGTTTGGAGGATGCGATATCTGTGCATTATAGGAAAAGTTGCTATATGTCTGTTTCTGTCACTCGGGCTTCTCCATATAGCTTTATACTCACAGTTGATGTGTTAGAAACTACAGTTGCTGGAAAAGTTATGAAAACATCGGCTAATATTTTACAGACTTGAGTTTATTTTTCCAAGGATTTTACCTTTGATTTATCCCAGAACCTTTCTTTAACAAGCTGGGTGGTGAAAGTATCATCTTACATTTGAATGATGACATTGGACCCAGCTTTCTCCGAACTGTGTGATGTATGCGATGGAAGTGCGTGGGCACCAACTCTCAAAGCCACTATAGACATGTCCGGCGTGACCTCAGCTTAGTTTCTCCTTGGTGAGTTGGTGTCCCAACAGGTGTCTCGAGGCTGAGCTTCTGGCAGTGCTGGAGAGGAGAGGGTGGCGTTCTGCTTACAATGACCCAAATGAACCTGTGATGTTAACTGTACTGCCACGGTGTGATAACGTGATTTTCTACCGAGGTCTGAATTCAACATTCACAATGAGCTTTGTTTGGTGGGATAAATGGCATGTCATGGCTGGGAGCTGGAAAAGGCAAGGTGAGGACAGGGTATTAGTTTTATCTAACAGAGCAAGGCTCTTTCCTTCGTTGACAGAACATAAAATAATAGGACATGTATCTAAATACCTTTCTGCATAGACATCGTTTTAAATGAATCTCAGGTACTTTTTCTTTGGCACGGCAAGCCAAATCATTATCTGTGAAATTCCATGTACTTCAGTTTTTTCAGGCAGTGTAGGTAGGTGAAAGTGTTTTGTTCAGAGTGAGATTCTACTAGCAAAATTGAATATTTATTATGATCCAGACAAATAGTTGCACAGTTATCTTGCATAATTGTTTGTTACAGAAGCAAACCCAAAATATATTAGAATCCTATTTTTACCTCTACCAGTGGGCAAGACAGCATAAAACAGACCTCTCTTTAAAATTGTTATGACAAAAGACATATGTGGAATACTTTTCTTAACTGCACCCAAGATGAGGTAGAAGCCTTAATTTGAGTTAGAAAAGGTGTTCACTTCACATTTTCTTAGACTGAAGTTCTTACTGTGAAGGTTTATGTGAAGAACAGATGTTAATCCAAAATAGAAAATGCCTGAAGACAAATACTACAGAATTTATAAATGTGATTATTTGTTCTGAGAACCTAATTTTGAAGAGGATTAAAGTTTTTGAGCATAGAGCCATTCACAGGCTTCAGCCAGAATGATGTTTTGATTAATTTTTTCATATTTGAAAGTACTTGATGAAATGCTTTCAACATTTCACAGTGTCAGTGTGAAAGCTATTATTTATAGAATGTAATTGGCAAATTTTTTTTGGTTTGATAATCTAAGCATATAGCAATGAAATATATCAGAAAATTCATTTGTTGTCAGGACTGGTAGAAACCTTCATAACCTGCTGCAATGGAACTGCTCTTCAGAATGAGAGTGTCCAGTTGCTGTGGATCCTGAGGTCTGAAGAAGCTGCCAGTTTGAGACTGTGGGATATGGTGGTTTGCATTTCGGTTGTTTAGCCTGAGGAAGCAGAATTATCTGTGCAGGAAGAGCTTTAAAAATATGTTAGTCTATGGCTTTCTGCTTTTGTTATCTTGAATTCACGCCCTGGGTCCAGTAGTGGCTGTGAGTAATGAGTCTGTCCAGATTTCAGCAGTTTGAGAACTATGAGTTTGATCGGTTTTTTCTCAGCAGTCTACTGTGCTGTACTTCAATGAGACTTCGTTTGACTTCATTACCAGGGAAGAAGCCCTGGCATTTTCCTGTCAGAAAAGAAGCTGCAATACAACAGTGAGTCAGGGCTGTTCTTTCTCGAAGCAGCTGCAGGAGGCCAGCACTGCTCCGGAAATGGGCTGCTCTGTCCCAGTCATTTCAACTGGGCTGGTTTAATCTGCTTGTGCTCAGCAGCATCTGAAAGTGAGGATGACTGGTGGGGTGAGTGGTTCCTGCTGTCTCCATCTTTCTTGCTTTCTCACCATGAAAAGCAGCAAGGTGGACAGGGCTCCATGGCAGCTGAGTGATGGGGGGGCATGCGCCAGGACTATTCAAACTTATTTTCAAAGGACACTAATTCATGTCCTGTATGCTTAAAGCAACTAGAAGAAGAATTAATGGAATAGACCCAGTTAAGATTAGTACCAGGCTGAGGTACTCAGGGCTCTGCAGGGGGCACCATATCTTATGAACACAGCTAGCTACAGGGTGAAAGAGAAACAAGAGTTCAGGTTTGTCTTACTGCATTTGAAGAATTACATTATGAATGTTATCTTCATCAGGGATTGCAGTTCAATGATCATAATGCTTTCTACACGCTTTCCTTTAAGGCTTTTGGGACCTAAACATTCTTTCAGTCTTACAGTATAAAAATAAAATTTCAGCAAGTAACTTGCTCCAATATCTACTTTGGAAAGGCTGTGGGAGTCCTCCCTACATGCTCATGGCATTTGGAAGCTCAGCTGACCTGCTCTCTGCTTTCAGAGGGAATAAGATTATTTAGTTATGACTTAAAACTTGAAAACCAAGGAAAAAAGCACTACACAGACCAACAGGAGATGATTGTTTGGAGAGTGAGGATGGAATTGATTTCATATTGCCAGAGTTGTTGCATGAGGAAAGGTATCAGAACATTAATCAACAGGGCTTTTCTGAAAATCACACCAGCTTCTGATTTGCTTTTCTTTAAGAACTGCAAAGAAATTTCACTTTATTGACATTAACTCCTGAAAGATCAAGTAAAAAGGTTGATGAAAACAAATAGCTTGATTAGGAAAACAAGTATTGATTAGGAAAACATGCTAATTAGTGAAATGCTCACAGGATTTATTGGAAGGTGCCAGCTCTGCAGCGCACAATCCTCCCTTCCCTCTCACAGTACAGAAAAATGTCCTCAGTTCCTTCTTACTGTTCCTAAAGACAATGCAAGCATTCAAATGACATAAATTACTGTTTTGCTGGAGCAGAATATTGGAGCATTTCTAATACAAGACAGGAAAGGAAGAGTAGGCAGTGAAGCTACAGATATCAACTGTGTTTTTTAAACTATTCAACTTAGCTTTAATATTTCCACCAGAGCGCATCACCCCACATTATTTCGCAAGCTTTTTATAGCTTTAATAATGATATTCTCATTTCTTCTAGAATCTGTTGCAGTCCTAAACATTAGGTTCAGTGATGACTTTGCAGAAAACGTAGAATATGATGTTGGCTGGGATTCCCTTCCCTGGAGGCACGAGACTTTTGAGTTAGGTGAGAGAGGGCAAAAAGTTTGCAGTATTTCCTGGCTGCCTTTCAGTGAATTGCTGTATTTGTTGAGACTCTGGAAAAAAAACACCTTTAATTAGTCTTTGCATGAGATGCTTCTTGCCTTTCTTTTTGTAATTCATGAAAGTTGGCAGCATTTTATATGCACAGAGATTTTAGGTTTTTTATTAGTGTATGTCAATGTGGAAAAAAACTTTGCTTAATACCTGTGGCAGGGTCTCAGTTTATTCAGGGAGAGCAAGATTAGGGTGTCGGTTGTTAATCTGGCCACTGATACAGGACTAAAGCAATCTATGTTTCATTTATGTTTTCTGAGGATGATATGAGAAGGAAGAAATCATTTTATATGCCAGACAAATGTGAGTATGTTATATTGACACGTTGTCATGGAAATGTTTCAAGAGACCAAACTTAGTTAATAATACATAATGCTGTAGATAATACATTAGTTATATCAATTAGTTATACAGGTCAGTGAACCGTAACTGGTGTTAGAATGAACTGAACAGAAATGAATAATTTAAGCTGTACTGTATATATTTTCTAAAGCAGGAGACAGGCAGAAGAGGAGATGGATAAACACAGTCTGATGGATAGAAGGAAATGGACAGGTCATTTGTGTAACTCATCCAGCTGTCACAGTAAATATGAAAATCTGTTTTCTGTCCTCGATCAACTATCTATGCTTATAGCTTAGTTTCCGCTCTTTTTATTTCTCTCAAAAGGCTTTTTTCAGAAGGTTAAAGCCTCATGAATTTAAAAATCTGCTTGTTAACTAGGTGTTTTTAAGTTACTTTTGCATTCGGTTGTGGGAAGTATACATGGTGAGGAGCAGCAAGCAGAGTCCTGGAGCAGAAGGGCCTTCTTAACATGTAGGGCATTCTTAATGCATGTGACATGGTTGCTGGAGGTTTATGGCAAGATGAAGACTACAAAATCTTACGCTGTGTAACACTGACCACAAAGCAATCAAGTACGCTGGCTCTGTAGAGCTTCTAGATGTATCCTAGACCAGTTTTATTTGTTTTTTCCTTCCTGAATAGAAACAAATCGGTGACTGAAATACCTAAACTGCTTAAAATACCAGTACATGATCTGCTCCCCCCACTCCAAATTAAATGAAAAATGTTTAAAAATCAGTGTTTGTCTGCCTACAGCATTTAGGGCATTAAGTCAGTTCAATGAAATTAAAGAATGATTCAAGCAACTGGGGGACCCCAGTATCCTTCAGGGTTTCTCATGGAACATCAGTAGAGCCCCATGCAGCAGACCAGGTGCTAAATGTTATTAATCCAAAGGGTTCTGTGGAACAGCTAAAGAGTGTTACGTCTTGCAGACCTTTTTTTACGAAGTGCTTGTTTCGATAAGGACTGAGGTTTTGTCTGCTCTAGTCTGAGCACCATCTCTGAAAACCAGAGAGCAAATTAAAAACTATTTCTTGCCTTTCCGAAGGAACTATGTTACTTATAAACCCTATGTGCCTTTGGGCTACGATTAACTATTCCCAGGAAGAAAGGATTTTGGATAGCCTGAAGAGGAAATGGAGCATGGTGAGGCACGTTCTTTATAGTATCCTTATGAGAAGAGGGAAACAAGGGAGAATTACTTCTAATTCTGTGATTTCCCTTTTGATTTTGTTTGTTTGGGGTTTTTTTGTTTGCCACTTACCTAGTAACGTATGGGATATGAAAATATTAGTGATTTTCATTGGAGAGTAACAACATCAGTAAGTCTTGTAGGTATTTCCAGTGGTTTTTTTTACTTTTTTGCTCACCTGTGTCCTGGTTCTTGTGCCAGCAGAGAACATCTGTATAAAAGGCAGTTGGTTTATGAATATCAAAGCGTCCATATGATATGCTTCCTACAGGATATTCCCCTGTGGAAAGAAAAAGCAAGTTGGTGAGTGAGGTGAAGAAAAATGTCTGCTTTTTCCAAGGGAGTATCATGGAGCATAGGTGTGTATGGCCTAGACTTGAGCACAAGGTAACTAAACTTCCAGCTCACTCTATCCCATGCTACAGTAACTCACACCAGTACTGCCTGTGTGGAGAGGTTTTAATGAAGATCACCCTCTCACAGTGCTCAGCTGCTGTGTGTTCTTCCTCTCTTAGTAGTGTGCTGCATTAACTGCATTTAAGGGCAGAGCCTCCCCATGACATTTCAGGTTCTCTGGTCATTTTAAGTGGGGTATAGTGATCCTGGCATCTTCTCTTTCTCCATTGGAGCATTAACATCTTCCCAGATCTGGACTCTCAAAACCAGCAGATACCTCAGTGTTACATTAAAGGTGTGATTCAAAGTGGAGTTTTTCATTTTCTTTAGTATCCCAAAAATTGGTATTATTTATGAAGTGCTCACCCTTTAGGTAGTTGAGATGAGATTAATCATATCTGTCTCCGCTGAATTCAAGTGACTCCTTAGAAAGAAATTACAGCTTATAAGCTTGAGTTGAGGATCTGTTCTTGCTTACGGCTTTCCAAGAAACAGCAAGAAATTTACCAGCATTCAAGTTCAACTGGTAAAGCATATGAGTAGTGAAAAAAGTCTTTGCTAAAGGCAAACATTGTAGATTTTGCCAACAAGCTTGTGCAAATGGCATTAATAATTAAGAGCATGGCTTCTGTGTCACGTGGCATTTATGAAATGGAAAACTAATAGAGAAGGGACTTTATAGGAAATCACCGCTGGGGTTTAGACCTATTGGCTGTGTTAGGTGTTTTTCTACAGGAACATCTTCCCCCCTTCATTTGAATATAGCTAGACCATATGCAAATGTGAACAAGACACTCATCAGCACAGAATGACAAATGGGATGGTGCAGCCTTTCTCATAACTAGGTGCCAGAAAATTTAAGAGACTTCATTACCTTGGCAAGTTAATGCTGCATTCACACTTTAAATTCGGGTTCTAGAAACATTCTACAGGTGTCACTTCAAAGTAGCATGGTTGAGAAGTCGAGATACAAGTAGTTTGGTCAAATGGGGGTTTTTTTTCTTGTCATTTTGTGGTCTGTGTGCATTTGAACAATGTAAAAATGGCCCATGTAAAGTGCTGGGCCAGTGGCATCAGAACATCCCTGCTTGGAATCGAAAGGCGACAGACAAGCAGATCAGTTTCTGCATGTGTTTTTGGAAAGGTTTAAGGAATTTGAAAGTTAGTGGAAACAGCATCTGTCAGCTATTATTGTAGTGTTGCTCTTCCTCATTTAGCAAGCTGTCAGCCAGTAAATTGTCAGAAAGTTAGGCAAGTATATTTTTGTATACAGGCCTTGTCAAGTGCTGGAGGCATGTTTCTATCTTTTCTCAGCAATGACATTGTAGGTTCATGTAAAAAAATCTAAACAACCTATTACTTCACTGAAAGACAAAGAGTTAGGACAACTGAAAATACTTGCTTTCTGCTATAATAAATATTTAATAACTCTACTGTAAATAAGATCCAGTTGGAAAACAGAATTTAGTAGCAGGATGCTTCAGATTTCTCTGAAGTGAGCTAAATGCTTCTTTTAGCAGTTAAGCCTTTACAGATGTCCGCTGAGGAGAACAAACATCTTCATAATTTATTTATCACAAGTGAAAGCTGATTTGATACTTGTTCAGCTATATGTTACTTTCATTTAGGTGGCTCTGTCATGTCCACTTCAAAGAAAGCAATAAGCTTAAATTCTTATCTAACTTTTTTCGAGATGCTTTTCTTCCCTCAAGGTAGACCTTATGCAAGAGAATCTAATAAAGGAAGGACACTGTACCTCTGAAAAACTTTTCCAGGAAATGCTCTTTTTTCATGAATTGGCATACCGTTTTGTTTATGTTAAGAACTTCCTACTGCATTTATGGTTACTGTATGTTTGGATTGGAGTCTCCTTCAGAGACTTCAAACCCCCTATTTTAGAACTAGATATTTGCAAGAAATGTGTTCAGACCTATTGAAGAAGAGGAACTTGGCCCCAGGCTTTTGGATTGTTTGTTGCAGTACATCTTTGAAAACCTTTGTCACCATATGTGACCAAAAAGTATTTTTAAAATCTGGGCTTTTAAGATTGAGTAAATATTTTATGCTAACTGCAAGAAGGATCATAGGAAAAATTACCTGAAAATGAAAGGGGTAGGAGGAGGACAAGCACCAAAGTATTCTCTACTCTTTTTTTCCCCTCTGAGGTTCTCAGATGATACTGCAGTGAATTTTTTCTTCCGAATGTAATGCTTACTTGAGGATGACAGTGTTGAAGAAAAAAAAAAAATAAATAAAAAAAAAAAAATCCCCCTTTTATTTTAACTTGAACATTATTAAGATCAGTCAGCCACTAGATTGTGCTGTGCACTGTTTGAAAAGAAGCAGAAATTGCAAGATAAGATCAAGTGCTCACCTGGGGAGACTTAGAAAAGTTGCATATTTGAAGCACATGTTCCAAATGCTAGTCAGGAATGGCTAGCATTAAATTCTTGCATCTGGTGCAGAACTGCTTGCTTTTATGTTGGTTTCTTTTTTTGTTTTATTGTTTAAAAGGATAATAAAACCTCACAATAATATCTCATAATCAGTATAGCATATCTCCAGGCACCTTTTGCATGTTGTATTTGCCAAGAAGAACATACGTCGTAGTTTATTTTGCCTGCAGAAATGTTGAGGGTTTGCATCTGGATCCCTTTGGAAATAAACTTATGATTTGTATCAGTGCAAAAAAAGGAAGAGGAAAATATTCCTCACTGGATGAATATATGGTAATTCATTTTGTCTGGGTGGTGAACAGAATTAATATCCAAGCAAAAAGATACACTTTTTGATGGCTTCAGCTGCTGTGTATTGCCAGAAATGTTTCAAATCCAAGCTTCCATCTATTTTTATTTGGCATTGGTATTACTGCACTGACATAAGTTAGCTCTGAGTTAAATGGAAGACGATATAGAGAATAAACTCAAAACTACCTTAAAGTGAACAGTAACTCCATCTCATAGTTTTCCAGCGTATTTTAAGCAAATTCTAGCTATGCTTTGCACATACTAATTTTTTCTGCTTGTTTTTAGGATTTTAGGGAAGGCACTAAGAGAAAGCATAAGGCTTGAGCAAGGAATGTTTGGATGTCTCCATTAGAGCTTTCTCTTCAGAATTCTTTCCAAATAATTTTCTTTTGTTCCTGCAGATTTCTTTTTATCCTTAAATTTCATTAAATGAAATGTTGGTGTCAGGGGATTATTTATTTTATGTGTTTGTTTCTTGTGTGCAAGCTGGATAAGTATCATTCCACTGTAGTTATCTGCTGTGGGCCATTGTAAGAGGCAGGTGTTTGAGCTCACTAAAGATTTTTCTGACTCTGTATATCCCAGACAGTTCTTATATTTCTGCTTCTGTGGCTTCTGCTCTAGAATTTTTTTTCACCTGTTTAAATGCCTTTATAATTTTTGAAGGCAACAATTTCCTTATGAATCAATATCCATCCACCTTTGGAAAATCCAAGTCTTCCAGCTGGTGATTCTAGGGTCTCTTCTCTCTGGATTTGTTAAGATGGCTAAGGTTAGTCTTTCCTACGCATATTCTTCAATCCTCCCCGTAGTCTGATGCAGATACTTTTAGATCCCTAAGGAAGGAGTTCATCTGAAGGTGCCAGTTAGAATGTTACCCCATTAGGGTGTTATCCCATGAACGTCTAGATGGTGTTTCCAGCAGGAAGAAAGCCATGCTTTGCCTAGTGCTATCTGGTCATGTTTATCAGTTCTGATATCCATCTTTACTGGAGCCAGAAATAAGTGTTTACATGGACTTCTGCAGCCCCTATATTCTGCATCTTTTTAGACCTATTCAGTATATGGCCAATGCAAGTGATTTGCGACTTGTTTTATCCAGACTTTATAGCTCCATCAGCTTGATTTCATCTTAGATGTTTTAGTCCAACCACTCAGAATAGTTGTGCACTATTTTATTTTTATTAATGCACTATAAACTTCTCCATATTATTCATGGTCTTTTTAGTCTTAGAGATGAACTATCTGAAAACTGTCTATGAATGTAATGCTTTTCCTAACGGAGTTCTGATTACTAAGCAGTTTATTTTTTTACCATCAGCAAACGATCATTCACTAATACAATGAACCATTTTAAGAAAGCTTATCTTGTTTGTCTTCTATTAGTGTTGGTTATAATCAGTTTTCTGATTTAGTCTCATAACTCTGTGCAAATTGTTCCAATCAAACTATATTGTTAAACTATGATAATGCTAAATCCAGTTAATTGTTTATGGAATGTTTTATAGCACAGTTATAGAGGCAATTTTGATGAATCAGGTAGCTATAACTAAAGCATACAGATATATTATTGCATCACTGTATTTCAAGTATCACTGGTGTTGCTTTGAAAAGTGCTAGTCTCAGTTAAAAAGTCAGCAAATTTAAGGGGAAAACAACAACAACAAATGTACTTCAAAATCTTGGTTTAATTTAAAAGTTCATGCTCAAAAGTATACAATTTAAATTTTATTTTCCCTATATTACACCCACTGATGACTGTCATGAGAGCAATAGGCTAGACGTGGGATTAAAATTGTGTAAGTTAAGTAATGTACCAACTACTCTTTCTTTAGACTGCTGGCTTGAATTGCAGACTTCAGAATTCTTACACCTTAAGCAAAATGTCCTAAACAAATATTAATTTAATATTAGGAGTTACAGAATGGAAACTACGGCCTATACAGTATTTATATATTTCAAGGACTGAATTTCATACAATTGCAAATTTTCGTAGAAACGCATGAAGTGAATCCTGAAAAAAATACCTTTTTTTGTACTAAATCTTTTTTATTAGGCAGGCATGTTCAGCAAATGTGCTCTGAATAGATAATGTGAATGTCAAGGTGTGAACAAATTTTGAAACGATGCTTTAATTTGCCATGGGAAGTTATTACACTGTCTATAAATTATGTGACTCCCTCATACTAAATACATCCAAAATGAATCTAGACGAGTCATTAAGGAACAGAAGCACTGGTTTAATTCCATTGTATTCCAACATTATTGAAAGATATATCTTGGAATGGGAATTGATTGAAACATTTTAGACTGATTATGTTGATAGTGAAATCCAATTATTTTTCTGTAGATGCTGAAATATATCAACTTGCACTGAGTTGTCATCAAGATTCTGTGAGGGATGTTTGCATATCAACCAGCCTTTCCTAGATCCTGATCTTGAATATTCTTCTAATATTATGGATCAGAAGCTCATGATTACAAAGTCTTGTCTGTGTTTAAATTTTATTCAAACAGGACAGTATTTGTTGCCCTTTCCATGGTGTGCACTCTCAGAAGGTAGAGAGACGTATTTGGTCCAGTTTGTCTTTGATACAGATCTCTGTTAGTGTCTGATGTACTTGTTTTATGAGGAGTAGGTCAGACTTTACAAGGGCTCATGTCAGCCATCTTACTCTAGTACATTTATTTGGTGAATGTATGTTCAGAACTTGCATGATGTATTAGACACTCCCATGTTGATTAAAGTAATTTCTTTTTAGCCTTGTTTGTGTTCCCTTATCTGATATATGACTTGCCTAAATTTTGGTTGTGCTGCATAAAATAGCAAATACGATTATGCGTAAAACTTCAGGCTGAGATCTTTTCAAACCAAGTCTACTCATGTTGAAAATGATGGGAGGAAAACAACTTGGAGATGCATCTGTATCTTTCAAATACTGTGTGGTGTAGTGCATCACTTAGTTTCCTTAAACTTTTGCAATTCATGATCAGTGAGTGTAAGAAGGGTTTGTGAAGAAGTCGAAGCCTCGCTTTCATTCCACAACATACATTTATCTTTTCAACTGCTTCAGTAACAAGAGCAAACTGCAGTACTGATATTGGAGAAACTCGTAATTGGGAGTTCAAATCTTAGCCTGTATGTCTCTGACTTGAGGATCACATACCAGAAAGGGAAAGTCTTTTGTTCCCACTAAATTGTTTCTGTTTAAAATATTTTTTCAGGTGAGATTTTTTTGGTCATTCATTAGAAATCTTAAAATCATTAATGAAGTTAGAAAAATCCCTTGTCTTGGGGTTTTACAGAAAGAAAACACTCATACCAGGTAGAACTGAGTTTCCTAGAATACTTTCACACTTATTAACACACTAAAATGACTTGGAAATTTTCATAAATATTTCTCATATGAAAAAGAGGCTCCTCAAATGCTTTATTGATCAGTGGTTGACCAGGGCTTTGCCATCTGTCATAAAGCACTTTTGAAGAGCAGTTGAGCAGATCTTATGCCTCCGTCCATTAGGAACCAATATCAGTCGGTTCAGGAAGAGTATCCAAGGTCGTTAGCCGCTGCTGCAGCTGAAGCGCTAATGTGTGCGTCATGCCTCAGAGTTAATGATGCCTGTAGGCTTGTGTTAGCATCCAGAGTGTTTTCCAGCAGTTGGACTTCCTTTTTTCTTCTGTGTAACTGCTAGTTAAAAGGAGAAACTTTGTGGGCTTTTTATTGTATGTTTTTAGGAATTACAGAATGATCTTGCTATTTCTCATTTAAAAAAAAAAAAAAAAAGTTCTCAAAACCCTATCATCTTATGAAGCTCAGCTGAAGAACAGCAAATTTCTCTGATTTCCTGTTTTATTTTGCTGTTATAGACTTTTTTGATGACTGGAGGATATATTTTAGTCAGTTTTCTGTGACTGCTTTAAGTAGAAAGCCCCAAGGTATGTTTTATTTTGTCAGATATGGCTAATCAAAGTGAGGGTTAAACAGAGTCCTTGAAAAATGTTAGGTTACGTAAAACCACATGCCAAGTGTTTCTAAAGTGAAAAGCATGTGTGAAAGCAGGTCATAAATCACTGTGTGTCTAGAAGATGAACTCTCCAGTATTTATTATTTACGCACCATTTTGATTTGCCAGTAAGGAAGCTCCTTGTCGGGATAAATAGAGTAATTACAGTGATAACGTATTTGGAGCTGCAGCATCCACCAGTGGGCACAGCTAAGAGAACAAGCATCCTGTTAACATGTTTCCAGATATGAAGGTGAGCATTTGTCTCAGTAATTTCTTTCTTATGGGAAACTGTACGTAAACCACTGAAGAAAAAACTAAAGGAAAAGAGAGAGAAGGGAAAGGCGAGAGGAATTGTTCAAGTACCTCCAGGAAAGGTACATAGATTTTTTTTCCTTGTGTATTTCTTAATAGTAAAGAAGAGCAGAGAGATTATGTTTCTGTTTCTTAAGAGCTTTCAAAAAAAGGTTTGAAATTTCTTTTCTGAAGACATCCTTTCATATGCATCTATATAGAAACATAAATATGCTGTTTGTATGTGTATATATGTATGCGTTTGGATCTGAATATCTTTATAGCTCTGGCTAGAGCTGAGCAATTGAAGGCAGACATAATGTGAGCTTTCCCACTATACACTTCTGTCTAGACCCACATGTGCTTGGCCCAGTTCTCCAAATCCTTTGAGAAGAGGCTTCCAGATGGAGCAAAGTGACTCCATATACATACATCTCAATATGTAAAAAATACGGGTTCGATAGAAATGTACAAGACTTCTGAGCAATCTGAGAACGCTTTAAAGGTTTTCATGATATCACCTGTTTGATGTTAATTTGTTGCAGGTAACAGCTTTTTCATGGGGATCTGCTGACACTGCAGATGAGCTCATCATGCCGTCTAGTTCTGGTTTAGTCCTCTCTCATGCTGTATCTTTCTGGCATTGAGTAAAAATTTGTTATTCATGATCATAATAGTCATAGAATAAGGGACTGTTATTTTGTGACATAAAATTGCGTGTGTCTGCGAAGTATGTTCAGCAGTTGGGAAATACTAGCTTTGTTCTCAGCTTGGCTGGACCTTCTGTAGAAGGTGACATCTGGGGAGGTAAAACTGTATGACCTTTTTGTAAACTGTAGTGACAAGAGGTGCGTTCCCAATTTTCTTTCACTAAGTAAGTTGTCTTGAGAATTTTCTTCTCAACGTGGATATCTGTGTAAGTATCAAATATCTTGTCAAAACAGTAAAAAATGCTGTCTGAACTGAAGGTATTTTGTACATTTCAGAGACAAAACATGTCTTGAAAGGTTTTCTGAGATGATGTATGATTTGTCTCAGCAGAAACAAAAGAAAGAATTTTATTCTCTGACCACATTCATGAAGCAATATTCATGCATACCTTTCACCAGCACTTTAACCCTCCCCACTCCCCCCTTTGATTCCCTGATTCTCCATCTCATAGATGTGGATGGCTTTCACTGAATGAGTTTTTCCAAATTGTGAAGTAGCAAAACCCTGGTACAGAAAGTTTGGTGTTAGGGATTCATTTGCTGCCATTTCAGATATGTCTCCATCTCCATCTAGTATGGCTCCCTACTGACAGCACAATTCCTGTGAACTCTGTCAAAGATGAATGTGCGAGCATACGAACCACAGCAAGTATGAGTAGCAGAAGACACGATGAATAGGTCCTTAGGGTGTGCAATGCACAGGAAGACAAAGGAGATAGCAATTCAGCTCACAGGGAAGAGACAGCATTTCTCAGCATGATTAAGTGCTTCCATGGAGCTGTAGCAGCTACAATAGCACTTACATCTGGTAACTTAGCTTTTATAGAGTTCTTTTGCCAGATTTTTCAGTATTTCAATGAGCATATGTATGTTTATCTTGCGAAAGGAGTTTGCTTTAATGTCATTCCTTCTGAGACGCGCTTGGTACTTAATAAACAACTCCAGAGCACGCCTTCATTTTTGTATTGGGAATGAACTCAAAACGTGAAGCTGAATTTCACACCAAAGCCATTTATCAGTTGCAAATACACCTGGGTTTTTGAAAAAATGCATATCCTCAGGATTAGTGGGTGAATTTCAGGCACCCCAAGTCTGTTATTTTTTCAATTTTAGAACCTGACGTCTTTAGATTTTTTGTCACTGAAGTGATCAGAGTTGAATGAGGCTTCATGTGTACAGGTTAGGGAATGTTTGGAATTGGTGCCATATGTTTCCCATTGCAGGAACCTTTATGATATCATCATCGGAGAACATGCTCAATATGCCTTCCAGACTTGGTAATCTCTTTAGATTGCATGATTCGTTGGGACTGTGTCAGTGCAATATTCATATTCCTCTGGGTGCACAAATATTAAGATAATTTAATTTTAATTGAATCATTTAATCTATAAGAGCAAAGATTTTATGGCATCCCCCCCCCCCCCAAAAAAAAAAAAAAAAAAGACAAAACAACAACCACCCCAAACTTTTATGTTCTTGATAAAAAAGTATGCAGTATCTTTAACATCTTGACAAATTATTTTGCTGTGGGGACTGAGAGAAAATTCCTATTCAGTGGACCACTCTTACCTATTGATCCTTAGGTACTCACAGAAAATGGTATTTTTGGACCCAGTTGCTAGAAGCAGTCCTCCTTCTGTCAGCATATGGACAGCAGCTGTCATTACTGCTAGCCAGTTACACTGTCTCCCTGTCGCAGTCCTTTATCTGCCCAACTCCAGACGCTAATTCAGAAAATAAGAATAAATAATCAAGGCATGTGGAACCGAGGCCAAGCTTTTTGTCTTTACACCACCTGTTGCCTTTTATAGGGTTGGCACAGACAGTCAAAGCCACGGTGGTTTTCTGGATTTCATGATAACTGGACTTTCTGAAACGTACCTTTGCAGTTTTTTGGGGAACTCTTTATTTTCCTTAAAATGTTAAAAGTAAAACAAAGAATATCACTGCACATCTACTGCAAAGCAACAGGGGCGGGGGGAAGTTTGAAGGTATCAGAACTGTGTACATTTTTACAAGGTAAGTTGAATGACTGTGCTCAACTGTAGCTCCCCCATCTCTGTTGATGCCTGTGCAAAGGCGGGGGACGTTGAATACCTCAAGGGAAATCTGTCCTGTCGTCCTCTTCTCTGGCCTTTTTCCCTTTTTACTCGTGTGCATATCCACTGCAAGTCTCTTTAAATACCCCTGGATTTTCTTTTCTAAGTGTAGTGGGTTCTAGGGCTGGGGAAAGAGGCGGGGGGGGGGCGGGGGAAGCCTGTCTTCCTGTTTCCTCAGTTTGTTAAATTGTTTCTTCTACCTTATGAAACGATGTCAATTTAAGTGGAGATTTTTTTTTCCGTGTTCCGGATGAAGCAGAGCTTGCACATCCTGTATTTGAATTCAAGGTCAGGCCAGTCTGGGCTGACTCCTGGTACCTGGGCTTTAGGCTTTGTCACTGGTGTTTTGAGGCACCTGGTCTGTGGTGTTTTGACCCAGAGCTGCGCAGCACAGCCTGCTTCCTTCAGTGCCATCTGCCAAAGAAATCCTTTATGTGAGTTTTTTAAGGCACACATAAGTTTGCTATTTTTAGATTAACTAGTAGAGCTGGAAGTAAGCTTTGGAGAATGTGGACCATTCTTCAAGTTGGACAAATTATCTTGTCTTCCTGTCTATGCTGATTGGTTTAATGAGTAATATTTTATCTGTCTAGAAACTTTCTCTTACCTTTGTCTTTAAACTGTCACAGAAATTAAAACCTTGGGGTTTTTTTACATTAGAATTTCCATTGGTGTTGAACGTTGAAATTTAGAAAGCTAGAAAGAGGGTAAAAACATCTAGTATTCTTAATTAGGACTATTAGAACTATCCAGTGTAGACTGGAAGGTACCTCTTAAGGTCCCGAAGTCCAATGCCTTTCTAAAGCACAGTCAGTTATAACAATTATAACAATCTTTTTTTTAAATGATGCTATTTGCCTACTGTCCTGGGAAAGATATAAACTTGAACCTTTAAAAAACAGACCATGTTGCTTCCAAATATTTTCATCTTGGTCTTAGCATCCAGTTCCAGCTTCTGGCCTGCACAGTGTCCCCTGTGTGGTGTGACTGGTATGCTGCCTGTATCAACAGAGGCAGGGAAGTACGCACTTGAGTTCCCAGTATGGGTGGGTTTATGTACTATTTACAAAATAATTGCTTTCCTGTGAACTGATTGGTCTCTACGTTTACGGGTACATAAGTAGAGTATAGAAAGGAAAAATGGAAATACATCCTCTTAATCAGCTACCTGTATATTTTTATCTTAATTTGAAATAATTATTTTCTTGCAGAGCTTCCAATGATTTCTCCTTTCTGTGTGTAAACACAACTTATGGTGTTAGTAAAGAGAAGATACATTTTTGGGTAAAAAGGCAGATAGAAGTCTTAATAAGAAATAAATGATTTTTGTTAGTTCTACGTAGGACCACCTTTTCTGTACAGAACTTTTTTGGAGGCTATGTGAAATAGCTAATCATGCAGGGCTCCTAGTTGCTTGAAAGGGTACCATACGACATGTATTGTGTTCTAGTGTGTACATAATATCTATAAACACACACAAACTCAGAACCAAAATGTATACAACAGACCTTTGAATGTTCAATTTCGTAGTGGAATGCCTCAGTTGAAAATGAGCACGGCAATTGTTCAAGTGACTTTGGTGGAGTGCAAGACTGAGCTTGCACTCATTTCAGTGCTGCTAGGGTGAAAGGCATGCAGGTACAAAGGGAGAAAACAGGGAGCTGAAGATGTTGTAGGAGTCTGCAAACATTTGTTGTTCCAGGAGGAAAAACTGTAAGACCTGTTCCACTGCAAATCTTTTTCATAGGCACATGGTTGGCATTTTCTTAAAACATAGGGTTTCTGGGTTTGGGTTTTTCTTGTTGGTTTTTATGTTTTTTATTTAAACCTTTGCACTGGAAAGTGATCACAATGCTTTTTACATCCTCTTTTTCAATATATCCTGCCCAGAAGAATGTTTCTTCATAGGAATCAGAGAGCCATAAGTTTGTGGAGATAAAAATAATGCTTGGAGCTGAGTTCTCACTAAATAGGCATAATTATGTTGTATGTAAAGAAGAAAAAAAAAAGCATCATTCTTTGAAATTTATTATGGTTTGGCAACATACGTCCAACTTCATAAACCATACATACCACCAGAGACAATGTCTTTCTCATAGTTTCTTAAAACCTGCATGTCAAAATGAAATAAAAACCACCTGCCTGTTCTAACACGTCTTTTCAAAGACCATGAGTGCCTCTAAGTGGCAGGAGTAAATAGAGTGTCAGAGGTAAATCTTTATCTGGTGCACTCCAAATGGGATTAAATGTCAATAAATCTGTACCGAGAAGATCTCTCCATTTGTAATTTCCTGCGTTTGAATTAGCACACTTTGATGGAAGAAAACCCAAAATGCAGGCATGGACTGTGATGGCAACAAAAGGAGATGCTGTGGCTTCCCCAGGCAGAGCTGTTCGCTCTCCGCTTTTCACCAGTTCCTCAAACATGCCCATTTAGAGCAAATCTGTGTAAGGAACCACACTTGTGTTTTTCAGCACCGCTAAAAATATTCATATTATTTATCCTTTAAACACTATGGTGGACTAGAGAAAAACGTATTAACAAAATGTTAACCTTTTCCGTTGTTAAAGATTTTTCTTAATTTATGTCCCAACTTTCAGGACGTTTTCTGCAGTGGGCAGCTTATGGAGGAGGTTGGCATTGAAGTCAAGTCCTTGAAAAACTCTGTGGGCTCAGTTACTGTTACCTTGACAGGACACATCTTTAAATGAAAATGTCTTTGGAATAGAGTCCTTCTTCTTGGTACTTACCCTGAAGCCTTTAGAGTCTCTCCCCTTTACTGCAGCTCCAAACCTCCACTGTGATATCAATACTTAGTTTTGTGATGTGATGACTGATTTCATGTCCTGATGCTATGTGTTCATCCATTAGCCACCAAATCCAACCTTCTCCAACAGTTACAAGTCCACTCCGAAGTGACAGTAGGCAGTACCACAGACACCCCAGAAGAAAGTGTCCCATTTTCTGTAGTCTTGCTAGAGAGCATCAACAGATTGTTGGGTTATTTTCTCAACTTGGGGAATTTAACTTTATATATTTTCCTTACCAGAAGATATGACTATTAAATGTCTGCAGGGACAGTAGAAGAATAAGATTTTCCAAATTTAGAGTTCTTACATTCTTGATAGGAACATTTCCTGTGCTCTGTCCCTGACAATTTCTTCAGCAGTTGTTAATTTTGCTCTATAAGACTTCATTTCATTTTCCTGTAGAAAAGCTTGTGTGAAACAAGTATTTTGTGATTAACTGAGACCATTGAATCATTTTTTTGTTTCTTTTTACCCTGTAAGTAAACTATATTCTATTATAATGACAAATTTTGCTTCCTCTGACCCTAAAAGAGTCCAGAACTTTCTTTTTAATTAATAGTGCGTGGAAGGCTCCCTAGGGTTTTCAAACTGTGCTTAAGATAAAAATTTACATTGTATGTTCCGAATTAGTGTGAAAATGTGCAAATGTCACAGGTAGTTAATTACTTGAAACTAGAAACATTTAAGGAAAGGAGGCCCTGTAGTTTTTCTTTGATGTGAACGTGCTTCAGAGGATGGCAGCTTCCCCATAACTCAGTGGTGAACGGAGGAGGGGGGTGTTTCCCAGGTGATAAATTTGTACTCTCTGGCCTGAAATTTATTTTAAACTGTGGAAGCTGAGATATTGGCCATGGGGTCAGTTTAGGAAAATGCTGCCAGCAAAACAGTTATCTGGGCCTGGTACTACCAGCATGATATAATTAAATATGTTGTTTGGCTAGCAGATCAGAGGGGGAGTTGGAATTAGGGTTACGAGAGTTTGGCTTTGTTAGATCCACAGTCAGGCTGGCAAAGCAGCCCTGCTATTTGTGTTCTTCCTTATCTGAAAAAAAAAAAAAAAAAAGCAAGTGAGAAAGATTTGTTCATGTTGTCATTACCTCTTGAAAGAAGGTCTTGGAAAGTATGACACTAAGTATGACTCTAAGAGGAGAAGGTAGGAGGGCAAGAGGGGGTGGAATGGCAAGGCAAGATTGATCCTTGAGAGGCTCAGGGAGTGGGGGGAAACATGTTACAAATGGTAATAAGGCAAGTTAAGAAAAATGATACCAGATGTGGCTGTAATGCCAACAATCAGCAAAAAATGTAAACATATATAAAGCTGTAGTAATAAAGCTGTTACAGCTGTAATGTTCAGGATGGAAAGAAAAATGAGGTCCCTCTTTTTAACTTCGGCTCTATCAGGCTCTGGTCTCTACTTGTATTTATTTTTCTCCTTGTCCGTTTCATCCTTTCAGAAGAGTGATCCATCTTCACTGAAATTGTTAGAGACCATTTCCAACAGTTTGTATAAAACAGCTCAATACTGCAACATCTTTCACCATAAATGATTTTATTTATACCAAAGAACACTTTTGAACTCTTCAGCATCTTTCCCAACCAATTAAATTTCTAAGTGTGTGGAAGCATTTGAAAATTCATCCCATTCAATTAAAGAAAATGTGAGGCTTATGGCTAGACCTGTGCACCCCTGTGGAAGCACACGTGCTTGGATGAGCTGTCTCTCCTTCTCTACCGTGTAACAGTTCCTTCATCTGCAGTGTCCACTAATGCTGGTAAAGTAGATGGAGGCCACCCAGGAGTCCAGAAGTCTGCCAGTGAACCGTGTTCCAGTGTATTTGTGGCTCTCATGGTCTACCTGGCCAAGACTTTAAATCTCTTGTCTTCTATTCAAGATGTGCAGTACTCTGCCCTCTCAACACTGTAATGACCACTTTAAGGGCAAAACTTATTTTCTCATCAACTGTAGGAACAGGGAATCCTTATGCTTTTATCTTCTTTATTTATTATTTTATATGCAGCTCTACTTTCCAAATGTTGTTTTTTCAAAAGGCCATTGAATCTGTGTTTTCCTACAGTGTATGGAGTGATCCACTCCTGCAGAGAACTGTTTTTCACTAGTTATGAATTTAGTGATTCAGTATTTGATAATCAGGGTTTGGTTTTTATTGATCCCGTGACTCTTTCTAGCTGTAATAATGCAATAGAGTTTGGATCATGTAGTATTAATGCTGAACATTTTCAGGACTTTCAATTGTTCCCTGACCTATAGCTTTTTGGGACTCCCTTGTAATTGCAACACATTGGCCTCATGAGTTAGTGCAGTCCTAATATGTCCTGAGTGTGAATGACTAAAAAGTCATCTGGCTGTGGTAAGAGTTGTAAATTTTGCATGTAACTGTGCAAAAAAGCACACCTTTTTATAGTTTGCCAGGTTTATTCACTAAGTTTGCACCACACTTCTCTCACTTTATGGGCTCTTGTATATATGATTAAAGGGAAACATTTTTTAATAAGCTGCTTTGTGAAACCATACTCTGCAGTTACACGGAGTGGGTACATTGTAATAGTGCTTGGGATTTCCATTCCTGACTCTTAAACAGTGTTGTTCAGTCCTTTCCTTATTTAGTAAGGAAGCTTATAAGATTGTTATCTGACAGACGTTCCACTCAGCTTCAGCATTTCACTCGTGTATTCTTCTAGTCCTTATCATGGCATAAATACTTGCTATCTTCTTTTGTCCTGAGTTGTTGACCGTATCCTGTATTTGCATTCAAGTGGGAAACATCCTAATGTACAGGCAAAATATTCCGAGTGTTTCCACCAGGAAGGATTCCACTGTGCTTTTGGCTGTATTAGCCGAGATGGACGAATACTGTTAGCACAACTGCAGCAGCATTTCATTTTTGCAGCACGTGAGCAAGTGTGGCTGTCAAGAGGAGATGTAGAGAGCAACAAGATTACGTCTGCTTGCTTGTCTGTGTATGTTAGGTGTTGGCTTGGCCTCTGACAGTTTGATTTGCCACTGTGAGTAGCACACAGTAACCGTTTCTGAGATGTACTCTTCTCAGGTGAAACGAGGTCTGAGATTTGTGACTGGCACAGGTACATCATTACATTAGTTAAAGCAGATTTCCTTATTCTCTTCTACACTGATTACATGCAACATGTTCAGTAATTGACATTTTTGAGTTGTGCTTCAGAAACAATTTTCTTATTAGTGATTTATCATTGCTATCACTGCTTCATGCAGAATAAAATCACTCATTCTGTCTGGGAAACTTCAACTACCTGCGTTGGTTTCTGCTTCCTAACCGTAAGTGTACAGAAGTGGCAGCCTTTCAACAGGAAAGTGATCTTCAGGAGGAGCAAAGGCTTTTGAACATTGCTGCTGGAAGAAGCACAACCTGTCAGGTACTTCCTGCTGTACGTAAGCATCGATCTTTCAGTAACTTCCTCCTCATGCTTCTGGAGCTCCTGTTGGATCCTATGCCATGGCCTGTCCTTTCCTCAAGCCCTGTGTGCCATAAGCACCTGTGCCCAGGCTCACCTTCCTCTGTGTGCAGCTCACGTGGCTATGAAGGGGAAGAGCTGTAGCACTGTTTGGTAGCTCTGGTTGTTGCTTTTGGAGGGGTGCTCTGCTCAAATATCTTCTGATGTCATTAAGGCAACTTGAGCAGCACCATGAACCTGCCCTGAAATGTTCATCTCATGAGCTGATATAGAAATTGTCAGTGGTCTGGAGTTGCAGAAGGGTGTATTTCTCCAGAGAGAGACTAGCAGAATAGTCACATAAGAGAGAGGAAATAGGTGTTGCAGAAAAAAAAAAATCTTAATAGATTTTAAGGAGCCACTTCTCTCAAATCCTTGAACAAAAATATTCTTCTGAAGAGTATGAGTTGGAAAAAAGAAATTACTCCTGAGAGCCATTTCATATTCACTTGAAAACAGGAAAAAAAAAATGAAATTCGTTATGCAGAACCCCTGGAACTACATAGCTTTGAGCAATGGACAGCAAATGAAGTCAGAGAGAAGGAAACTGCTGTTGTCAGGTTAAATTACTGAGTAATTCACGATGATTTTTGTTAATCAGATTTATAGTAACTCAAGATAAACATTTGAGATGACTATGTGTTATCACAGGTATCTCTGCAGTTCACTGGAATGCTGAAATAGTTGTTCAAGATCTACAGTTTATTTTCAGAAAATTAGGTCTTATAATTAGGGCCACCCACAGAGCAAACGAACCCCACTGACTAACTGGCACTGCTCATTCACTCTCTTATTTCTAACGTGTGCGAGGCCCCAGAAGCTGCCACAGCCTCACTAGGGTGTCCAGACTGAAGATTCCACTGAAATTGCTTTGCTTTCTCCATCCCAGCAGAGGACAGTGGTGGTGATTTGTGTGGGGGCTGATAATTCAATGCAGGCAGGAACCCTTTCCAGCCCTTTGCCCTGAAGATAAGAAAGGATAAATACTGACACTATGGTCAGGGAGGCAGGTTGTTCAGAAGGGAGGCAGGAAGTCCATTGTGGGAGTTAACAAGCTGGTGCAAATTGGGAGGGAGGAAGGAAAAGCACAGTGTGGGAGGTCATTTATTCCTTTGAGTACACTACTAAGTCTGCATTTTCCCTGTGTAGTTAACATAAACTACAGAGTTTTTATTGGGGAGTTTTAAATATAAAAAAAAATTTAAAGTCCCATTCTTTCTATGTAAAACTTTATTATGTTAGTCCAAAATGATGCTATCATTTCTCTCATGGCTCCTTATTTCTTTTAAGAAAATATCAATGTTTTTGTGAAAAGAACCTTACACATGTAGCAAGTGAAGTTTAGAATTGCATTAGCAATCACAGGAATAGAAATACCTTTGTGCTTTTAATTTGGGCATGAAGTGATGCTGGGTGACCTCACTGACTCTTCATGGCAAGCCCGCACCACTCCCCCATGGAATAAAAGGTGCTTAGATCCACTGGCAATAAATGGATAGCCAGAGCTTAAAATTGAATAAGCTTATTACTTTTCAAGTATCAGTTAAAACTCATCCAGGGGTGAAAGGGCCAGTTTGTAGGGTGAGTGGCTAGTTACAGGTGATCTGCTCAGCTGCTCCTGCTACCTGTGGAGAGGAATAAGCTCTGCTCATCCCAGCTGTCTCTCCCCCAGGTGTCACTGTTGGTCCACCCCAGTGAGGACCAGATACCCCTCGCCTGGCTTTACCACCTCTGGTGTACCTGTGCCTGTGGCACACAGACAGGTTGGGAGAGATCTGAGACAGGACACCTCCGCTGTTAACATTTGGTCATGGCTAGGTGGCAGCCATGGGGATAGTGCAGGCTATTTCATTACACATTTGAGCCAACAATTTGAGCAAAGGGACAAAAAGGAGGGAGAGTGAACTGGGGAGTCTCAGGGCTGCTGGAGGAGGTTGTAGAAAACGTGAGTGAAAGGCGAGTCTGGTGGGATATTGTGTAGTATCCCAAAGCTGGTAAGGTAACCTACTTGGCTTGCAGTTAACAAAAAAAGTAATGCAAATTAAATTTGTCCTAAATATGGTTTTAATTTCTGTGAGGCCTCCAGTGTCGTTCTGGCAGAGTCGCCCTCAGGAGTGTGGGCAGGGAGCGGCCGAGGGCTGCCGTGGCCTGACACGGCTGGTGGGCGTCCCCTGCTTTAAACAGCGTCTGCTGCCCTAATGAAATAATTACAGAATCTCAGGCTGTTATCCAATTACTCTGACATTTCACCGTTCTTTGCCGTTAACTGGATTAAGTCCATTGTAAAAAGATTAGCTGTGGGATGGAGCTGAGCGTAACGGAGCAAGGCGCTTACCCTGTGGGCCTGGCAGTGGCTGGGGGGGCAGAGCCCCTGCTAGTTGGGGTGCTGGGGACGGCCCCCTGTGGCTCCCAGCGATGGCTGGGGTGCTGGGGACAGCCCTCTGCAGCTCCCAGCGATGGCTGGGGTGCTGGGCACGGCCCCCTGTGGCTCCCAGCGATGGCTGGGCAATGAAGTAACTCCTTACACAGAGTAATGCCACGTATTTAACATCTGTGTCACTGTATCGTGGAAATCTCGTGCGGCCTTGAGATGGTTTTTTCTAATAAATAATTCAGTGCAGTGGAAAGAAGAAGTTTCTTTGACCATTTTCTTTTTGTAATTACTGCCTCTCGCCATCTATGTTGCTGCAGTAGTTAATGGCCATTTTCCAGAGCAACGAAACATCCTAAATCTTTGTGTTTGAAATGCTGGAATTCAGTTTACATGTAATAGTTGGTGCAATGATGTGCCTTCTTGCTGAAAGATCTGGTTTTAAAACTACTAGACTGATTAGTATTCATTCCAATTACGTACTTCAGAGCAAGTTTGGTACTTCCATAATGCACGTTTTTCACTTGAGTTTTTTTCCCTTCGTTATTCTTTTCTTCTTCCTTCGTGTTTTGGATCAGCATAAACATTATGAGTGATAGTTGTTAACCAGACTGTGCAGATTTCCATCTCCTGTCTTACACTTCACTCACACCAACCCCACTGTCACTAAATACATTTTTACTTTGATTATGATGAGCTTTCTTATGTAATGGGCGTTGGTGCATTTTCTCCACGCAAAATCTGGTATTGCAGAGGCTGCTGAAGAAACACTTTGTGTATTGAAGTACAGGAACTGCAACAACAATAAAAAAGAAGACCAAAAAAAGGCAGTTTCTCAGAGATGAGAAAGGAAAAGAGCGTCTTAAAATTGTTTTGAAACTATTTAATTCTGCTTGTGTCTTTCCTGCCAAGTCATACTCTCATTGAAGTCAACGGGTTCTTAGCCACGGAATTAAGTACATAATGGAACATTGCAAACGTCACTGCCTTGCCTTTTCCCCTCCCCTTCCTAAATGGTTTTCTTCCCTCCTTTCATTTTGGTTTTTTTTCTTTTCAATGAAAGCTGGCATAATAATTATCTGGAGCCATATTTAGGGAGTGTAATTATAGTATCTTTTTTCATATATATATATTTCTCTAAAGCATTAAATCTGATTTATTTTAGTTCTGGATAAGATTTACTATTCCATAGGCAATACTAGATGATTTTTAAATTACATTAATTGTTTGAGCATCTTATAAAGTAAGTATTATCCTGTGTAAAAAAAGGTTAATAGCTGTGCGTGAGATTTTTGTGCACATACCAGAGCCAAGGTTGCCTGCCCCCATTCCTCCTTCCCAGACCTGTGCTCTAACTGGCTTTAGTTCAAAACAATGTTACTTGAATGTGAAGTCTGGCTAGGGGGAAAATGTGATTGTCTCGGAGATTTCATTGGTGGTAGTGTTTTGATTTGTTTCGCTAGCAAAAATGACTTCTGAGTTTTCTTTTTTTGTGGAATTTAGACATTTTGAAGTCCTTCATTTTGTATGTTTTTGGAGGGGTTAAATCCAAGTAGGTGTTAATACTGATTCAGCACTTATAATTAAAAAGTTTGCCAACATGGAGCCATTCCTGTTATATCTGTTTGTTGTTGGTTTGTTTTTTAATGAGATGCTTATCCTATTAAGATTATCTCAGATCTATAGCATTTCCCTTTTCCAATTCCTGCTGTGGAGAGAGGTTTCAAGCTCAACTCAGTGTAACCTTTTAGTCTTTCTAAATGGGGCTTTAGCTCAGTAGTTAAAATTTTGGATTTCATAAAATTTATGGTGAAAACTGCAATTCCTGCTTATGCTTTAGTAAAGCAACTTCATTTCCTGATCAAAGCCAATCAGCAGTGAATTTATACATATTCTTTTCTTTTTACGAGGTGAATTGCTCAAGGACTGAAACCGTACTTCCTTTTAACTGCTGTAATAGAATAGGCGCAGGAAATAAGATGTGCAGAAAGCTTTCTGCTCAAGTTTTCCCAGGTTCAGCACCTCATTTTCCTTTTAAGTATACAGCTTAAGCTGTTACATTTTTCCACTTCATGTAAAATAACCCTAAAGTAAAGCAGATTTTGACAAATCCCTCCCCACAGTGCCAACCACTGGCTGGTAACTGCAGCCTCTCCAAGCAGATTACGAGTTACTCATTTGTAACGTTTTTCCCACCTTTCTCCCTACCTTTTCTCTGCCATCATCTCGTGATTTTGCAGGTCCTGTCTTCCCCATTTCCTGATTATGTCCGTGGAACTTGATCATTATATGAGTAATTGGAGTTCTGATACAGGCTTACAGCATGCATTACAATGTAATACGAAATGTAGACACTTCTGCTCTAAGTGGAAGTGACAGATCAGAGCTTACAAATTGCATTCATTCACTTAAGAACCACCTGGGACCTCTAAATTGATCACATGTGTTGTATGGATTATGTAATATTAATTAGGGTGGTATCCAATAGTGCAGCTGTGGTCCTTTGATGGTTCTATTAAATCTCTGTTTTCAGGGGGTTGTAATTCAGTTCTGCAAGTCTTTTATTTCAAGGGAGGAAAACTTGAAGTATAATTCTTTTTTCACTGAAATAGAGAAGGGTTAGCATAGGTAAATGTAAATTTAGAGGTGAAACAAAGAAAAACAGTATTCGGGAGGTCTCAAAATTCCAGGTACTTTTGCACCTATCATCAACTGTTATGTCTTTACTATGAACAGTTTTCATCTCAAAACTGAATATTTTCTGTTGTATGCAATTTATTGTCCTGCTCCTATAGTATTAACTTTTTACATAAGCTGATAATATTGTTTTCTGAATGATGTTGATGATTGTTATTCAGCATTTGTGGTGCATATATAACCTACAGTATTTGTGATTAAGTGTTCATTATTAGACAAGGATTAAACTAAGGTGTAGGTGGTACATTGTTTGTCCAGGGCAAGATAAACAAAAAATGAAATCTTTGAGAGTAAGGTCACATTGTCCTGATTCCTACGCTCAGTCTTCTTAACTTCAACTTCTCAGGAATATTACCTTGGATGTTAAAAGATTTTTATCAGGATATGAACATGCTGCAATTATTTTCTGCTATATTTTCAGTTGCTCCTGGGTTGGATGGTTGTACTGAACTGTATAAGATGTGAATCTTCTGAAGATAATTAAAATTACTCACAATCTCTGCTCTAAAAGTTAGTTTCTGCTAAAACTCAGAAGCAGCATTCTAGGGCTGATTTAACTTGCAGTATGAGTAGTGCATCTTCTGATTTCACACCTTTAAGATCCAGTCTTTCCAACATAAACTAATACTGAATAGTCATAAACCAAAAAAAAAAAAAACCCTCACTTCCTACAAATTCTTTTAAAAACTTGAAAATTACCTTGGAGCTCTGTAATGATCCTGCATAGGTGGTGGTGATTTCATCTCTGTGTGACAGGTAGCAGTACCTTCATGCAGGTGACCTCCTTCCCTTCGTCTGTAACTGCCAGCTCAGAACAACCAGGTTGATCAGGCAGGGTGCTCTCAGGACTTCCCAGGCTGTTGGAGCATTAGGACGTAGGCAGCGTTGTCTCACAATGTGATTTCTTTGGCTTTGTTTCCCAGGCACTACGTGCAAACCTTAGTATTGAAGGTCTCCGTAAATGCTTTTTTAGGTATGAACAAGTTTCCTATTTTAGTACATAGTGACACAAATCCGTTGTCGTTGAGCTCTTTGGGATTCCTTGTGGCTTTATTTTTAACATACATTAATATTCATGTTGTAATTACACGTTATGAGTAGCACTGCTCCTTTTGTATCCTGTTTTAAAGGAGCAGTGGCCCATGTTCTCTTCCGTGTCGTTTTGCATGTTTATTCAATGCTGTGTTTGCTTTTAAGTTTACAGCAACTTTTTTATGTTTTCCTTTTACTTACTTTCAGTATCTTTCCAGCAAAGAGCTGCACTGCAGGGGCTGAGCTCACATGCACCTTGCATTTCTCCCATGTGCAGTACTGGTTATTTCCTCAAAGCAATGATGCTTTCTAAGTTTGCAAAAGCATTGTAAAGCAAGGTTCAAAACATTCAACCTTACTCTAGTGGCATGAAAAAAGCTATTTTCTTTTTCTTTTTTTTTCCCCCCCCCTTCTTTGTATCCCTGTTCAATCTTCAGTCTATACAATACAGTTTCAGTATGTACAATACTGTGACAAATGATATTTAATTTTATCTTTTTAAAAATACAACTTTGGAATGATCCACTGGAGTGGGAGAAAGGTAAAAATTGCCCACTGGGATGAATTTATTCTCATCATGTTCAGAGGTGTTTGATCATAGGATATCAGATGTTACATACTGTTATAATTAATACTAAAATTTGTTAACTACAAAATAAAAAATACACATTACTACATATGCTTTTTTATAGGGGATTTTTGTTGCTGTGAGAACTGGATTTATCCATTGTGCGTGTATTTATATTGTCAGTCTTTGTAGTTGATACAGAAAACCAATTTTGTTTTAATCTTTTGCTGAATGCACAAGATTATCCTTGTGTAAAAAGGAGCTCCTTGATTCTGAAGTGCAGATTGTATCACCTGCTGAATTAAATCTTAGCTGTATCAAGAAAACTAATTGGATGTAGAATGAGTTCTTATAATTCTCTAGTCGTCATATTTTTCTGCATTTCTTTTGGCTTAGTTATATTATAGAAATGAGCAGGTACCACCTTTGGCCTGTAGAAAATAACTTCCCCCCCCCCCCCCCCCCAAATCATCTTTGAAAATGCTTTTTGAAAAAAACTCATCTACAGTTCTACAGTAGTATTGTTGCCAATAGGAAAACACCACTTCTGCATGCAAACACAAAGTATTACCTTATGCTTATTCAAGAGAGTAGTGTTTCCAGGAGTGGTTTTGTTCGAGGATGTACTTAATGGATTTTATTTAATGGAGTCTGTAATGCTTGCTGCTTACCCAGTCAGCTGAAAATCTGCATTCTGTTTGTTAGCTCCTGAATATAAAATGTGATTTTTTTTTTTTAATTTTTTTTTTTTTGGTAGTACTCTCTTTTGAAAAACAGAAGCTTTTACGATTCCTAAAATAAATTATAGAATGCTGTCTTGGGTAATGGTATTTGGTTGTCTCAAGACTGTGGATTACAAAGCATTCAGAGCAGGATTTTGAAACCTTTATAGTAGCAAGTGGTTTTGAAAAGCAGGTTGTTGTCACGAGGCAGCTACAGGGTGACTGTCACTGCTGCTCCTCAGCCAGGTGTTGAGGAAGATCACACAATTTTCTGTTTTGCACCATGTAATCTTACTGCTATTGTCTCCTGCCTGTGCTATAGGATAGTCCCAGGGGATGTTGCAGCCCTGCCCTGGGACAGAGGGAGTGTCTCTGCTTCTTACTGGCTCTCCCCAGGCCAGCAGAACTGTACAGGAAGAGGTGGTCATCCTTCCTAGATACTGGTGCAGATCCTTAATTCTTACATATCCATTCATTTCCTCTTTACTTTTGGATAAACTTCTGCATGAGTAATTTCCTATGAGAAGGACAAGCTGGATGGCAGTGTTTTGCAGCTATTGTTGTGCCATATGGTCTGTACATGTGTGGAGAAGACTTTTTCCAGCAGTGAAAATGGGTTTTAGTGAGCAGGTCACACTGTCCAACGTGGTACTTGACCTCACAGGTTCTCTGTATAACATCGCTGCACTATTTTGCCTTATTAATACTACATGGGGTTTTTTTTCTGTAACTTTTTCCTCAGCTTGGGTGTGTCTGAAATAATTGTGTGCATTGGAAATCCTTGTCTTGCGTTTGGCTTTTTTTCCCCTCTTTTTGGTTTTATTTGTAATGAAGTAATTTTATAGTCATTTCTTCCCTAAATTTCCAAGTAATGAATAAGAAGGAAACATGCCTGTCTGCAGAACAGCCGTGGCTGTCTCCTGTGCAGTGGTACTGTGTGTCTGAGCCCCTGCCAGCAGGTATCCTCTCAGCCTGCCTGCCCACAGGCAGTGGTAAGGAGGAGGTTACTTCCTGGGGAGTCATTAAAGCATGTTATAAAATTATTCTGTCTCACTGCTGGTTTTGCTGCAAGTCTTAAAGCAGCTTTGCCATCAAAATCTACTAGATATGTACATGTTTTAATCATCTGGCTTAATAGAGTGGCTCTTGCCTTAAACACACTGTGTGGGTGAATGTTTGAACCATATTGTTGTGCTGGAAAATACATTTCTAATGAGATTTCACTGGAAGTTAACAGAGTGATATGAAAAATGAAGGTAAAGGGCAATTTAACAATCTACTGTTTCTATGAAATCAAAACTTTTGTGAGGAGTAAAGACTTTTCACTTCAAATGCTGAAATCAAAGAAATGAATCAAGTAATCTTTTGATGACTGAGAATTGTAATTTATTGGTATCTCAGCGGTTTTATTTTCATACAACTTCTTTATTGATAAGCACTGCATTACATTTTTTTTCTGAGAGAGTTTGGGGCTTTTTTTGAACAAAGTATGTTTACTGTAAGGTGTCAATGGGGTTTACAGTCTGTTTACCTGATTTGTAGAGATTCTCTGTCAAAATCACATATTTTGAAGGATCTAAAAACTTTAGGAGACATGTCTGTATTTTACTTAAAATAATACACAAAACTTGACAGATTTGATCTACTAAGTCTTCTTTGAGACATTATATTGTATTATTTTTTGTACCAACTTTCATTCAGTAGAGTTTTAATCTTTACACATATTGAGAATAATGTTCCATCATCCAGCATGGATTTAATACTATGATTTTAGTTCTTAAGCTATAGACAGTTTTTAGAGAGTTACTTTTAACTTAGTTTTGTGTCCCTTTGTAAAGGCAGTGAAGAGGAAATGAAACAAAAGAAATGCTGTTCTGTATGATAAATAGGAGAGGCAACACTGTTAAATAACTAAACCACTGGTACTTAATGAGCAAGCAGCAGTGGGTTTTAGTATTGTAAAGCAAAGTATTTGATTAATATTTATTTGATTTTTCTCACGGGATCAGTTTGAGTTTTTAATCCAGGAGTTCACAGGCTGCAGATCATGTTTTACTACGTGTAATAATAGCATTTGTTTTGTTGTCTCTTATTCAGGGTCAGTTGAGATGCTTGCAAGTTTACCACCCCATTCTTGTACCTCCAGCTAAATGTCTGGCACTGTCATCATTTGTTCCCTTGTTAAGCATGCTGGGAATGTGGTACAGGTGATTCAGTGGTGTAGCCCCTAGTGAATATCGAGCTAGTTTCGTTCCAGCAATAAAATGTTGGGGGGTTTTGTGATATTTTTGTAAGCCAGTTGTATTGATATGGTGAAAGCCTCATATCTTCAGCCTTTTCCTGTGCCCAGTCTCTTGATCCCTGTAGCTCATACACAGTGTTTGCATTAGTCAGCCAGAACAGTCAGTGCTCTATCGACAGCTTTCTTTTGATGCCCTATCTAAGCTCCCTGCTCATACCAGTCCTTGTCAGGTCAATAATGCTCAGAAGGATACTGAAAAAAAGAGTCCAATGGTGATTATTTCCAATGTTGTTTCTCTGATAGAATTTATAATTTCTATATGATGCTTCTCTTGGCACTTAGTGTCATGCTCTGCCTTTTCATTTCCCTGAAATGAGAGGACCTAAACCCAGCGTTGCTCCAAGGTGAGCTGAAATCCCTTATTGACAAATCCTACCCATTCCAAACAGTACCAAGTTCTATTTACCTGATGGATTCTTAGTATCCAGACAGCTGAAAAACAGCTGAGATACTGCAAAGTACTAAACTTAATATGTCTTCTGCTTGATCAGATCCCTTGATTAGATAGCATTGTGTAAATTATTTATTCAAGTACTATACCTGAAAGCTAAATAGATTGCATAATCTTGCAGCAGAACAGGTCATTTGTGTAGCTGAGAAATGATACGATGATTGTTATTTGGGTTTTTTTACATAAATTGCTATGAAACTCAGTTTTCTGTTAAATATGTCATCATATATAGTCACATTACACTGTCAACAGCTCTATGGCAAAGCATCTTTGTAAGCTGAGTGACGTTCCCCTTACGAAGCTGATGCCTGATCCAACAATACAGGACTTCCTTGGATTGGTTCCATCCATTTCTTGTGTCCATTTCTGTCAACAAATGTTGATATACCCCCCCAGTGCCCTTCTACTCAGCACCTTTATTCAGACATTACTTGAGAATTTGACTTCATTTTAGCAGAATTTTTTAGGCTAGTTCTTCCTTTTAAGCCAAAGTCAAGTGTCTGGGGCACTAATGCAGGGTGTGGGATATGGATGTCCAACCTCCCTTTGGCCGATCAAGTTTGAAAGCACATCTCCTACCACCAAAGAAAGTGCCCTGCTGTGAAATAGTCCTCCTGCTTGGAGGGACTGCTCCACCCTATCTTAGTATTCAAATATAGTTTAGTGATTTCTCTTCAAGTAAAACGCCACATATACATCTCAATCAAACTCCTGGTTTTCTTTATGCCAGGAATAAAAGGGAGAGAAAGACTCATGTTGGTGTGTATTTAGTTAAATTGTTCTGTATCAGGATTATGTATTATGTATTTTTAATAATGAACAAATAGCACTTAACTGCTAAATCCAGTATTTATACTAAATAATACAGTGTTTATACTACAGCAACAGTATAAATGAAAGTTGTCTTCTTCAAAGGCATTGTCTCTTGTCAGCCCTGTTTATCTCAGTAAAATGAGTATTGCAGACTCTTCTGGCAGGATGAAATCCAGGTTTCTTAAGTATTTCAAAAGTTAGACTAAAAGTGAATTCCCCAATTCCTTCTGTTCTTTTTAAAACCCAAGGACAGCATTACAATATAGGACTGCTGAAACATCTGAGCTTTCACTTTAATCTACACTTTAGCTTTAACCATCATCAATTAGAGCAATTAAGATTAATAGTGTTCAGTTCTGACTAAGACAGGACGTGCAGGCTCTGAACTCTCACTTCTATCTCCAGTTGTCCAATTTAAGGAATATTAAGAGTGCTGCTTGGATTTCCCATAAAATAAATTGGTGTAGTTGTGCTAACTGCTCTTTTGCTTCTTTTTGAGAGACTTTTTGAGTGTGTTTTAGATAACACAAATTACTGTGAAGAGCAGGATACAAATGAATATGTTAAAACTGGAAGAATTGCTTTGGCAATACTAGTTTGCAGTACAGTCTTTATGGGGTTTTTTTTCCTCTTTAGTAAAATAACAAATGCTTCTTAAAGTGACCATTTTTTGATGTGCTAAAGAGAAATTAGGCACGTGGAAGGTTCATTCATTGCTTGTTGAAATGCATCTCCTGCCACACATGGAAAATTACAGGTTGTGACAGTAAATTTCTAGAGAATGTCACGAGTGGGGAGATGACAAAAAATGTGGTGGTGTTAAACAAAAGTTGCAGTTAATAAATGAGTTATTTATGAAACAATATATGTAAGCTGCATGTTTACATGAATGCTAATGTTGAAATTGCTCTACTGTGATTTGTATCTGGTTGTTGTTGCTGTTCATGGCAGGTGACTTGTGTGCACAGCGCAACATAGCATGTTAAATACATAATGTTATAAGCCCAGGGCTTTCATGTGAGTAAAAATAGTAGCAACTGCCTCTCCTGGCTCCTGTAGCATGAAAAAAATCTTTTGGATTTCTGAAAATGTCTCCTTTGAAGTAGGAAAATGAGCAGACTACAAAAAAAATATGATCCTTATTTGCTGGGGAGCACAGAGAGCAATTTTTGTGTTCTTAAGAGAGACGTATTAAGATTCTCACGGAAGAGTTTGGGAGTGTTTGCACAGATACATTATGGAAAGTGTGCTTTGCCATGTGAGATTTATAGTAACCGTCTAAGTGTTTTGTGTGATTGTGCCTGTTGGATGTCAACAGCAAATCCCAGCCTTAGCAGTGACAGGCAGAGTGCTTCTCTGCTCCAAGGGTTCTGTTACTGCATCCCGAAGGCAGGAGGTGACACTCAGTGTGTAGAAGTAGCTCTTGGGACCAGAACATCCACAAAACGCAGAGATTGGTTGGATCTCCCAGGCGTGCCCCACGTGAGGAGCCCTGCCTGCCGTGTGTGGCAGAGAGCCCCTGGGGAGCTGCTTCTTATCTCTCAAAGTGAGCATAGATGTAGAACGCCTCCAATTTCACTCTCTTAGCCAAGTGCAGAAATCACAGCCTTTCTTTTCTTATAACTAAGTATTTATGTTCTTTAGAAGTGTAAGAAAACAGCTTTTGTTTCAGCGTGGAGCTGTAGTTTTTGTAAAATCTTCTCCATTATGTGAGGTACTGAATGTGAGAGAAATTAAGAGTAGTAGTAAGGAGAAGTGATAATGACTGAACAAATTGTTGGGCTCTGTAGTTGCTTTCGTCTCATCTTCAGGCTGTTATAAAGTCAGTTTAAATGAAAAGTGAGCATGCAGCCAACTGTTGTGTATGTTGAGAGAAAATTGTGCGTGTGTAATATGGAATGACTACAACAATGCTTTCCAGTTTATAGTGCTTTCAGAAGTGGGGTGAACCTTTATCTTTGCCCATGGTTCCAGTGAATGTTGCAGAAGTGCATGTCCTTGGTCAAAGAACCACCATGGAACTGTAGCTCTGTGTGGTGGTGTCACCTGCACACCGTTTTCTTTCTCCCCTTTGCCACGGTACAGTGCTATTACAGGTTCTTTCAAGGCTGTGCTGGGTTTTCCATCCCTTGAATTACACAGGAACTTAAGATTTTTCTATCCTGTTGCACTTTATTGTAAGTCTGTATTTATTCATAAGAAAAAAAATGGTATTATAACACAAAGAAGTATTAAGTTAATTTAATATATGGAGGTGATTTTTTTTGTCTGTTATTTCTGTCTTGTGTGACCAGGTCACAGCAGAATCTATTCTTGGCAACTCAGAAAATTCAGCTGTGTTAGTATCTGTACATGCTTACTTGAACTCCTGAACTTAGATCTTTCTATGTAGACAATATTTTTTAATTTATGTAAGGGCTTGAAAACATTTGACAAAGTCAGGATTAGATCTTTGGGAGCCAAGACTCCAGTGTAATTTTTCTGCAGTGGTTTGGTGTGCCGTTGATGGTAATTCCAGTGTCTGTATCCATGATGTGTAAAGAACAATTAGCACGAATGTCATAAGTTTATTTCAGTATTATTTTGATATTTGAATGCCTTAAATGAGTTGCTCAGGAAGGCAAGGCTTTATAATTAGTTATTTTGATGCTTGCATATCTGTACACTGGAGAAATGCCTATTAGTGGCACAGTCCTGTAGTAAATAGCACTGGAGAATTGCAGAGAAAGTAGATGTGCAATAGCAGGAGTGCCAATGTAATTATATTTTGTTCTTCTGAACGGTTACTCCTAGGGGAGAAGGAGGCCGGTAATTGAAATGATTAGGTACTGATATTATTGTGGTATTAGCTGGCACACAGGCAGTACTTAAAGCTTTGTCACTTCCTAGTGGAGCTTTCTGTAAGATCTACTCAAGGTAGGAGTATTCAGAGTAATGAAGGGCAATAAGAGCGTAGCTGTTTAGGGGTAATAATGAGTACTGAAAATGTAACAATAGCAATGACATTTTGAGGCACCTGGTGCCAATCTGTCCCTCTCTTTATTTCTGCAGGGGTCTAGTCAGAGCCCTTGCTAGTCTGGAAAATAGCTGTATTATTTCTCTGACAGATTTTATGCAATCAAATGTCTTATGCTTAACCCCTGGTTGTATTTGCCTTTATTTCTTCCTGACCTGGAGTAAATGATTGTCATTTTATGTTCTAGCCAAAGTCCTTGAAATGTTCCTCTCTAGAAGAGGACTCAATATCGCTGTTCTGTTCCCAGAAGATTGCTGGGTACTGTGAGGGTGGAAACCATTTGCTATTACTTAATGAAAAAATGTCCTCCATAAATCACCTCTTCAAGTGGAGCCCACAGTGAAACAGCGTGAGTCTTTAGCATTGCCAGCACTCTAATAGACTTATATATCCTGGGTACTCATTATTTGCTGGTTGTTAATTATGGAGTGTGTTTAAGACAGGAAATCTGGTGTGCTGCTTAAGGAAAAAGCAGCATGCCCTATCCTACTGTTTAAAGGGAGAGGGAACAGGCAAAGGAGAGGAAGGAAATGTATTTTAATTTAAAGGAATGGACTATGTGCTTCACCTACAATGAAACACAGCTGATGTTTTAATACATGTCACTGGCTGAATGTTGATGCTAAAGGATTTACAGACCTCTAGATAGGTTATTGCTGAGGCGATTTGGTGGCACCTTGGAGAAAATGTCTTTGTCATTATGGTAAAAAGTCCCTCTGGGTATGCGTGTGAAGGATGCCCCTGGGGGGCGTTAGGGAAACTGGTGCTTTAAGATCCTTCTGCAGCTCCCTGCTTATTAGATCAGTTAATCTAATTAAGTGGTTTACTCTGACTTCATGCAGGCATGAATCAGAAGCATTTCATCTTGAAAGTCAGTTGTATGAAATCGTTACACTGATAGTGGGGAAACGAGGGCTAAAACCAGTCCCTGTCAAACCGCTGGCTTCTATTCTGTGCTCCAAGAGATCACTTCCACATTGTACTTTGGCATGTATGTCGCTGAATAAATTATACCAAAAGCCTTACAGTAAAGACTGGCAACCCGGGTTTTCCTTCCTCTAGGCAACTCTTGTAGCTGCCGCTCTCTAGTGCTGTTTCTTTCTGATGCTGTTTTCCCATAAAGTTTATTTTTCTTTTTGTTAATGGCATACATTCAAGAAGGAGGGAAGAATTGGCTGCCCTCCCCAGCACAACCGCTAGTCTGATGTTAATGACCTGCTCTTCCGATGGGAGCAGGCAGGTTTTGAACCCTCTCAAGCAGAAGTGTGTCTAGTGCTAGTCACCTGCTTTCCAAGTTGTCTTACAGAGGGAAGAGTGGAAAGCTTCATTTTCCTCCACGTTTGGCTGAAGGAATGCTTCATCCCGTTTGAAAGGGAAGGCGTGGAGGGTAAATGTGAAAGGGGAAGACAGGGAAGGGCGTGCACAACTGGAATTCGTAGCCAGGTTTTGTTATACACCTCCTTTTAGTCTGGTGTTATGAGTAACAATAAATGCCATGGGTTAGTTATAAATAATCTCGCAGGTGATCCTTGAAAGAGTGTCACATTTAGACATTGAAGAATGGAGAACTGACTGCTGTATTTGAGATGTGCTGTGTAAAGCTGTCATACCCTTGAAAGCAAAGAAAATAATTGTAACAACAGAGGTTTCTCCTCACTTTTTCCTAGCTAATGATTCTCATTTGTCAAAGTGTAGGAGGGAGAGACAGCATTCCTTTCCTCAGAAAAGTCTTTCTGTATCTTAATTTCTAATAATGTACACTGCCCAGTATACATTAATTCTCAAAAGTTTCTTATATATATTACTGACTCTTCTCAGGTATCTTTGACCATGGAGGGTCCTTAAAAGCTAAGTTTATTCTGCTGGAGTAGTGTTTGTGTCCTGTCCAATACGTGTCGTCTTCCTTGCAGCAGAAAGGAGCTGATACGGACCGATGACAGTCTCTATGGACAGATTGTTGTCTTCCTGCAAGAGAAGGACTGTACATAGTCAAATTGTTTTATTAGACCAGGAAATCTGCAAAAATGTGTTATGATTTAAGAGTACTAAAGTCAGGCAACATAGTGAGTTACTTTATTTTACTGTAGGGTTTTCATAAGGATAATTACATGCAATTTATATCAATAATGTATCAGGCTTTAAGACCAATGGTGTTAGAGAACCTGGATCAGACTCTATTTCCTAGGAACACGTGATGCCTTTGGAGACATTCTTGTTTTGAGTTAATTGATGTAACCTAGCTGCTGCATCATTTTTATTGGTCTGGGCGTGTATATTTATATTGATAAGGCATAAACTTTATTAACAATTTTGCTAGGAGGTGAGTGACCTTCCAAAGTCATTTTGTAGAGGCACTGGCATAGTTGGAGATTAAAATGGAGACTTGTGTCCACTAGAAGTGGTGGAAGAAAAGCTTTTCAAATTACTGAAACAAAATCCAGCTGCAGTGCAAAATCTGACCTGGAATGTTGCCAGGAACATGCGTCAGTGTCTCTGAATCACGGCATGTTTGGTCAAGTACAGGCTTGAACAAAGTTAGTGGCCCAAGTCCCATACACATGAACGTGCTTGTGCCCTGTGGTGTGTTGTGCTTGAAGGTTTAAGAGAATGTTTCTTCAGGCCGTACAAACTGGAATGTTCTCTGAGATGTGTCTGACTTTCAGAGAAGGGGATTACCAAAGAACAGCAGGGTCACTGATGGAACATACGTGATAAGTTTTTGAGCATCAACAACCTGTTGCTTTCTTGATCTGTAGAGTCCATATGTGACAGAAAGATGTACAATTAAAGGACAGCAAAAACATCTTGGCTTTTAGTAGTTAGGAGAAACTGGAACCTTGGTTTCCATTTAAAAACAAACATTCATGTTCAGCATCATCTCAGAGGCCTGGTCCTTGCCTCTTATTGTGGTTTATGAAACCTCCCCAAATTCATAGATCCTAGCAGAGGGAAATTCAGTGATGTTCCTACCAGTAACAGAACATTCTCACAGATAAAGCAAAGAATTGTGGGCTAGAGAAGTGGACAGTGAACACTGTCTGAACTGACAGGCTCTCAAAGAGTATGACCAGGAGTATAACATCTGTCTGGCAGTGGTCAGCCTGTGGTGGTACTGCAGGAGTTGTTATGGGGTTCAGTACTGTTTAGCCTCCCCATTAACAGCCTAGGAAGTGGGGCAGAGTGACTCTCAGCAAGCTTGCAGCTGATGCAAGGATGGGTGTGGTATCTCAGGAGTGCTGGCCCAGGTCTGGTTGATCCTGTACAAGAGACACCAAGGAGAGTCCAGCCACGGGCCACAGAGGTGATGGACAGGAGCACCTTACTTAAGAGGAGAGGCTGAGAGCTGGATCTGTTGATCCTGGAGAACAGAAGGCTCAGAGTGGGATTTTATCAGTGTGTGTAAATACCCAAGGGGGGAGTAATGATGAGGGAGCCAGGCTTTTCTCAGCAGTGCCTGGTGTCATGGGAACAAATTGAAATACAGAATATTTAGATTCATTATTAAGGCTGGAAACAACCTTCAAGATCATCAAGTCCAACCATCTACTAAATATTATCAGGACCACTAAACCATGTCCTGCATTGCCACATCTACATGGTTTTTAAGTACTTCCAGAGCTGGTGATTCCACCACCTCCCTGGGCAATCTGTTCAAATGCCTGATCGCTCTCTCAGTAAAAAAACCTTTCCTAATATCCAGCCTAAATTTATCAACTTGGAAACTGAGCAACATGTTGTAGTTGACCCTACTTTGGGAAGGGATTTTGAGCTAGATGATCTCCAGAGCTTCCTTTCAAGCTTACCTGCAATGGAGATGGTTCTCTGTTATGTGGTTGTGTATCCAGCTCTTTATGATGTGTGCGAGGACGCTTGGTAATATCATTATGCTCCCTTAATGGATCTTGTTTCTTCACCTTTCGGTGCTATTTTTAGGCAGAAAAATGTGTCCAGGTTATGTTCTGGCCTAAGACTGTAGTAACATGCTGCTAATTTAAGTTTATCTGTATCTCCTGCCCTGAAGGCTTATTTTTTTCAAACAAGTCCTCCTCTAAATATTTTTATTGCTTTGTGCCCATGAGGAAGAGGGGGAAAGTTGGCCTGCCAGTTCAAGAATGGTCTGTGTTCAGACAGCAACCATTTGCGTAAGTACTGCTGATAGTCTAAGATTTCTGTAAAAAAGTAAATCCTAATTTTGTAGCAATCTTAGGACTCTTGCTTACTCTTCACCTCAAAGTCTGTTTCCAGATGCCCAGTAAGGTGAATTTGGGTCCACTGGTTAAGCAGTTCATGGAATTTGTCTCCTGTCTGATTCAGCAGTGTTAGCTTAACCTGTATAAATAAAAGCAGTGCTACCTTGGGTCATTGTGATGGGCAGGGCTGTGGGACAGCTTATGTGAACCACCCTGGCAGCATCCCAGCAGGGGCAGGAGTCTCTGCGGGGACAGCACTGGTGAGCAGCACTGCTGCTGAGAAACGAATCTCTCCCTGTGCCTGTCTTCACAAGGGTCATCGCTGCAGGAAAACAGCTGCTTACCTGCCTCATAACTAGCTGCAGTGGTCGTGGCAAATGTGTGGAGGTCAGAACTGTCACAAAACAAGTTGGGAATTTTGACAAGCCACCTCTTTACGCTGAGGTTGGCAGGAGGCTGCACCGTGTGCGCTGTTAATTAGTACCTCTGCATTTGTGAACTTTCAGTGGGAGTAACTGGGGCCTGTGCCTTTGCACTGATCTTTCATAGCATTCAAAGGCATCGCTCTAAAAAAATGCATCACTAAGGGTGCTGTGGGACATGGTTGTGCTGTGCAAAGGAGGCTGCTTACACCGGTGAACTCCAGCTGTGACTTTGGTGCATTAGTTACTGCTGGGAGGTGGTGACAGCCCTGCAAGGCTGGTGTGTGGCCGGGGCTCTGAGGGTCAGGGGCCACCCCTGTTTGGAAAGCTGTGTCTAAGAGTTGGCAATCCATAATAGCCTCATGAAGTGATCCTTCTTCTGGTGTTTGTGAAGGGACTGTTACTTGCAGAGTGATTTCCTGAAGGCATGCTGAAGATAAGGAGACTTAAATACTAGGATGGCATAGGGAGCAGCAAAGAATAATCTCCCCTCGCCAGTGAATGCAACATGTGGAAAGGACAGACCAAGTTAGTGGTTGAAAATACACTGCAGGGAGAGAAGATGGAGAGGAGCCCTGGGGGCTGCAAACTTTACTGGAGGAAAATCTTCTATCTACATTGTGTGTGGGTCTGCTCTGTTCCATCCCACCTACCAGAGAGGAGCTTGCTTACCATCCCAAAGCAGTATGTTACTGTATTGAAGGGCTTAGTTGAAAATTACTTGGTTTTTCTGTCTACAAAAGTATTATCTCTGTAATTACATAGATAATGTAATCCATATTCTTCTATTTTTCTCCTCAATAAAAAGGATTTGAGAAAGGTGTCTTGAGATTAGGATTTGGGCAGTGAAATACTTTGTTATCACCACAAGGAGGCTGAGGGTCCTTCCACTTCCCCATGTGCTTTGTGTTTGTCACAGCCTTTGGCTAAGGAGCAGCCACTGCTATGCATAGTGTGGCATATACCAGCTTTCTGCACACGCTTTCTTTAGGAAATAAATTTGCCACGCCAAGCCTGTCCTGGCGAACTCACAACAAGTAAATAAGAAAATTGTACTTTTAACTAACAACTTACTGAAAGGATCACCTTTTTAAGTTTTCCTCAGAACAAGAAAATATAATGAATAATACCTTTTCCTGTCTCCCACTGAAGCACAGATTAGAAAAACAGCCCTATCTTTCTTGACCTGTAAACTCTTTCTGAAACACACTCGGAGCATTGGAAAAATTAGTATGTATGTGATAAATTGTCCACAAGCCACAGATGCAGTAATCTGTGTGTCTCTCTAAAATAACTGTCTTAAGGGGAACTTTTATGTCGTTATTTCTTAGCTGCTCTGGCTATCAGAATAGCTTTGCACGGTGGCATATATCATGCTTTTATTTTAATTAAACTTATCTCGAAGAAGAGCTTGTAAAAACGTAGCTAGAGGTATTTTATAGGATTTGAACTTGAGGTCATTTTGTTCTATCCATTTCATTTGCATTCAGTAGCTTCTTCACATTCTCTGTGAGCAAAGGGTGCTAGGGCAAAATACGTCGGTGTGGGTAAAGATCACAGGTTTTGCAAGGTAGGAGTAGACTACTTTGTAAAGTAGCTTCTATATAATACTTATATTGCCTTTTACAGTGGAAGAGCAGCTGTTTATTTTAGGAACTTTGCTCCTTCATTTTTCCAAAACAGCTTATGTATTTTCTCATATATCTTCAGTCTACAATGTGTATTTTCCTTTGTGATGTCCCCAGGAAGCCTTCTGAAACACCCAAGGATACCGTTTTGATTGTGCTTAAGCATGAATATTTCTAGAATGGCCTTTTAAATATGTTTTCTGATTCATGCCTTAGTAGCAAAGAGGCAGATAAGCCAAGTGCCCAGTTCCTAAGAATTGCCTGGAAGACAAAGCTGAGGGCAGTAGTTTCCATACCAGGCAATCTTGAAGTACATCAGCACAGTGGAGTTGTAGTGGAAAGAGCGTGCACAGAGAAAAGTGAGGGGGTATATGTAATGGACTTGTGTCAAGATTCATTTGTTATATTTACTAGGGCTTTGCATGCTTCCTACGCAAGTACCTCTTATTGCGGTATAGAATTGAATCATCATCTCCTTGGGAAGGTATCTTTTTCCCTTTTGTGTGCTGCAATTTAATTTTTATTTTCTTCTATCTAATATGAAAGCCACCAATGATATACTTCATTATTGGTGCTGCAGTACTGCAGATGAAGAAGGTATTTTAATGCACTGACTTCTGCACAGTGTATTGGTAATTTGGCTGCCTTTCTTGGAGAAAACCAGGTAACGTTTTTACAGTAGGACTGCTGGCTGACATTTGTGGTATGGATTTGCTAGAGTCAAAAAGAGTGATTTCATTGTCGCTTCCAAATGAATCTCCTAAACCATCTCTACTGTGCCATTATATGGGACAAAGCCATTTGGCTTGCCAAGTTATGCTATCTTTAACAGAGAAACTTCTTACAGACCTTGTTTTAGCTTTTTAAACAATTCTTGCAAAAGACACCAAGGGGTTAATGCTGAGGTGTCAGATAGCTGTTTGACTTGAGATAGTTCTAAGTCCACTTAAATACAGAGAAGATACTGTTTCTTCAAACTACAGCACTGTGCAACCACTGCTTAATTCATAGGGCTTAGGTTGTCAGCCATTCTGTGGAAAAGAAGCCTCATTCTGGCAAATACGTTATAGTTCACTTCTATGTTGGCAGGTTACAAAACCCATCTACATTTTAAAAGCATTTTGGGTGTAGTTGTAAAGTACATGAGCCAAACTGACTGTTTTTGTCCCGCTACAACCACAGATATTCCTCCAACATATTATTTTAGTTGCTTAGTATTCTAAATTTTGAAAGAAATTTGCAAAAGACTGAATGATTCTTATGGATGGACCCTGATTACAGAGGGGATGGTTCATGAATCAAAATTCTGAATAACACAGTGGTTCCAGAATAGCAGAGCTGAATTTTTGCATAGCCATAGTTACATCTGCTCTGAAGTCTTACAGTTATGTAGTATGATTATTCTTGCTTTTAAAAGTTACTTTCTGATGATAGTAGCAGCTTTCTTAGCACCTTTAGGCTTAAACCTGCAAAGATAGTCATGGACTGTTAGTTTTTCCAAATACTGGTTGCTCCACCATGAAATGTAGCTGTTCTGTGTTTATTTTTACTATCTTACAGGTATATTTTAGAGCTTCTGCAACTAATTAATCAATGTGGTCTGTGATTTAGTGCTAGCACTTGAAACATATGGTTTATATATGTGACGGAATAGTTAATACTATGTCTATGTATGCTCACATGTGCATGTGTGTTACAGGTAGAGAGCGAAGATGTAGGAGGAAGTGTTACTGAGCTGATCCAATCCTGACTTGAATTTTAATCATTCATCACCATCTAATAATGGTGTAACATACAGTAGAGGGCTGATCTTACTGAGTGTCGGTGATTTGGGGGCAGTTTAAATTCTGCTTGCATCTTGTAAAGCAGGAGGAAGAAGTTCTATGATAATGGTATTATTTATCCTGCTGCTGAGCATTTCATTCTAAGGATTGGTTACTGCGGTGGTAAGGAAGGTCCCTTTTAGTCTTGCTACACTGGCAGCAGGGCTGTTGGTTCCAGAAAGCCCATAGTGCATCGACCCAAGCTAGCAGAATAAGTCGGTGTAATGTTCAGCAAAGCCACCTCTCTGCATGTAAAGAGAAGCATGCCTGGTGCAGTCAATGTTTGTATTGCCCCTTGCAATGTATATGGTATATATTGTTTCACTGGCTATTTTCTTTCAGGTACTTAACCACTTTTAATCTGTATGAAAATGGATTGAAAATGCAAATTTGGCCGGCTAGAGCTGAAAGAGCAGCTAGTTTTTCTGAACTTTTTTTTGATAGAGTCTTACCTTGGGTTGATAATATACACCACAGCACTTCTCTCATTTTGAAGTTTGTTTAGCCTCTGTTAGCAGCATATGTCACTTTTTACCTTGTTTAAAATAAAAATGAAAATAAAAAATTGATCATGAAACTGCTTTAACATCTGTAATGAGGCCATGCATCCCTTTTCTGCTCTCTTCTTGTCTCTATTCAAGAAGCCTCTGTAGGTCTGTTTGATGCAAGCATTAACCACACAGCAAGGTAGTTACATGCAAAATTTTCTTCTTAGAAACAGTATGATAAAACTTGAATTAATCTTGTCCTTTATTCTGATCCCTCAGCAGAAAGTGAGTCCTTTGGAATATTTACTGGTGTGTTGATCTATTTTAAGTCCTGGTGTTTCCAAGTTAAAAGTAAATAGTTTTAAACTTACTGGAGTAAAACAAATAGGTATGATAAAGGCAGCAATATATCAGTCCTTACATTTAGAATCTCTCTACGACTTGAATGTTGGACTTGAATTTCAACTTATTTTAATATATTTTAATTTTTCTTTCCTGTCATTACCTGATTTCATGTTAAATTTTCTTCATATGCTTCTCTTTTTCTTAATTCATTAGATTTGGCATGGCTGTTTATTGTATCAGCTTGGCATCTGGCTAATGTAGCTCTTTTGAAACAAACAATATGCTTGAACAAACCCCCGTAAAATTAACCCTTATGATCTGAACAGACTGGTACATACTCAGTGTGACTGTAGTTCTTGTTCTAAAAATGTGAAAATTACTTAGCCCAATTAAAAGATTTCTGTGTTCTCATGTTAACCTGTTGCCATCCCCTGTATGAAATGTTTTAACAATGTTTTCAAAACATTTTGAAACTCAGTATCTTTACATCTTCCAGTACTTTCTGCTGTTGATAGCAGTTTCTGCCTTACACTGAAGGGAAAAAAAAAAACCCCAAACACCCAAACAACTTTGCAGATCTGCAATACAAATAAAACCATTTCAGTCTTGTTTGGGAAGTTGTAAATCCCTGTGCTATAACTTACGTTCTAAAACGTATACGTTTTACGTTATAAATCATTATGCAGATGCTGATGTTCTACGTATCACCCGAACTGGTCAGACTTGTGAATGTAATGGAGAGAAATATCGTACGTTCATGCAGGAGTGACCAGTGTCATCTGCAATTAAATATTTCAACCTATGATTGAAGGCTGAGTAGCATGAACGTGCTAGGGCTTCTAGTTACTAGTTGCTATGTGTTGTGGAACTGAACCATCATTATTCTCTCTGAAGTAACTGGCCTTGGGGTAAATGAGTGTAATCAGTGAAGATAATGCATAGAAAAAGTTATTTTGTTTGGTTAAGGCTGCTGTCAGAAGGGCTGGAATATGACAGATGAGCATTCAGGAACAATTCAAGATTATACTTAATTTGGTGCCCATTTACAGCTTTCCTCTTGTGCATTGTCAGCTAGTATCCCTCTTTCAAAGCAGTTGTGACCTCTGCTAGGAGATTTCTGTTCGGCATTCAAATGCAAACATTATCTTTAGCCTATGGTCAGAGCATAGAAAGTTCTACATACATAATCTCATGCCCTTTTTAGAACTCCATAAAGTAATGTGTCAGTCTATGAATGGCTTACAGCTGGCCCATCCCATCAGAAGAGCAGATGGCATGGGCTTTTTTTCCCCATGTAACTCTGGGATGTGCTTCTCTTTTGGGTGTTGTTTTTTGGGGGGGAAGGTGTTTGGTTTGGGGTGGGGTTTTCATTTGGTTTTTGGGTTTTGTTTTTGAAAGTTTTTTTTTTTTTGTCCTCATCTTCTGTTCTAATGTTGGTGAGATATCTCTTCTTCATTTGTGCTTGAAGTGGCTGGCTGCTGTTGTGACCTTGTGCTTCATTAGAGAATCCATTATCTGGTGCTTTCCCACTTCTCTGCTTCCCTTTTTCAAAGTGTGAAGCCAACTTGTTATTAAAAGGCCCTTGCTTTTGAAGCAAAGATCTGATAGCTACTCAATATCACTTCCAGGACCTTGGGATGAGTTTCCATGTCGCAGAGGCATGTTGCTGTGTCACTGCTGATGCTCCAAATTTATCCAGTGTGGGAACTTTCTGTACAGAAGAGTTGGGGGGGGCGGGGGTGACACTTTTCATTAGTTTATGACTTTTTTGTTGGTTGATTTTTACTTTCTCTGTCAGATGGTTGACGTTTTTCTTCTTTATCTATGAATTCCAACAAGTTATTCATCCTGCCTGATGAGGATTTGGGGGCTATTCTTAATGACTTACAGCTGTTCTGTGTGAGAATGCAGAGACCTGCAAACTAAACATACAAAAGACGTATTTTTTTAATAACAAAATGCCAGAGAGTGTTAGAGCCCTGTTCTCATACCAGTACTCCCACCAGAGGCCTCATACATATGTATGATAGGAGACCACCACGTGAGAGAAACCCTACGAGCATGGTAGAGAGAAAATGAATATTGATAAAACATGTCACAAACTGTGAATAGCTCACAGGAAATATATAATCTTGTTGGTACACTTAATTGAAACAGATTAAAGCCTAAATCCATGCAGCTGATAATGTTTTTTTTGTCTTGAAAGGTCAACTGGGTTTTTGACGCTCTGGTCTGTCCAGAAACCTATGTAAAAGACATTGGGCAGGGTGTCTTCGATACATTTTATTTAGAATGGACATTTATGACTGGTTGTTGACCTTGAGATTCCATTAGCAGTAATGAAGGGCAGTCAGTACTACTTTGTGCGGAGTACAGTAAATGATGCATATACACAGATGAGAACACGTCCCCTGCTCCTCGCTGTGCTGGGAGATACTGTGCCACTGTCACTACATGGACAGTTCCAGTAAAATGAACGGAAGCAGGGATGCTAACAACAACGGGACTGCTTTGGAAAGATTTTTAGTTTACAGTGTGTTAGTTCCCTTTTTTTCATTTCCCTTCTTCCCTTCTCTCCCTCTTCTCAATGGTAAAAGATAGCCAAAATGTCTAATTCTCTACAGAAGAGGACAAACTCTGTTTGCCTCATCACATACAGAGCTTAGTTGATTGCTGTCCTAAAGAGAGACCAAGAAATAAAATACAATAAAATGTTTCTGGAGAGCCCTTGCAGAAAAATGTTTTAAAGTCCAGTTAGTCAAAAGAACAGTGTGTTGATTCAAGGATCATCATCTCCAAGCTCAGCTAGTCCACCCCAATGAGCAAAAACTCAAGCAAAGGTGGCAAGGAGGAACCAGGAGTTTCTGTCAAAACTTGAAGATAAGAGTAGTATACAAGAGGTGGAGACAGGGAAAGGAGAACAGAGAGGAATACAGAGTTACTATCTGAGCATATGGGATGGTAACAATTTTTTTTTAATTCATTTTTTATTTAAAAACTGTTCCTCTGTGATGAGATACGAAGCTGATAAGACCCCAGAGAACCTTAGAAGCAAAGGAAATCAGCTTTTTCATTCTATGACTTCCTCATCCCCGTTATATTGTTTGGTTTCTTACAATGTGAAGTTCCAATTAAAATTAAAAATTATATTGGCAGTAACTGGGCTGGCTCATACATGATGAAAGCAACCAAAAAAGCATATTCTAGGCTGCAGATATTCAATCTATGATAGTGGTCATTGAAAATAAAATATTGACTCCTTATCGGTCATCACAGTTGGATTCAACCTGAGGCAATTTTTAATTGTGATTTTTTTTTTTCTTCCCTGTTCCGTTAATTTATTATTAATGGTGAGGTTTTATTAATAACAGTGAGGTTTTTTATGTAGGTAAGGCAAGGCATGTGTGTGGTGTTGACGTTCTTATTGGTTTTTCATTTAACAAAATATTTCTATTTAATGTGTCCCAGAACATGAAATTTCGCTTATTTAATTTCAACTAATTACAAATATATATATGTATAGCTGCATGTGCTTCAAAGAATATTGACTAGATAACACTTCAGTATAGTCTTCTTTGAAAGGATATAAGGACCTAACTTAAGGTTAAATTTACCTAAAAACATAGATTATTCTTGACCCCCTTTTTATCTTTACTAGGCAATAGTGATTTAGAATGAAATCATAATTCTTTGATAAATCCCTAGAGAACCCATACAATTGGCATTGTCAGGAAATTAAATCCATAAAGGCAGCAGGCATATTCAGACTTTAGAAAGTCCCTAGTTTTCTTGATAGAGTAGGTTGCAAATAAAAGCAATAGAAGTTGACTGCTGAGATTTCTTTGAGCTGTGGCAACGCTGTCAAAGGATGGAGGTTTTAAAGGTCATTTTGGATAAATCTTGTTTTTCATCTGAAAATCCTGCATTTCCTTGAGAAAAGAAAGTTTGCTTTTGGAAAGGAAGGGTTACCAAGCTTTGCCATTATACCAAGCTGAAATAGCAGTTTTGAACCCCCTACGGACTTGTATTTTTTCCCCCTTTTAAAACAAAAGGGAGAGAGAAAAGAAAAGTTGCCACCACCCAAGCAGCTAACTTTACTCATCTTCTGTTCTCCAGCAGCTACCGTGACAAAGATCTTTTCCTAACACATGGATGGTCCCTTTCTCTTTCTTTTGGAGGCTCTGTAGCACTGTTCATATGATGTGCTTCTGCCTAAAGCAGGCTCTTGGTGTGCAGTAGAGCTGCATGAAGCTGCCTAAGCCTGAGCTGTCCATAAGACAAAAAAGCTCAGGTCCTTAAGGAACACCATCTTTCAACTAGGCCTGGAGCATACGGAGGTTTCTAGTGTGTTAGGACCTCAGTGTGGGAGTCAGCCTAGCCCTGAGAAAATGTTCAGCCTCTTTAGTATTGGTTGATTTATAAGCACTGTGAAAGAAAGGGTGAGGGGACAGAAAGAAATGCAAATGCTGACCTCTTCCCCATCTAAGTGGAATGTGGCAGGTCAACCTGTTATAAAAACCTTTTCTTTAATTAGCTGTCCTTATGTTTTTATGCCTTCTCTCATGGAAGAAGATGAGCCGTTTTTAATTTAGGTTAGGCCTGCTGAAGGTATCTAAGGAAAACTTTTCTGCTCATGACCAGGAGCTCATGCAAAAAAGGACTATGGTAACCACTAGATGTCTAGTATTTTGTAACATCTTTATTGCATGGTGAAAAAAAGGACATGTTGAATTTCAAGGTACCCTGATGGCTTGCATGAGAGTGGCATTTAAGTACTACTGGGCTTGCACTTCTGGCTCTGGTTTAAATGGTAGAATCATAGAATCATTAAGGTTGGAAGCGACCTTCAGGATCATCAAGTCCAACCATCTACTAAATATTATCAGCAACACTAAATCATGTCCTGAAGTGCCACTCCTAGACTCTTTTTGAACACCTCCAGGGATGGTGATTCCACCACCTCCCTGGGCAGGCTGTTCCAGTGCATCACCACACTCTCAGAAAAAAAATTAAAATATTTCCTAGTGTCAAACTTGTGCTGTCTCAACTTAAGCCCATTTCCTTTTGTCCTATCTCTGGTCACCTAGGAGAAGAGACCAATACGCGCCTCACTACAGCATCTTTCAGATAGTTGTAGAGAGCAGTAAGGTTTCCTCTCAGCCTTGTCTTCTTCAGACTAAACAACCCCAGGTCCCTCAGCCGCTCCTCACAAGACATTTTCTCCAGACCCTTTACCAGCTTTGTTGCCCTTCTCTGAACTTGCTCCAGCACCTCAATGCCTTTTTCATACTGTGGCATCCAAAATGCAACACCGTGCTCAATCTGCAGCCTCACTAGTGCCGAGTACAGGGGCAAAACTTTAGCACTGAGGTTGGGAAAACAGTGGGCCACTTGCCAGTTTTTATACGTGCCAAATTCAGGTAAAATGTAAAAGTTTCTGTCAGAAGTGGAAAATAAGAAACGTTATCCAAATTGTGCTGTGCTACTGTTGTGATGGTAAAACAGAACGGACTTCACGTTGGCACAGGTAGGCAAGAGTTATAGCCATGTTTTCCATGGAGAAATTCTTTGATGTATGCTAGCTATGACCAGACCCACCAGAAGGGTGGAGCATACTGGGTAATCTTCTTCCTCCTTACGTAAGAGAGCATTAAGTCAATGCCTTATCCTATAGACATTGACTGTATGCATCTTTGGCTCATTTAATCTTAGCTGATTTGATTAATACTGAAATATTTAGTATTACTGTTACACATTATAATACTTAGTTTTTGACAACGTTTGTAATGTGTTCTCAGTTGCAGCCTATAGAACACTAGTTAAATGAAAGAAAATAGAGCATTATATGCTGAAAACCTATATATTACTGTAGCTTTCTGTATAACAGCTCACGTAGATTTGAAGAAACATCTTTTTTATTTTACATATATTCACAAGATACATATTCTCTAAGTATTCTCCCTTGGCAAGCAAGCTTTTAATAATAATTTGGCATTTATAGAACATATACCTCTGTCTTGTAAAAATTAAAGAAATAACTAATTAAAGTAGTACTGTTTTATTTAAGAACCGTTGTTTCTTTTGGAATGTGTTGTAAGCCCAGTTTTGACGTAAATTAACTGTGTTCTTGCTGTATAGAATTGAAGTGTTCCATTCTGAGGTCTTAATTTCGAGTTTATTGCAGCGAGGTGGTTGAGTGGTGTGGGCAGCGGTGCGCAGGGAGCCAGGGAGGCCACTGAGACCAGGGGAGGTAGCTTACAAACACACTATCAGTTTCTTTCTGAAGAGATCTTTTAGTAGAGGTGGATTAGTGTTTTTATTTCTTTTTAATAATATATTGGTGATGCTCACAATTGCAAATTAGAGCGCTGTGAAGCAGCAAAGAACTAAAGAACCTCCCAGACAATATTTTCTGACACTTGTGCACGAAGGACAGTGTGATTTGGTGTTACAGCAAAAGAGGCTTTCCTTCAGTTTGTGATTTGCAGAGAATGCTGCCTTGGAGATACTGGCACAAAATATTGTAACGTTTTAAGTAGCTGAGTTTCATGTTGCAGTCACGTCTGCCACTGCAACTGTCAAAAAACACCCCAAAACTTTTTTTTTTTTAAATTAAAATAAAATAATCCTGGGCAACTTCTTTGGTAATGAGAAAATCTTCTCATTAGGGCATTCCAGCTTTGATTCTGTAGTTTCTGTGATTTGCAGTCAGCTATTCAAACCCTCAGTCTAATACCGAGGGAAAAACAATCACTCTCACAAACGATTATGTACAATCAGTCAAACATTGAAATACTTGAATATGACTTTGCTGTTGAGGATGACTGATGGTTTGGTTGTGCATAAGGTCTTTTGGATAGAAGTTTTTCTGTTCTTTGAATGTACGTTCCTCTCCGTGCATCCTTTTCTGAGAAGAACACAGCATGTTGTGTAACAAACTTGTATAGCTGGCTTAGAGCAAATACCGTGAAGGAAAATCAAATTTACTCTTTCATAACCAATCAAATCCCCCCCAGTATTCATAAATGTGGAACACTTCAGTAATTATCAGGGGGTTTCAGCTTCGCTTCATAATATTGTTTAAGCTGAAAGTTGTGCTGCTTTTCATTTTTAGTGAATGAAAACCTTGGGAGGTAAATGCCTGTTTAAAAGTTACATGTAACCTGTCAATTTTTGTTATAGTCTGTTTCTTTGTCTCTTGGCTTCTGGCATTCCCTAGGAAAGTTATAAATTCAAGTACGTTCTGATAACCATGTAGATACTGCTGTCTGCTTCTAATAGCAATATATTGAGATGTCACGTCTGTCAGCCATCTTCACATGAAATGAAGTTTAGTCATAAATGAAGTCAGAAATAAACTCTAAAGAAGTATTTCTGTTACAAATATTAGCTTTATATCTACAGTTTCATAAATGACTGTGAGAATGAAATTTAGGCATAAATGAAAGAGGAGACATTTTGAGAATGTACCATGAGATAACAAACCAATTTAGTGTCATCAGGGCAGACAAAAAAAGAAAGGAAAAAAAAAACCCAAACAAAACACAACAACCCAGCAATTTTGTATACCGAGAAAAGAATGCATTCATCATGGGCTGAATTCTAGATGCAGTAGTGAAAATACTGTATTAGGGCTTGAAGTCAACCATTAAAGAAAAGAATGGTTATTATTTTTTTATTTCCTTTATAAAGCATGAATTGCATTATATACAAACAGTACGTGAGCATTGTCATTTTTTTCTTTGCCTAGCCAAAAGCCTCCAGCAACAGCGTAACACACAAACCGTTGCTGCTGTTGACAAATCTAATGACACTTTGCTCATCTGTCAAATCTTGCATTAAACTAGGTGAGTAGAACGTCACAAAGCTGCTCTTCATTTGCAGAGAAGCCAGCTCATCTTGAAAGTAAAGAATAGTGTGAGAAGTCAATTCTAACACAGCGGTCTCCAATTTCTGCTTCGGTGTAAAATGGTTGCAGCTATGGACACATTTACCCATGTATTGTAATGAAGAGACTCTGCTTATGGAGAGGTCACAGCAGATAAATCAAGTGGAAAAGCTTTGACTTTTTTTTATTATAATATCTTATTGAGGCCATCGGCTGTCTGCAGTGGGTTATTTTTTCCCGAAATGTGCTTTATTAGATATAAATTTAGAGATGTATGATGAATTAGCATTTGGTATTTCTCTAGCCTTAGCTGTCAACTGCTGCAGAAAGGGACAGAAAGCCACACTGAAATGGTTAGCTGTGATGTTCTGAATGTAATTGAACTTTCAAAGTGAAATAATGCCATTTCGACAGAAACAGAATGGTGGTAGCTCAACTATTTGAAGAAAACATTGGGTACTCTAAGCAAATAAGAAATTATTTTCTATTTTGTTTAAATAATGGTACTTCAGTATATGGGAAACATTTCTGTAAAGAGAGCAAATGCTGCTTGTCTTAACCACCTGAAAACAAGTTCAGATATTAAATATTAGTAATAATAGTGGAAGGAGGTAGGATGAGGCTTATACAAATTATTCCTTCTCTCCTGACATTTTGGTAATTATTCTTAAGATTTTAATTTTTTTTTTAACCTAAGAAAGTGGTTTATATCAAGGAGTTCATCCTTCACTGTCACAGAAGGTGCTGCCGTGGAATTCAGGTAAAGAAATAGATTTAATGGTTTGTCGAAGGAGAAAAACTAGATTGTCATTAGAGAGAAACATTTAATAAGGGTGAGAAATAAAGTTGAAGCACAATATATGTCTCTCACTGTTGTTCAAGTGCATAATTTAAAATACTAATGGTAACTTTGGAGTGGGTAAAGTCTGGGGAAGATGACCAGAAGTAAGATGTTGGTTGACATGAAAAAACATATAGCTGCTTCATTTCTTAGTTCTGAATGTCCAGTGTCAATTCATACTTGGCTTTTGAGTACAGTTTAGTGAGGGTTTTTACAAAACCCAGTACAGAGCATGGAATGGCTGTATAATAAATACTTTCTTGAGGTTTAAATTCTTTAAATTATGCAAAGGTTGAAGCTGGATGTTATTTTTTCTAATAATATTCAATAAATCGTTCAGCTGAGGGAAAGGTGAAGGAATAAGAAATGTTCTCACTTTTGTTAGGGTTTTTGCATGTGAAGCTCCCCTGGGATGGTGTTTGTTATCTTCGCTTTTGCCTGGATTTGTTACTAGGCAATGACAGAGAGAATCACATGTCAACAGAACTTTTTCCTTAGTCTTTTTTTTAGGTGCAGGAAAAGGCTCTTTGTGTTGTCGGGTCACCTGCAGTGCTGCTGGGGGGCCCTGCTAACATTTGCAGGGAAGGCACTTCTGTACCACTTCTCATGTGAGAATATGTATGTATTTTTACATGTGAGTCAGGTATTTTTCACCTATAAAGGTGAATGCTCCTTGCCATATATTAGAGAACTGACTCACCGAGATGGATGGTGACTTTGTCAAGGCTGCAAAAGTACATTTAGGATGGAGCCAGGAATTATGTCAAGAAATATAGCATCCAGTGCTTTTCTGTGACCCCTAGATGAGAACTGTCCATCCTTCTGACTGCAAAAGACCTTTGCTTTGGTTCTGTCTTTTTCTATTGTATATTTCTGTTCTTCTGAGCTGGCAACGTGCGAAATTGGGATTCATTATTGTAGAGTTTTCCATACAGCAGGTGTTTCTGGTCGATGTTACTTAGATTTGCCTTTCACTGGGAAGCCAGTGAGGCCAGCCAGACCTGCGGTGGCAGCTTGCAAATTAAATCTAATTTTCTTTTTGGAGATATTTTATAGGAGCAGTGGCTTAGTAGTTTGGTTTTTTTTTTTAAATTTGTTTCAGTGATGCTTGCAATATCAGGTTAGAATACTGTGAAGCATTGAAGGACTGGAAGACTTCTTGTCCGGTATACATTATGTGATAATTCCTCACAACTTCAGGCATAGTCTACATTTTGGAAAGCTATATTTGGCCAGAGATGGTGGATTTACAAAATTGCAGCAAGTCCAGGATAAGAGTACAAGTCCCTGGTTTTGGTAGGGTAAGATCCATGCACTTCAAGGCATTACACTATTATAGTCTGATACAGAAGTCTTTATAGTAACTGCATGTCTGAATAGAGAAGTTTTGCTTCCTTTTTTACTTGGAGGAAAGGCATAATAGTGAGCCTCAAAGGGGAAAAAAGGCCTATAATCATTTAGGTTGAAGTACTTCTTAATTCAAATGGTGTGCTACTTAGAGAATTTGATAAGAAGGATTAGAACTGGAAAAGAAAGACATTTTTAAAAGCAAAGCTATTACAGGGTTCATTACTTTATTTATATGTTCTCCAAAATCACATGAATGAAGGAAAAAAAATGAGAGAAAAAAATACTGGCTTCAGTTCAGAATGTCAATTACTACTTTTTTAATCCTCTTTTCACAATTTATTTGACATCTTGAACAGTAGCCAAAAAAGCTATTATAACTATAAAACATATTCATTGGTATAAATCTCATTAAGTTGAGCAATTTAATTAAGGTATTGACATGCTTAATTGATATGTGCAAGGAGAGACCATTTTCATATCTAATTTCCATACGCTTTCTGCTTTTAAAAAAACTAGCTTCGTAAAAATGTTATAGATTCAGCTAAGCCCTGTCATCCCAAAGGAGCACTTGCTACCATTTACCTTGATTTAGAGCCAACTACTCTTCTAAGTGGAGCTCCATTAAATGGATCTGATGTATGCCTGACTCAAACATGCGTCAGCTTCTCTTATGATCAATAGTGGAATATTTATATTAATAAAGCACCAAGTTAATTAAATAAAATAGTCTTCTGGGTAAACTTAAGATACTTGGGGATGGGCAGAGAATCAATATATTCTGCCATTTGAACATTAACTATGTGCTCTGAAATTTTATGTTATCTTAAGAAAGATGCTTGCAGTGTAGGAGTCTGAGATGCACAGAAACTCCCAGTGCAGAAAGTTCCTAAGCATCCTGTGCAGGGTTTGCATATTGAGTTAGAGAAAACCAAATAAACAGACTGACTTGTGTCCATTTGGCTTCAGGGACTTTCTTCCTACAAACACACTGGAAATCCTTTTTTTTTGGATTGGGACTGCACACAGTCAAGGAGGTATTTTCCCAGTTGCCTCGCCTACTCCAGCCTTGCCAGAGGTGTAGAGTGCATGTGAGGAGTTTGCCAAGCAAGGGTTTATCGGTGACAGTGAAGGGTCATAGGGCACCTGTTTTGCTTTTGAAGAAAATACCTTTTTTTTTTTTTAATTACCTTTAAAATGGGTTGGGCGCTCATGAGCACGTCTGGCTGTAGTGTATTCTGTCGTTCAGCCACAGGGATGAGTGTTCTTCAGCCTTCTCTAGCAGCGTGGCCCCCAGCTATCCCCATGGGAGCAGAGGCTGTGCTGCCATGCCTCTGGGAGAGAGATTGCTACAAGAATGGGTGACTCGCTCCTGCCGCGGAAACCCACCCCTGTTAGAAATGTAACCCTAAGACTCGGTCACAGATTCAAGTTGTTATTTTGCTCTGATAAGCAAATGCTGCCGTCCTTGCGGCATTGATGTTATGGAAATAACGTGCAGATGGCCTTTGTAGGAGGCACGTTCCCTCGGGTACCGTGCCAATGCACTGATAATACTTCAGCCTACCTGTTATCTATATTTTAAGGCTTTAGTACAATGAAACAAAACATGTTTCTGTAAATAATAGTGCAGCTCTAAAAAAGTATCTGACATTGATAACCAAGGAGATGCGTGTAAGGGAAAGGAAAGAAAATCCTAATTCATTATTAATAACTTATTCAGTGAGTTTAGAACTTGTTCTGTGCAACTGTGACACCACTTATGTAGTGAGTGGCACCCTGACAGTGCTAAACCCCCTGCTACCTCTGGTCCAGAGGCAAGTGGTTGTGCACCAGTGCCCTCAATGAAGGCAGAGAGCAGCGCTTTGCTGGCTGCCTCTGGGGCTGTCCCGCTCCTGTCCCACACTTGTTGGCATTGTTTAAAGGTGGTAAGTTACAGCTGAGGAGATTGGAGCATGTTCAGAAACTCAGACACGCTGGGCTGAACAGTGGTCACTGCTGAGCCGGTGGTGATTGCTGAACGTCTTGTGACCATGACCTGGGGTCAGTATCTGAAGGGAAGGTTTCAATGAGACCGTTCTTTGGTGACTTCTTTGGGAGAGATGCTGCTTACCATACCAAGTGAACAAAATCATCAGATAAATGCCCAGGGAGGCAGCATATGGATTAATGTACGGAACTTACTACCATAATCAGTAGTAGTAGTTCTAGGCTACTGCAAGAAAATGACACTGTTGCTTTCTTGTCATGTATGATTTCAACCTGGTTAAAACATTTCTAATTACTAGGTACAGTGGAAGAGCTGAAGGTGTAGTCTCCTCTGTCTTAGAGTGGACTTTGTCTTCCACTAGCTAATAGCATTTCAGCATTTGCTGAAAACACTTGATTTTCTTTCTAGCTTTGTATTAACATGGAACTTTCTAAAAAAGACACACATGTTTGGTGTGTTTAGTACTTCCAAATGTGCTTCATATATGGAGATATACTACAAATCAAAGCACGTATGTTACATTTGAAAATTCAAACTATTTAATGGATGTAAAACTATACTTCTGCTCTGTTATTGTCTTTGATAAAGTGTTGGTAAAGCATCCCAACCCTACCATTTAGTATTTGTTTTGTCTGTCTTCTTTTATATCTTTCTTATGTTCAGTGATTCAGAAAGACTGAACTAAGAGTGCAAGCTAGAAGCGTCATTGGAACCATATGTGTTTAGTTGTATATAGTCTATATCATAATCATATAAATTGAGTGGAGTAGCATAGGTTTAGTTAGAAAACTACTTTCTGGGTTAGGTATAGTTCCCCAGTATTTAGAGTTGTCTTTCCAGAAATTAACTCTGCAAAGAAAGGGAGAGTGATTGCATCTGAGCTCAGATAAAAAGAAATTCCACCACGGATTACTTTCTGGAACCAAACAAAAACTTTTCTGTATGGAATTGCCATGCAGAAATTGTTGGGTTGTTTTTTGGGTTTCTTTGGACTGACTCTTACTTTCTGCCTCTTGATTGTTGGTTTTCTGTATGTACATCTGGAAGTAATGATGTGAATAAATAATATCAGAATGTAAACTTTGCAGGTTTCATAATAGAGTTAAGTTTGGTTTTTTTGATAAGATAGAACTATTTGTGTCATAAGAGACATAACACCCTCTTACCTAGTTGTTTTTTCATAAGCTTGCAGAAGTAGTTGAACAAAGGTGTCATATATTGACGAAACTTTTGGGATAATTGAAAGTCAAGTTTTATTGTCAGGCTCTCATAGTGGACTTTAGAGTAAGTCATCATCATTCCCAGCAGTGATGAAATCGGAGCACTCTGGAATTTGATATTCTTGGATTTGAGAGCGCTTCAACAATGAAACAGCGATGTGTAGATTTCTTGTTCCTTCTTCTGGAGTCTGTTGTGCAGGAGACCCTCCTCCTTCTCCCAGGTCAGCTTTTTGTATTTAATTTAATTTTCTGAGCTGACATTGTCAATCTGAAATGAAGCAACATTCTTGACAGTGAGTAGGAGGAAAGCCGAGTTCATTTCTGGAAGTGGCTTTATGCAAATCAATCCTCCTGCAGGCTGCTGAAGCAAGGCATTTGCTGACCAATCAGAGGAGTGCCCTTGCTACCTTGTTGTCTTCAGGAATAAAGCTTGAAATGTGCCACAAGAAACTTTGAGAGCTACTGAAAACAATTCGCACATGCCCACATCTCCCTATGAGTATTTTGAGTGTTTGGGAATAAAAATTTAATTTAAAAAAAGAGTTTTAGCTCCTTGGCAGGTGATCTAATACAGAATTAAAATAACAAACACTCAGGCTGAATGATGTGCTTACAAGTTCAGCTTCATTTTTGGAGGTATTTATCATTTTGCGTGCACATTAGCTGAAAGGTAATTTAGGTTTAGATTTATGTTATTAGTTAACACATCTGTTCTACTAGTACACTTTATTTTCTGTATTTAAAGCACCTATGTTCTATTTAGATGCCTTTTTTTAAAGAGTAGCACTATTGAATGATAACCTTTTTGTGCATAAAGTGGGATGCTTGAAAGCACTTTGCCTACCTGAGTAGTCATTGAGAAAAAGAAGTTATTTGGTTATGCTTCAGTGAATCTTTTCTTGTATGTGTGGATAAGATGGCAGAATGAAGTTTGTAGATATCATTCAGCTCTAATGGTCAGCGTGGGCCCGCTCTGAAATAATTGAATGGTTTGTGAAGCCTACTGTAAAAAGCAGAAGCTAGTGTTACTTGAACAGTTGCATCCTGCATGAATATCCCCAATAGAGTTAACCACTTTGTGATATTACAATCTTGGTCTAATAAATCTAGATGTCATATCCACATAGAAAAATGAATTAAGGCTGCAGACCGGTCTGAAGCGTATCTTCTTACATCTACAGGGGCTTGCAGGGGCTAAACGATGCATAGCAGAAAAGATACATAAAGGTGAAGCTGTGGAAGAAAGGTAGAAGCTAAAATATTAATAAAAAAGAAGGGACAGGGGAGTACGTATTGCTGAATAGCACTGCAGTGCGTATTACTGGTCCAATATTATAATTTCTTGTTAAAACTTCTATTACAGCTAAAGCAATAGCGTTGCCCCTCTTACACTGATGTGCTTTCTACCACAGAATAATAGCCTCTTGATAACCAGGGATTAGCTATAAACAGAATGTTGTTTTTCTCACTGCAGTGCATTCAAATAATTTGCAATTCATTTCTACCTCACTAGAATAAATGGAATGTCCCTGTAGTTGTTTTTACTACGCATGGATTTTGTATAATTTTTATTAGTTTTATGTTGCCACAGAAATGCCTACGGTGATCATGCAAACAAATTAAATAATTGGCCTCTTTCAGGAGAACTCTGTAAAAAATAAAGCCTAAATCTTTACACATGTAATTGCTACTTACTCCTATGAAAATGGTCTTTTTTCAAAGGTAATGCATAGGATCACAGTCTGAATTAAATAAATGCTATTATCACAATTGTTAACATTCTGCTGTGTGCTGGTTAAGTGCACCAGTTACTTTCCAGTTCCTGCTCCTGGACATGTCCAAAGTCGAGTATAAACACTTTGAGGTAAATTTAATTTTTGCACGTATGTTCCAAAACAGCTGCTTTTTCGCCAAGGAAAACTCTAATCTGTCTCAAGATGGGTGCTTTTAAAATAAGAGTCTCCAAATGCTGCCTGATCTCTACTTGCTCAGCATTTTGGAAATGGAAGGAGGAGGGATGAAGAATTGTCCAAGTCACAACGAAAAATGCTGCTTTTAAATGGGCCTTGACATATGGATTATTTATATAGGGTATTTAAAATAAGAGAAAAATATTTCCTAATCTTCTAAGGGATGTTCTGGTAGACTGAATTATTTTCAGGTTTTCTGTTGGGTGCCTTGACAGCCCAATGTTGTAGCACTGTGCCTTACGAAGCATGCGCAAGTGTGTGTCTTCTGTTCTTTTAACATTAAGGAAGACTTCACAAGGTACTGATGTTGTGTCAGGGCAGAAGTCATGAATCTGTACAAGTCCATGCAGGTCAGATCCTTTGAAGGGTCCGTATAAACAGATTGGTTCTAAGTTGGCATTGGAGAAGGAAGAAGATGATGCAAAAATAATCTACTGCTGAGATCTTTTTCCTTAATTGCTTAATGAACATCCTTCCCCATCTTTAAGCTCAGCCTCTGTTCAGTGCCCTTTTTTTCACAATGAAGGTGTGAGTGTGACTTGGGTTAATTAGACTGCGTGAAGCTTTGAGTGACTGTTGAATTCACAGAAGCATCCATTGCCTTACAGTAAAACCAGATCAACAAAGAGCTCATGGTGTTTATCTACTGGAAGCTTAGCAGTAGTGCTTGTGCAGTAGTGCGTGACTGGGAAAGCAGTGGGGACGTGTTTAATAGGAAATCTTGAGCTAAATTCCCTCCTTTAAAACAAACAAAACAAAACTAGAAAGAATTTCTCACTGGTTTCCCAGAGCATGAATTGATAGCCAGCTGCATTATATTAGGAAAGACACAAGCACCTTGTATTGTTCTGGGTACAAAACATCTGTAGGACCTGCTCTTGTGTTGCAGAACTCGGATGCTGTCAGCATCTAGACTTTTATTGCAGGAGTAGCAGGAAGAAATTTTTTCCTTTTTGAAAATGGGCAGGGATGCCAAGTTTCTGCAGATTAATACTGCACAGTACTGTTGCTCTTAAGCTCTTGCCTTGTAGCCCATAGGCAACAAGATTTACCCATTTTTTCCATTTAGACAGAGAGCTATTGCTGCTGCTTTATGGTAAACCCTGAACACAGAGAAAGGGAGAAGCCACCACTTCAGTGAGTGCAAAAGGCCTCTCCTGAGTATAGAGGTGCTGGTGTGAGTGTCAGACTTGCCACAGCTGCTTCTTGGTACTGTTGTAGTGAGATGCTTTGGTCAATGTGTTTCCCACATGGAAATTGATAAATAACTGGAATTCATCTTCCGTATTTACAAGGCTCAAAGTTACTGAATTACCCTCAACAGCTCACTCAGTTATTTCTTAATCCATCTGTAGAACAGGAAAAACTCTTAATATTGATCAGTTCTGGAAATACTAGGACGATAGCTCCTAGATAAGAATAGTGTTTAGTTTTTGAAAATGTTAAGTATATTTACCATTAAAAAGCTGCCGCTCAACTTTGGCAAAGCAGGAAAAATACTTCTGGTTTTTGCTGTAAAAGAAATGTGATACCAAGACATTTTAAAAAATTCATATACTTAGGAGATTTTTCTGTTTTGTTCTGATTTCAACATCTGCAACCTTGGGCTTGTGTATGCTGGCACTTACACCTCCAGATACATTTACCACACAAGTAATTGGGATCCATGCCTTGCATACTTCAAGCACAGTGATCACTGTCTTGGCTCAGTCATTTTAACACCTTTTTAAGGCACAGCAGCCTTTGCAAGTGCAGCCTTATTGCAAAAGAGACAGATCTGCAGCCTTCTGCGCTGCTTCCTGAGAGTAAGTGGCTGGAGCCGCGTGGGAGGATGTGATCAGATTAACTGTAATACTGCTCACTTCTTTGAAGGGGCATTGTATCAATGCGTAAGAAGAAATTGTGGCAATTGGAAGGGAATTTGTGCTGCAGCCTTTCCGCTGCTGGTTTTATGATCCCAGTTATGCCATGCGTGAGGTTCAGCAGGTTTTGAGGTATTGCAAGTTGCTGTGGATTGTAATAGAGACTCTGAGAGATGAGAGCTTCCTTGGGAATGTCCAGCCTTTAGTTACAAGGAAAAGACAGTGAATATTAATATCCTGTGCTGGAACTGTTATAGATATATTCAAGGAAACGTCTTTTTCTTTTTTTTTTCCCTTGGGGATTTCCTTGGCTTTTTTAGGTTTCTGCATGTTTCCCCATTTTGCCTTGCCAACTTCCCTTAGTGAGCATTGTTCCCTTTGCCCCTTCTCTTGGATGGCTGTGGAAGTTCCCATCCTTCCAGCTCTAGCTCTGTGAGAAAGCTGACTTGTATCATTCCCCACTTTGCTCAATTGCTTTTCTTTTATTATGTGTTACTTAGAGATACCTATTCTCTTTGGATTATACTCTCTAATTTTCCCCATCTGTTACTCTTTAACTTGTTAATTGTGTTATTTAATTCAGTAAAACATTGTAGAATAGAGTTTATAGGTAACATGCTGTACAAATTAATACTAATTTTAATGAGACAAATTGCAGTGATTAGACTGTGTTAAATATGTGACCTTTTGCAGAGCAGTTCAGTCTGGTTTTAGTCTGGTTGTAATTGGGTTGAAGAATAGTCAATAAGCTTTAATAGTGCACAAAACCGCAAGAACATTTCAGTCTCATGCATTTACTAAAATAAAATGTTTTTACCCAGAAATTCTCTTTGGTAAAAGACTGTAAACAAGCTACCAACATGAATTAATTCTCACTATGTCTCTCAGCTGCACATCCCTTCTGTAGCTGGAGTGAAGCTGGCAGGCTTGTTTCTTAGCATCGCCGGCAGCTGACCCTTTCTTACAATTAACATTCATACCTCTCCTGTAGTTTTATTTTGCAAAGTGAGCAAACAACAGGAACTTCCCAGTATTATTGTGTCAGGAAGAGATGATGGGAAACAATTGTTTATTTTGCTCTCTCAAGCCCCATACACATTTGCATCACCCAGTGTTTGTTTTAGGGTTTTGTATCTGCTCCCAGAGAGAGGGTTGTGCATGAGCTCTCCTGTAGTATTCAAGAAGCTACTGAGTTGTGCATGAGCTCAAAGGTATTTGAATGCATCAAGTTAGCTCTTCTGGACTTTTATGTTAGGTGAACATTGGTTCTGTGTGTTAATTGTTAACGCTGTGAGCTTACAGGTTTATTATGGGATCACCATACAATAACATACTCGGAATGGTACATGTTTGGCTGTGAAGCATTTACTCTTGATGATTAGGTCTGTAAGTCTTTGCATTAAACTTTTTAGACATTAAAGGCAAGTCCTGTTCTTACTGGGTAACACTGAATGGTGATCTCTCTCTTAGCCCCTTTGAGCAGGAGAAATAATAAAATAACAGTTCAACCCCAGTAAATACTTCTTAATCAGAATGTTTTTCAGGCAGTACTTCATTTGAAATCAGTTTTTTTTAATTTTAGAATCTGCATACCTACGGATGCTGAAAAGCTGCAGACCAGAATGGAAACCACCCAAATGATGACCAGAATGCAGATCATCAACCAAATGATCCTTCTGGTGATGACCAGGAAATGAACCATCATTTGAATGGTTTGCATTCTGGTTAGCAGCTTTTCAGCATCCATGCATACCAAAAAAAAAATCTGGAAAATAACATAAATGCTCAAAGGGGTTTTTTGTGTATTTGTTTTTCGAAATGGGAGACAACCTAAGCATAATTCTATCAGTGTTGATTTATTGGATTCCATGTTATCCATCTTATTTTCAGTACCAGTGTAACTTTGCAAGTTGTGTAAAAATAGCTATTTTAATGGTTTAGATCTGTAGTTCAAATGAAGACTCTTAGTTTATGAATGTTCATAGGGTCTATGTTCCAATTAACTGATTTATGTTCTGTCACTGGGTAAAAAAAAATCTTAATATATTTCATTGCTCTGTTCTATAGTTGAAATTTCTCTTAGGATGCAATAACCGGTGTTAAAGCACGAAGCTAAAACCAGCATTATAGCGAAGACTGCAGAGGCACTTAGAACTAACGTCAGCAGTTTTGGGTGGATTTTTTTCCTTTCCAATCTTTTTATCTTGCAATACACATTTGAAGATCAGGAAAACAATATTAGACTTGCAGAGGGAGTTAATCTGTGTCCAAAGCATTTTACTTAAATTAAAATAAGAACTAAAAAAATAAATAAAATAAAGATCTATTGACTTGTGCCAACTCTTGTTTGAGTCTGGGTTTGACTAATGTGTGGTCTGCTGTGCTGGGAGGGCATGTGAGCCACAGCTGCTGGATTTTGTTAGCTCCTGATCTCTGATCCAGGCAATCTTGAAGTCCAAGTTCTTTAATCTCTCTGTGGCTTTTCTTCCCCATCTCTGCAATGAGAGTGCTTCTTCCTTAGGGGCGTTCACAGCTCGCTGCTGGGTGTGGAACCTGTTGCTTAAACCTATCCAGTACCATCACCTGCTGTGCTTTTCACCTCGTTTCTTCCTCTGTGATCTGCTGCCCAGGCCTTCTCAAGCATGTTTCTGTTGGACAGGACCTCTCTATGAAGGAGTTGGGATCCTGTCCCCAAAAAGAGATTGCGGAGGGTCACAAAATGTCTGTGCCATTTGCACTGCTTGAAAGCTGTGTGGCAGATTGCACTGAATGAAACTTGCCCATATTTATCAAAATAACAGGCAGAATAATATAATCTGAAAATATTCATTTAGCTCAACATGTCTGTTTTATCAGGATGCAAATCAATGTGCTTCCATTGTTGTTGGGCTTGCTGCTTTCTGTCCAGAGGCACCCTGGTAAAGGAGAGTACTGCTGATGTACTAGCAGATTTTACTTTGGCCTTAGGTCGAGTGCTATTGGCCAGCTCTCTAATATTGTCTCTTAGGGTAAGGATTTTTTGCAAGTCCTTGTTTCTCTAAAGCTGGAACTGTTCAGATTTCCTCCTTAGAATCCATCATGTATCCAGGCATTGGATGTGTGTTCCATTGTAGAAATAGCTGGCTTGGAAACCACTAAGAGATAGGAAATTTAATAATAATCGTTTACTTGTCTTCAGATTTGTTGTTTATTTTTTCTTGAATACCACAATTCATTTTTTTCTGACCTTTTTTTGGGGGGTGGGTGGAATCGTGTTGTAGCCTCATATTAGTTTATCTGTTTTTCTGCAGTTACAATCAATAATTAGCATTTATTTTACATAAAGTCAGTGAGAGATTCCCATTTATGTCTTGTTTTGAGAAGCAGGGAATGAAAAGCTGAAACTTCAGGACAAATTATGTAGACAAGTTGCTTGTTACAGCCTTCTGCTCTGTCAGAGGAAATGTGAAGTGTAGGGACTGGACCTGGTTGGTGTTTGCTTGTTTATGGAAAATGTTTAACACAAGTTTGGCACACGTGGTGCAAGGAAGCAGAGATGAACACTATCCCCAACTGTTTCCAAAAGGGATGGTTATGAAAGAGAGCATAAAGACAAGGCAGAAACCAAAAATATAGATTAAACCTTTTAGACCACAATAGTGTTGGAAAAAAAATACTTGAAAACCTGATTTATTTTACAACTTGATTTGAAATAATGCACAATAAAATGCCAGACAAATGTAAATTGAGGTGTTGGTGTGTTTAGTGTGGTTTTATCTGATCAGACAATTGTACTTTTTCAAGCCCTTTTTGTTCCGCTGTGTGTGTCTTTCAGATTTTAGTGATTTTTACCTCTCTAGGCCATTTTGTCCTGCTTCTACCGTTGGCCGTAGCTCTGTCGTGTCTCACAGTCACACCAAAGTGGCTCCCAGTCATCAAATCGGTCATGAGCTTAAGACTTCTTTCTTACAGCTCTGAAATACAGTTTCCTTTTGACTCTTCTCTGTCCGGGTTGCCTGATCATTTGTCTAGGTTGAAGGTCTGTCTTTAAAGAACTAATATTTTGTTGCTGGCAAAAGAAAGGGGAGGTGAAGGAAGGGTCAGGGTGTGGATCAGTGTTAAACAAATTGTGAAGGTCACAAAGAATTTTAATCTGGCTTGAAAAAGAGACTTGTATCCAGCAGCACATTTTTGTTTGCGATGGTCTGAATGGACAATTGTGGCTACTTTGAGAATATGGTGTAGACTGTATGACTGGTATAAATTGAATTAGTCTCATGACAAGGACATAGTCCCCTTTTTTTTCTATCTGCCTGATTGAAAGCAGAAGAAAGCCCTGCGTGACACGTCTTGACCCGCAATGTCAATGTGGGCTTTTGTGACAGACTCTGATTTCTGGCTTCTCATTTGATAAAGCCAATTTGGTGGAGACGAGAAAGGAGGTTTGCTGCAACACAACATGTACTTACAGAAAAGAGTATCTGGTGCTGAGTACAGATGACTGCCATTCCGGCTTAATTGTCATCAGAAAAGCCAGAGTTTTGTTCTAAAAATGGGGCAAAGCTTGGCATTTGTGTCACAGAGGGACATGGTCACACTACACGATGCACAGCGTGACATCCTGTGCCGTGGTGTCAGCTCCCTTTGTCCTTCTGCACGGCCATCCCTGTGCCTTCCATCTCCTCCATTTGCTGCTTTCTGACAGTTTTCTTTCCCAGTCTTCTGCCTCCTTTCATCATCTTGCACTACTTCTTCCCCTGAGTTTGCACTAAGCCACAGTGAAATTTCTCCCTCTTTTCCATACCAACAGGGCACCAGCAAAGAAATCATTGTGAATGCTGCTTTTCCTTAGCCTGAACACATCCCTATTTTCTGATTTTTGTATTCCTTTCCCATTCCTTATGCTCTCATTCCTGACCCCGCTGGCATGGGTAGAGGCTTGAGAACTTGGAAAACTCTTGTGGAAATATTTATGATGCATCGAAATAAAAACCAACCAGATGCAGGTTGTGTAACAGAAAAGCGTGACCTACAGTGCTCGCTGCTCTACCTGCACTAACGATGCAGAGGTAGTGATTTAAATTGAAACATTTTGTAGTGGCTTAAGTACTAGGAAGACATTTTGCATCACTGGGGTTGTTTTTCTTTACACACTGTTAAAAATACTGTTGTTCCCATTGATACACAATGCAGCAGTGTTTCTGAATGCAGCGGATCAAGATCTTTTCACTGTAAATTTTCAAAGCTCACAAGAGAATGATTGTCATGTTTTTCCTAAATATCAATTTCAAATAAGGGGCTGTAATCTGAGTCGGGGTAGCCAAGTATTTCTGCAGTCAGTAAACAAAACAGGAGCATGGTGATAAAATTACATTTACGCTGCAGGGTTGCAATTTCAAGGCATAAGATTTGGCTGCAAGTACCCTGACAGCGAATCGTGGCATTGTGCCAGTGTCATGACCACAGTTGAGCGATTTCTTCTGGAAGTTCTGTCATTCATATCACGAATTCTGGTGGTTTTTGTTGGAGAGCCATTTCAGCTCCTGCCACAGACCTCTAGAGGAGATAAAGAAAATTGAAAACGTTGTGTGGTGTAACAAATCCAGAAATATCTACTTTTCCAAGCATGTGTATGTTCCATTATCTCATGTAGATTTGAGAAATGTGTTCTCTGTTAATACAATGTATTTTTTTCCTCTTTCTTTTTTCAGAGACCTGAGTGAAAACCAGATTAAAGGAATCCCTAGAAAGGCCTTTCGAGGAATCATTGATGTGAAGAACTTGTAAGTGACAACTTCATTAATATTTGTGGTGAAAAACATTCTCCCTAGGTTACCTCTGGCTGTTACTATTTGTCTGAGTACCGTGTGGTTAGCTCTGTGCAGCACAAAAGGGAGTTGTGGACCATGCTGTGTGTGGCAGGATATCATCAAGAGCCTCACGTGCTGCTTTGGTCCACGTGTACATTGTGCAACACACCCAGGGAAGTTCTGAGCAGAGAAAAAATTGTACTGGAAGGCTTTATGCTCCCTGCAGTTTTGTCTTGCAAAAGCCAGTGAGATCGTGGTCCATGCCTCAAAGCAAGATCTGCGTAGGAAAAGAATTGCTAGAGTTTGGAGTTGAAATGGAAGTATTTTGCTTCAATTAGATTCCGTGTCCCGGCACTTGGGTGGGAAGTAAATGTGGCAAAATGTGGCACGCAGGCACGGTACTTGAGCGCGAATATCGGCAAGTGAAAACAACGTGGGAAATGAACTGTGTGTACTTTGACAGTTTGTACTGGAAATTAAAATTATTTTTAAAAGTCACTAGAGAAAAGCAGGTTTAGCTTTATGCTGAAGGAGCCAGTCTGTCCTAGCCTGTTTCTGTACCATACAGTCTGAAATGTGTAAAGACTTCCAGCTCTATATTTCTCGAGCTGCTAGAGGCTCTTACATGTTACGTACTAGAAATGAGTTTTGGTGCAGCCCCACACTAACGCACCATTGGCATCTTTAGAGTCAGCACAAGGTGAACTGAAAAAGGCAATAGCAGCCAACAAGTTGGCAAAGAGTCAGGATTCCTTGAGAAAACTTGCAGCTGTTCTCAGAGCTGTGTACGTTAGCACTGTTACCACACCAGGAGCTGAAATCTGTTACCCTGCCATGATAAATATTGTAAACATAGCATAAAGAGTGTGGAATTTTTGGGGTGTTTTTTTTGTTGTTGTTGTTTAGTAGAAGAATAAGCTAAAGGAGATGTAAAAGGAAGCACTACTCTGCAGTCTTGCCACATACCTGTGCTCTGTTTTCATTTCTTGCCCCAAAAACCAACCTCTTTAGCATCCAGACTAAATTTTTTCCTATTGGCAGCATGGAATCTGTTGAGGGCAGTCAACGTGAGTCAGAGCATGACCACCTCTGCATCCAAGGGCAAAGCACAATTCCCATCCTTTCTCTGGTGACGTTGTGTTACAGGGAATATCCCATCACTGGGGTTGTGCCAGGGAGGCAGTACTGCCAAGGACCGAAGCAGAACTTCCCCCAAAGTGGAAAATGTGGGCACAGGAGGTACCTCCTGCTCGCTCTGATCACTGTGCAAGGTTTACTTTGGGATAGACAGAATGTGGAGGCTTTTACTTGTCATATTTAAAGGTGCTTCTGCAGGCTTTTCACATATTAACCTTCTGGTTCTTCAGTGGTTCATTACTTTGTGTATATTAAAGTGTGACCTCAGCTTTTCAGGTATGAAGTCTTTTTTAGCTGAATGTCAGCCTGAGAAAACATCTTGAGGAGCCAGTTAAACTCATCTAAGCCTCTGATGTTCCTTTTCAGTGGAGAAGCATCAGAGGACCTATGTGAGCAGGTCTAGTTTTTAATACACAGGAAAATAATGGAGCTTTTAGTTTATGGTGGGAAGAAGTTTGTAGATTTTAGACAGAAGCATGGCTTTTTTGTCATGTTACCATGAACTTTACTTTCGTCATGTCATCTAGAGAAAAAATACATGGTGGTTTGGTTTTTTTTCCCCAGAAAAATCTAACTATCCCAGCTATAATTCACTGTTAGTTATTGAACTTCCTTTAAAACAGTCAAGTTTTCATTCAGAGTTGATTTCAACTCTGGCAACCTGTCAGAAAAATCACAAGTGTTCTTTAATTTATGCACCCAGGCTTGCTGCAGGGTCTTACCTTTTCATGAGCTGGAATCAGTAGATGTACGGATGCAGTGTTTACAGGACCCCTATAAATGTTGGGATCTAAAGCTTTAACAAGAAATTGTGACTGTCAAATTAGGCAGTACCTGTTATTTTGCTGCAAAAGACATAGTAACAGAAGTTCTTCCCTGTAGCAACTGTTTCTGTCTTTAAGGAATACCAAAGTTATCACAGAATCATAAAATAATTATGGTTGGAAGTGACCTCTGCAGGTCATCTGGTCCAGCCTCTGGCTCAGCTGGAGCTCATGGATTTGTTGATGTGAGCCATGAGTACTGGTTGTTTATATAAAGAGCAAGAGGAGACTTTTCATTCAGATCTACAGTCATTTTTTCTTGCTAGGGAATGGATGAGTTGTGTCCTTGGGGTGGTTCGTTAGATGACTGTTACTTCCCCATGCAGACTAGTGGCCTATGAGTTGCTGAGAAAAATGTGACAAAATCTTGAGCCAACTTGATGCTGGAAACACTAAAATTTCTGCAGCAATAACTCTAAGGGTGTGATTCAAGTCGAACCAAGTTAATATTTAAAGCTGTGAAAGCTTTAAGCAGTAAGCTTAAACATGCCAATTCCCATTCTCAGTCTAGACTTGGCAGCCAAGTTGCTCCTTTCTGGGTCACGGGAAGGACCATGCCAGTGAGCTCGAGTGCTCCAGCATCTAGAGGAAGAGAATAAACCTTTGCCTTTCAGTGCTACTCAGCAGCTCCAGCATCCACAGTCCCATCGCCTGGTGCCTCTGACACGTTCATGCTGATGCGATGGCAGCGGGCTTGGCTGTTTCTGTGATTATCCCTTTGCAGATTTAGTGTACTAGCTCAGAGTTCTTCCACCTTATAAAGCATGTTTCTGAGGGATCTTGGAGACTTTTAGATGTAAGAAATCCAGTTAAATATTCTTCCATGGTCCCCAACCCTTCCAATTTACCTTTAAGATTCGTATAGGGAAAGGCTGCCTTGGAATTGTCTCTGTTTTCACGGCCTGACATTTAACAGCATCTCGAATTCTTCCAGTTTCTACGTGAAATGTCCAAATGTCATGACAAAAATAATACCTCTGTAGATATTACAAGAGGGACACAGCAAGTGCTAAACCATGTGAAAGTCTCCAGATTAATGCTGTCTTTAACAGCAGCTTGGAAAGCTTCCCTTAGGAAGAAAATGCAGAGGAACTGATGCAAGAGACTAAGCCAGGGCATGAATTCGTTTGGACACCAGTTCCGAAATACGCAGCCTAAAGGCTTAATATAAATTACAGTGGGTGCCCCATGGAAACCCTGTGTTGAACAACCCTGTCTCGGCACGGCCCTAGCAGTCAGCAGCACGGCAGGCTGTGTCTGGCTGGAGCATACTGGTGTAAAAAAAGCATTTCCTGAATTTAAAGGCAGAGGTGCAGCTGCATGTTCCAAGGCCTGTGAGTCTCTGGTGATGTCCCTCGAGCACCAGGACTAGCTTGATACTGATATGATTTTGACCATTTAAAAAAATAAATGTTAAGATGACAGAAAAAAAAAAAAAAAGGAAGAAAAAAAGGAAGTGTTATAGAAAGGAGTGTTTCAGAGTATTTATCACCATGTCATTCTTTTCAAATGGAGTTTTCTGTCTTTTCTCTTTCTTGATGAGCCCAGGAAAATGGGCTCATGTAAGGGCCGTTCTATACAAGAGCTTTTAAATGTCAGGGAGGCCAATGGTTTTGCACAAGACAAAGCCAAAGCAGAGCCAGGAAAGAGGAGGCTGAAAAACTCGCAAGTGGGGGAAATTTTGTTGTGGGAATTATTTTTATGTGAGTTGTCTTCTGGTGTTTGTCTATAAAATCAAAGGAAGAATTGCACACAAACAGTAAGTTAGCAAGTCTCTTTCTAATTAAAATATAAAAATAATTATATAGGTTTTAGAAAGCTTAATGAACACACAATGTCCATTCTGATATGAGTTTGCTGTTGATAATTTGGTATAAACTGACACTTCGAACGCATCGTAGAACAAACGTTACTCAGTGAAGTATCAGAGTTGAACAAGAAAGGGCAAGAGTGGGCCAGCCTGCAGTATGCACCTGTATCCAATTTCTGTTACTTATTACTGAGAGAACAGGAAATATTTATTGCAAGCATCTAGCCCCAAGTAAGCACATTCATTTCAAGAATTCAAGCGTGTGAATTTGGGTCTTGAGCTTTGGGCTACCTCAGCACTCTCAGCCGTGGCTTTTCATCATAAAAGATATAGAGCCACTTCTTGGATTTCTGCACATATACCCTGCTTGTATCGCATCTTGGCATTCAGGGGGTTCACATCAGTGTTCCTCTGGTGGGGCATTCCTGCAGTTCCTGCCTTGCTGAGGGCAGCCAGATTCTCGGAACAGGAGCAGGGAGTGGTTGACTCAAACAGAGAACCTCGAACAGCAGCAACTCTTCTTTTAAGGTGTTGCTTGTGGTTGTTGGCAGTATGCTCCCAGCTCTTCCTCTTGCTGTACTCTCTGACTGTGAAGCTGAGCATAAGCAACTGAGCTACGTGGGGATCGCAAAGCGTTGTAGCAATGTGATTCTTGGAGACACGGTGATATTGGGACTCTTTGTGTTGCAGGGATCCTTCCCCCAGAAGAAATGCACAGGGCAGATTTCAAAGAGTTATTCTTCCTGGCAAGCTGCTGCCCTGTGCCATTTTGCCATCTCCTGACAGAATTTTATTCCTTTGTTTTTGCAGCATTGAAATAAGGAAAATCAATAGCCTGAGACTTAGCAGCAAGCAGAGATCTGTCTGAGACTAGAACAGCAAGACTCTGGTTGTGTTTCCCGGAGCTATTGCTCTGTTGTCAGCCATTCCTGTCTTGCACCAGCTCCTTCTGTAAGCAGTGAGAGTGCAAACGTATGTCCTGTGTATACACAGAGCGCTCAGGCTTGGTGTCAGTGTCTGTGTCACTGCAGCCTCCGTGGCCCGTGACGAGGAGCACGTGCTGGTGGCAGGACTGGGTGGCAGGGACTGTCCCGTGTCCATGCTGACTATAGACAGGGTTCCAGCTCTGCTGGCCATGGCCCTCTCTCTCACATCAACATCTCAGCTCAGTGCTTCCCTGAAAGGAAAAGGTGAATGTGTGTGCAGTGAGGCTGCCTGGGGAGCGTGACAGAGCAGCAGAGCGGGGGGGTGCCAGCCTGCCAGTGGAGACACCCCATTGGAGTTAGAGCCACGTGGCACCCAACAGTTGCTGCTGCTTCTGGGTGTATTCAACTCTTGTCTTATTTTGTTTTGTAGGCTTTGACTGTAAGATAGAATTTTGTAGCTTTGGGATTCAGAAAAACACAAGCTAAGAGGTTCATCTGTCATGATAATGCAGACTCATTGCATTTCTGTCTAAGTATTTCTCAGCTGCACATAAGACAGTAGCTCATATTACTACACTTGTAAGTTGCTTTCCTTGTGTCCTGGGGACACTTAGGATATTTTGAGTAATATTCTTCTTTATAACCCTAAAGATTTATTTGGAGGAAGAAATTAAGCACTTAAATTTGGAAAAAACCCAAAAAACCTAAAAAATGCAGCAATACATCAGTACATATGTAACATTTAACACCTCTGTAAGTCAGTACACATTTATTTTCCCAGTGGTTAGATTACCTTTGCAATGTGAAACAAGAGCTGTGCCAGCACTGTAAAATATTTTTGTGACTATTAATTTCAGTTTCTTATTTGTTAAATGGCTTTTCCTGGAAGATACTCTTACTTTTTCAGCACGCATCTACGATTAGCATTGATCCATGTGACTTTTACAAAAATTAAAGATCTCAATTGCACATTCAGGTTTTGGAAAAAGCTGAACTTGCTCTTTACGTTGAGAGGTATTTTGCATTCACCTACACAAAATATAAAAAATGTTCCTATATCCTAAATGTTCTCTGGTTTGGTTTTTTTTATCCATCTCAGACAGCACTGCAGAGCATATTTGTAATTTTTGCCATTCAGCCATAGACTAGAAATAATTAAACATACCTGTCAAGATGAAATAATGAATAAACTCAAGGAAATGATTGATTTGCGTGCAGCCATTTTACTAGCAGAAAGAAAGCAAGTGATTGTGAATTATTCGCTGTACATAAATATGCAGTATATCTTAATGAAATGTTGCACAAGGAAAGTTCTTCAGTTGGACTTCTCAAGGCAAGTTATCTGGAGCCCTCTGAAATTCCTTGCCTTAGTGTCTTGAAATTTGTGTGCAGTATTCAGTGTTAGCATTGCAGTTTGCAGTAAAATAAAACAACAGGAGACGATAAACAGTTGGCCAGCTTTTCCACTTGTTCACTGTAAAATCTGGAGTAAGTCTGCTGAAATCAGTGGTTGGCCTCAAATAAAAGCCATGAAATGGCTGGAGGAGAATTGGTTATCACATGTTGGCTTGTGTATTGCTGATGTACCTTTGAATGGACTGAACAATATGTGTCTGTCTTTGATGATGTGCGTGAGAGCCACAGTATATTTTAAATATGAATACATGGCAATTTAAAGAAAGGATAAAATTCTGTAATGGAACAGATTTCAGGTTCCTTTGATCTCAGCTGGTAGTTTTGAGGTTTTTTAGAGCTGGCAAAACAGGTCAGAGGTATTGAAACAGTCAGCTACTTGAAAATACTCCTTAGAGACAAGCCTTTTGCACTCTTTAGGGACTGAAAAGATTGTATTGCTTCAACCTTAAAATTTGTAAATAATTTTCTTCTTCCTCGTCTGTAAATTGACATTGCTTTCAATGTATTCCAACAGTGTATTCCTTCCTGTCTCCTGTAATTGGTATTCATTGTGATAGTGGCCATAATGAATTCAAGAGAGATCTCTGTGGCCATCACATTTACTTTCCTAGAAATTCCATTGTAATGCAGCATTATTATAACATTAAAATAACACGTTACCAATTTACCACCTTCTATGGAGGAACATCACCTGCAGCGTCAGATAATTTTATGAATACATTAGTCTGGGGTTTTGCCATCTGTTCTACCCCTTATAATAAATGCAAAAAGCATGTATTTCACAATTAACTCATTAAAAAGTTATGATAGATTGAGATGCACATGCATGTTCCCTACACCTTGCAGAATGCGTTGAAGGCGAGATATGCAAAACCAAGCAAGCAGAGGGGCCGAGCCGTTGCGGTGAGAGGATGTTTTGTGGCACAGTGATGTTTCTGTCTTTACATCTTCAGCTGGCCTTGTGCGGAGAGCCAGCATGCCAAGTGACACAGGAGCTGCTTGCTTTGTCTGCCTCTGGAGATTTGGTGGCTTGCCTTTGCAGGGCCTGGCTGGCTGCGTATCGCAGGGGCAATTGCTGCTGGCTGTACTGCCTGGGGGCAGTTAGCTAGATATTACCCTTTGCTTTTCTGTCTTCTGGGTTTTTTAGTTCTGAAGCACTAACCTTTAAAGTATAACTGCCCTGATCTTTCTAAATAACATCCCTTGTCTATCTTATAGTAAAATTAGAGGAGGAGGGGGATCAAGAAACTCCACGTGCTGTGCAGGCTGACTCCTGGCAGGTGGTGAGGTGTCGGGAGCAATTCCATTTTCCTTAGCCTCCAGCTGCAGATGCCTTACTGCTCGCCCTGTGCATCCATCAGGAACGTCGTAGCCGCTGCAGCCATAGCTAAGAATAAACCTGTTTAGGAACGTAGAGATTAAAACTTTGTTTCATTTGGAAACTGCATCCTTTTAGTCACAGTCCCTTCTGTGCCTAGAGTGACTAGACACAGCCTGTTTGGGTTGTATTTGTGCTGCAGTGGGAAGGGTGGAGAATACCTCCCCTGTCTCTCCTTCCTGGCCATTGGTAAAAGCACATCACCTTGGCTGGGCACAAGGGTGTGTGCCCTGGCTGTGGGGAAGGCTGCCCTTCGATCCCTTCCCTCGCAGAACAGCCTCCTGCAGCATGGCTGAAGGGGGAGCAGTGTCTGAATGAGGAGTTAATGCTGCATTTTTCTAGAATATGGCACGCATTGGGTTGCCCTCTGAAGAGCCGCGCTCTCTCCCAGTTTATTGTGATTGTCAAGAAGTATTCCGTTCTTCCAAGTGTCATTACAGCGTTGAAACTTTTGCATATACCTCGTTTAACACCTTAAGGAGCAGTCGTTTTACCAAGTTATCTTCTTGGGAAGAAAGTTTAGTGGGATTTTTGCATTGTCCACTGCTGCTGAAAGCTGCCGGCTCAGCGGTAATCTTGCAAAGCAGCGAGCTCATTTCAGCCTTGATAGCACATCTTTGCCAGTGCTTTGCTGCAGTGTCAGCTCTCCAAATGGGGAACTCCAGGTTTGGTCCTAACCTGCAGGATACTCCTGTATTTTATGTAAAGAGCTGCTAAAGGGAATGCTGCTTCCTTGCTTTAGTCCTCAATGACCTGGGATGGTCCCAAAGCATCGGGGAGCAATGGCAGAAACACGTGCAGACTGAAAACCGGCACGTGAGAAACACCGAAAAACCCCTGAACCATTTCATGAAGTATTTATATGTATGTCTTATTTGGTAGTGTGATTAGGTTATACTTGCAGTTTTTTAAACACATTTTGGTTTATGCAATCCCCTTTCCCGTGTCTGTTGCTAATAAATAAAACACCAGGTGGACTAACCAGCACAGAATGATCTTAACTCTGTTGAAGGTGCTAAACTACCTCTGGTACTTCACTTGAGATTGATTTTCCAGATGGGAAATGCACCACTGATTTTTTTTTTTTATTTTTTAAATGAAAGCATCTGCATTAAGTAGAGTGGATGTCTGCTCTGTTCTCCTGTCCAGTTGCATTTCAGGAAGTATTTGTTTCACGGATGCCCATAGCTGTGGGCTTGACTGGCCACAAGGGATCTGTCAACGACAACTCATTAAAAACTGAGCCATCACTCTTGAGAAACAGATTTCCTCACTGTAAAGGTTGCTTCCCCCTGAGTAAAATGTCAGATAAATAAAAGCTGAAATATCTCTTAAGTGTCCTCTACCTATAAAATAGAAGTACATTAAGGCAGCAGTATTTAGTAGTGGAGGATGTATGTTTCGTGGCATTTAATATGGTAACATTTAATATTTATTAAATTTTCATTTTTCTGATGTGAATCAGAGCTGACTAGCTCCATAATAAGGTTATACATAATTTTGACTTACCCAATTTTTGTATTCAGTATATCCACTGCAATATAGATTGTTGCCAATATTAGTTTTGGGGTAAGCCATAGTTTTTGAAATGTTTCTTGTTGGTGTAGGACAAGCATAAATACCAGCTATTGTTTGTTATGGTGGGGTTTTTTCCTTTTCTGGAAATGTATTTCAGGCATCATTTAAAGGCTGCACTTTCCTTGTTTATATGATAAAATCCTAGTGCTGGTGACAAGAAAGATGAAGCGTACCACGTAGTGCGAAGTCGTCCTTTCCATGTACTCCTGATTCTGTTCTAATCTTTCTTATGCTTTTCATTTTGCATAATTTATTGCCTTCTGTCTAAGAGGGCTTCTTCTATAGCCATTAGTAATGCAGCTCTGTAAGCTGGTCATCGGTGGGGGTTCTGAAGGGTGGCACGGATGTGCTGTGTCCTGTCAGGAGAACAGCACATCTGACACAACGATGTGAACTGTTTGCACAGGAGACTGAAAAAGTTCAGTATTTGGGTGTGAGAACCCCAGACTTGATGGGTGCTTGTAAAATTTGTACTGAGTTTCCTGTTTAAGTGAAAAATAATGTAAAAAACAAAACAAAAACAAAAACAAAAAAAAAAAAGATTTTTTTTCAGTTGCCTAAATGTGACATGGGTGTGGATTTTTAAATGAGGTCACAAGCCCCATGTTCAGAGCTTGACAAAGGACAACGTCACTCCTAAGTGTGAATGGGCTCTGTCATCTGAGATTTGAAATCTGCCACAAAAAGTCAGGGTGACTATTGATGTTTCCAGAGATTACTTATCTGCTTACTTATTAGGCTGAGCTCTGCTTGGAGTTTTCTGGGCTCGTTATTCTTATACCCTAATAAAGCGTAGCTCAGAATCCACGCTGCAGCACTGCTTTTGTACGGGGAGTAATGAATAGCAGATTTGGCCCTTTTCTGGTTTAATAGTCTTACAAAAGTCTCTTTGACAGAAACAAACTCCAGAAAATACCATGATTTAAAAACAGATGATGTGGTATTCTCACTGTCCTTTTGATATAAAACTTGATTAAAATGAGATATGACATCAGTTGAAAAAGCATGAAAATCAAATTTTCTTTATTTTGTACTTTTTTATGCTAACCTATGCCTACAGTTTATCTTTCTATAATTTGTGCTGTCTTTGTGCCATACCTTAATTTTGAATCCATTTGTTGAAAATTTTGTGTAGCATTCATCTATGATTGTCAAAAGGAGCTTTTATTCTGAAAAAAAAAAAAAAAGACAGTCCTGGTTTTAATTATAATTCTAAATAGCTTCATAACCACTGTGAGCTCTGAATTTACATCATTTTTATGATAGCCACACCATTTCAGGTTTATTGATTTTGTCATTTGCTTCATTACATTTAATGCAAACCTTTTGTATGGAATTATTCCGGTGCTGTGCTGGGCACAGAGGGGTCAGCATACGCAGTCTCTAGCCAAAACAGCATAGCAATACCATTTCAGTGCAGACTCCATGAATAAATGGGGGTTGTAAATACTGTCCACCAGCAGAACAAAGTTTGCCTTCTCTTGACCTTTTCAGCTGGACAAAGTTAAAACCATAGCTTGAGTTGTCCTTATTTTTTTCCTTCCCACCCTCCCTGTGTTTCAGCCCTGTGTTTTGACTCGTGAGTGAGTGCAGCAAGTGGCTTTTTGCTGGAGACAACAAGGGTCTCCTGGCAGGAGAGCAGGAGTCGGGCAGTGCCTGCTCTTCCCATGGCAATGCCACTCTTTGCTGTGGGACTCGTCTGGTGGGACCAGTTGTGTGCAAAGTGGAGACCTTGTCTCCATTCAAGGGACTTGCAGGGAGAGCTGACCTGCTGCTCAGAAGCAGTTGTGAAGAGCCAGGGTGCTTTTTGGCTTTCAAGGCAGAGATACTGTGGGCCTCTGGACTCTCCAGTTGTTTTAGTGTTTCACTGGGATGAAGCTTGGATATTTCCTTTTGTAAGCAGTCCCCAGTGTTTGTGGATTTGGCACACCTTTTAAGGTGAATAAAACATCCTCAGTTCTTAATGCTGCATCACTTTTTTTTTTTTCCTGAATAACACAATTATTATTTTTAATCTAACTTGGTTTAACAGAAAGTGATGAAAATAATGGTGCAAAACAGGTAAGTAAATGGATTCTTGTTCTCTTCAGAAGGCAGTGACTTAAGCTCAAGAATTAATTTCAGTAATTGACTGGGGGACTAGATTTCCTGCATCGCTCTGCCTTGACCACAAAATAAGATGGATGTCCTCGCTTCTTGACCCCACCTCAGCAAGGCTGCTGCTTGGCTATTGTGAGTCCTCAACTCAGCTGCAGCTTTCTGTGGGAGAGCAGAGCTGGGTATTTAAAATGACGACGATGAAGCCTGTGTGGGTTCTTGCCACATTTGGAGCCCAGAAGGGAATGATTATGTTTTGCGTTCAGCGGTTCTCGCTGCTATGTGGCTTTGCGATCCTGCAGTTGGGTGGCTCCGTGAGATAATGTGGCCGTAGGAAAATGAAGCCACCTGCAATTCAGTTTGATTCAAAATTGTTATGTCTTGAAAGGAAAATATTTTTGGAGAAAAAAAAAGAATGAAACTGTAATGGTATGATTGTATTTTACAATCTTTTCATTATAAATGGGTCTTATATGAACGTACAATCACTGTGTTTATACAGCAAAGGACGTTGAACAGTCCTACTAAACAGCTCAATTGCTGCATCAGTTGAAAATTCCCTCAAAAGAAGCTCAGATCATGTAAATCCTACATGGATAGTAAGAAAATCCTGTGGAGGATCCTTGTTTTATTTCAAAACATTGTGTGGGTGCTTGGATCTGCAATCTTTTCTTCCATCGTAAAATAAGGATCTAACTGTAAGTGAAGCACAGAGGAAATCCTCAGGCACTCAGATATGTTAGGAGATGAATAGAAATACTGTAAAGTTGATTACCTAGGTGCAAATCTGAGAATGGCTTTAGTAAAATAGTTTTGAGGTAGGCAAAAATAAGAACTGTTTTGTTTAAGACCAGATGGATGAGGTGAGTGTGAGATAGCATCATTGGAAAGGGCTCTTAGATGATAGTCTCATTTGTACAACTGATTTCTGCTATCCAATATAATTTTCCTCCACTTTTTTTCCCCCTAGCAAAACCTCGTGGGATCTAATTTTGCTTTTGTTTACCCTTTGGTAGTCCCATAAATGTCAAAGAAACAAATGGAAGGATTCTAGCTTCCTGTGGAAGTAACCTCTGTTCCAGTTTTCTGTGTTTTTCTTTTTAAAGCTCTTTTTGGAGGTATTTTTCCAAATCATTGAACAGTAGCACAGTAATGCTCTGATAATATGCTCACACAGCTTGTCCAAGGTGCTATTTTCACACTTAGCATTCTTCTTCCTTTCTCTTGTTGTACTAGGGAAAGTGAGGATTTCTTAGTTCTTTTCAAGGAGCATGAGACTTTCCAGAATGATCAAGCTTATTTCTTTATATGACTCTGCCTCAACACCCTGTCAATCAGAAGTTTCTTATAAGGCAGTCATAATATATTAACACTGGAATATATAGTTATGCTTTTCCAAAAAATACACCAACCCCCCAAATCCAAGCATTTAAGTCATTTACATATGGTGCATGCTATAGCAAAGTGATGTGGTGCACGGGATTTGTTCATGCAAATGGTTTCCATTAAGGTCCCCGTAAGAGCCGTTCCTGCTGCATTTCCAGGTGCACAACTTATAAGTCACCACATCCCCTCTGCCTCTCACTGCAGCCAAACATTATTCTTTCTTATACACATTAAAAGTTGCTTGTCGTGACGTGTGATGGGAAATGGATCTTTCTGGTGTGAAGATTACCTTTAGAAATTAGATTGATTTTCTTCTTTTTTTTTTTTTCCTTTCTCACCCCACCCTCCCCTTTTTTTTTTTTACCCTTTTTTTTCTTTCTACTTTCTTTCGTGACCCCTCAGTAGCCCTGTATGTGAGTTTCACCCTTGGACCTGCTTTATTTTGTATTTAATTTATAGGCTTAAGCTCAGGTCATATGCAGCATCAGGTATTGATTAGGTCCTGCTTTTAAAACCAGTCTTAGCAGGAAGATGACTGCTGCAAGGAGGTCAAGTGGTTTGCCTGGAATGACTTGCTGAATAAGGGGGCTGGCAGTTGTCTGAACCGTTCTGGTGGGGGGGTTGTTTGGTTTTTAGGTCTCTGCTTTGAGCTCACATTGCTTTTCTAAGATGTGGCTCTCTGGTTTCTTGTGGAGCAGCTGGAGAGCGTAATTAAGGGTTAATGTTCAGGCGGGGGGTGATGGGGGGGGTAAGCAGCAAGCTCTTGCCAATAAGGGAGGCAAGCAGCACTCTCAGGAGAATGACTGAGAAGGATGGGAGAAATGTACTGTGAAGCCAATGGTGCAGGTATCCTCTTTACCTACTTACAAAAGATATGTTGCTTTCATTGCAAGGAAAAAAAAAAGCTTTGGGGCAGGGCTTTTCTCTGGCCAAGTTAAGTGCTGTCGCATTTCAGTATGAACTAGATGTCGGAGATTTTGTTTAAAGGGTCAGGTGAGGTAACTGCTATGGTCTTTTGATTCAAACTCACTGCCTAATCCTACTGGGGAGTAAAAGTTTTCTTGCCCATTAACTGCTTTATTGTTATGATGATCCTGGCAGAGGAAGCAGCTGTCTCTGCTATGAATATATTTATGGACTAATGTTCAGAAAAAATACTAATAAAAAATACCACCTAGAAAGAAAATTTCAAAAGTCATATGGATTAAGTTAACTTTTAAGATTCTTCTATTAATGGCTCCCATTTTGTAAGGCTTGTAGAATCATTATTCAGTGGCTAATAAGTAAATGTGTACGAACAGTTTAGACATGTAACCATTGATATTTAAGAAGTCACGATGTCTAAGATGGCCTAAAGGGTGATGTTACTGAGTTCAAAATGAAATATTTTTCTTTAAAAAAACATAAAAAGTTGCCAGTTTGTGGAGAAAAATATTGAAGTCTGTATCTTCTAGGAAATTCTGTCTAGAAACCTACCTCTGCAATGTTTCCCCCAATCTTATATGTAAAGTGTAAAAATTCAATAATACTGACCATGTTTGTAGTGGTAAGCTATCTTCTAGCTATAGATATATATATATTTAAATCAGAGATGCAGTTCTTTAATAATGCTGGTTTTGCTAATTTTAAATGGAATTATTCTTTCTTATTTCTGTTCATTTGAAGTTCTGTGTTAATAGATAAATAAAAAAGACTTTTAAGTTACCTTACTCAAGGTTCCTTCAAGATGGAATAAAGCCCCTTGGAGGTGATCTCTTGTCCTGGATTTGCAGTGCATGTTGTATTGGAAATAATGGTTGTCCCCAAGGTACTGGGATTCCTAAATTGTGAAGTTTCAGATCCAGGGTCAAGTTATTCCTTGTCCAGCAGTTAATCCCTCCAAGTGAATAATGATCCAGAATGGAAGGTAAAAGAAAGACTTCAGGACATGTTAGGCTGCTTTTACCCAAGAACCAAGCTTATGTGAGGACATCAGGTACCAGTAGGGTTTTTTATGATATTTTTACTCTCAATGTACTGCACTTCAGTAAAACATTAGTGCCGTTTTACATTTTACCTATATCTTTATAGATGTACTTTGTGACAATAGTGACCTTACCAATAACTGCCTGTTGCACTGAGTGATGTTCAGCACCTTTGATATAAACTCTCCTTGTTCTATGTTGAGGTTTAGTTCATGAAAGTTTGTATAACCTTGTTCTGCAGCTGTGCATCTGAGGGGCAGTGAAAATAAATATATAAATATATAAATATATATATATATAAGGGTGAGGGACTCAGATACTACAGCAATCACAGAAATGCCCAAAATAAGTGAATGCCATTTGCTTTTAGGAATTGCAAGAAACAGACCTTTGTTTCATGTAGGTGGAAAGAAACACTCCTTGGTGAATATGCAGAAGAGTTGTTACATATGCTCTGTGCCCTGTTCTCACAGGATATTTAGTAGTACCACATTGATTTGGTAAAACATTGTTCAGAAAGCTAAAGATCTGCTAACAAAAACTGAATATAGTGATCCAAACATATTGGATGCTTATGGTTCATATGGGCGTTCAAATAGGAACATTTGTTCCAAAGTGCTTGTAAATATAAATCTGCAGGATGGATTGCTGTCCTTACCCTGGGTGATAAACATTTCACAGATGACATGAATTTGGCTGGCTTGAAAACAATAAAACAAAATGGCATTTTTGTCAACTGAGATCCAATTTGCTGTGCATTTCTGTAGCACTTTTCAAAGTGTTTAAAGATTGATAAAATTACTATGTCTCCAGATAACCAAGAGCAACATTATTTTTGGTTTTTTTAATATATCAGGTCATATATTTGCTTTCTTTTCCTACAGACTTTTTTGGGTTTTCTGTTTATTTACTTGCATCAAAGTTGGGGTTTTTTGGTTTTTTGTTTGTTTGTTTTTGGTGGGGTTTTTTTGTTTTGTTTTGTTTTTTTGTTTTCCCTTTTCTGTTTGGAAAGTAGGTAATCTTTCTTAACCCTTCTTATTCTGGAGATGCCCTGATAAGTGTTTGGGGCTTTAATTTGTTATGTGCAGGTGTTTCACTGACAGCATAGGTGAGTTTTGCAAGTGTTCCAGACCAGTTGTAGACTCGGGCAAAGGAGTAGATGGCAGAGGAGAACACAAGTCAGAGAGACATAGTTTGTGTGAGATCTTCTTAATGAAGTATGTCATGAGGTGATTAATTTTATAATGGACAGCTACTAGAGGAAGATGGATGCGTTTTTCATATTCAGATTTAATTGCTCTGCAAATGTTTCCTGTCTGAGTGGACTTTGGCAGTGCTGGTAGCGAGGACTCACCTTTCAGCTGGCCTGCTCAACTATCTTGCGTGAGGCTCTGAATGCATACAGAAATGAGGTCTTCTCTCCCCTGGACTTCACCATATAGCAAACAGGACAAAAGTTAAACAAAAGGTTGTAAGTTTGGAGAAGGCACTTTGGTAAAAGTGAAGCAGCTAAAGCTAGGTACATGCAGGTGTATACCCAGAGCAGCCTCCAGTCGAATGTGTTCCACTCTGCAGTTTCTCACAGCTTACCCCCTTCCCTGCAGAAATGATTTTCTAATGGTTTGGGGTCTCGGTGACAAAGGTGCTTTCATGTCACTAGTCTCCTGTGCCCCAGGTAAGGCAGTGACCCAGCAGCCTCCAGGTCCTGGAGCCACTTTCAAGCAACCACTGCTTTTTCACTGAAGGGTCTTCCCCGATTCAGAAATGGTGTTTGCTTTCTCAAGCTCTTCAGTGTTTGCTGAGGATACCCCACTTTGTAACAGGAACGAAATAGAGGATGTTGATGCTTGTTTGAACCCTTTACCAGTCTTCTCAGAGTAACAGGAGCATTAGTTACTTACTCATGTGTAAGTAACTTATGTACCCGAGTAAGCAAATATACCTACGTAACTATACAAGTTAGATATTTAATCACACAGAGTGTCCAGAGAAGTGCAAAGTACTATTTTTGTGGTTGTAGTAAAAATATAAATATATAGAAGTGAATGGGAAGAACCCCACCCTTTCATCAAAGTTTTTGTAGCACAAGCAGGTAACGCAGAAATCCAAAGCACATATTATGTTAACTTATGTGCTTGAAATCACATAGGAGAATGACCAAATTTGGACCATGAAGTAAAGAGTCAGAGTTGTAACCATAACAAGTGGGAATTCGGATGTATAACTTGAATTCATTGTCTTGAGTGGTGAGAGTGAAGTTCTGTGTAAATGCCTTGAAAGCTCAGAAGCTTGAGGATGAATTTTCTGTCTCTTTCCCACCCTTAGGACCGACTCATCTCAACTTGCCTGTGTGCTTATCTAGTATTGATTACAAGTCAACCACAGGTCTGACTTACAAAATGACAAGTAATGCTAAGAAATGACAAATATAAAGACTCTTAAAAAGGGAGGATCAGGATGATTTTGCATGTGCATTGAAGCACCAACTGGAAAACAGATCTCAAATGTTTTTGTTACCATCGCTAGCCTTGTTTTACATCAGTGAGCGGTCAAGAGAAGCATAGTTATATGATGTACTTGGGTCTGCTACTCTTTTTCAGTAGGCCTGAGAAGTCACACACCTGGGAAGCAGAGAAACATGTAATCAGAGTGAGGAGTCAGAATTTGGAGCTGCGTGTGGAGTTTGACTGTTCAGGAAGATCTGTGTGTTAAAATAGCTGATAATGCCCAGACGGGTAGGGAAGATCTGTGTGTTAAAATAGCTGATAATGCCTAGACAGGTAGGCAGCGACCTAGACAAAAGGGCTTCTTGTCTTACAGTCATCGAAAACACTTATGTTCCATTGGCTATTTTTCAGTGGCCAATTTTACAGCAGAAATGACTATAATTTAGATTTTGTGTAAAGGTGAGTTGCTGTTGTGTGATCAATGTAAGAGAAAAGGGGTAAAACCAAGCAAAAAACCTGAAAGCAGCCCCACTTACTCATCCTGAAACTGCAGCTGTATTAAAGATGCAGTGTCCTGCTCTTTGGAGCCCTGCAGTAAAGCTGCTGAGCCTGTGCTGAGCACGATCACTACTGGAAACCCATGCCAGTGTGACCTAAAACTAACA